>VZSZ01006531.1:30815-58449 GCA_013398815.1 Ibidorhyncha struthersii | reverse complement strand
TGCCTGAAGGTTTGGGTGGTCGTGTCCGCCCCGCCCCCCCCCTTCCCCTAAAATTAAAGGCTTAGTGGGACAAAATGAGACGTGCTCATCACATTCCAGCCTGTGCGTTTCTGTCTCTGCATCAGCTCTGGCTTTGGATTTGCTGGGCTTCGATAAACACCGGGAGACTTGTTGCTCTGAAAACAGATTTTTCTGTTTCCTTGAACTAAATAAAAGCTTTTGGGGGAAATGATTCGTGGTTTGGTGCTCTACTTTTTTATTTTTTTAAAATATCTTTGGATATTCTATGGACCATTCTACTCCATTCTTTGATATACCATTCTATGATATTTTACTTTAAGAGGACCAAACAGGGAGATACAGGTTAGGCCAGTTGTTGTACAACCGTCAACTCTTGTTAAATGTATTCTGTAGGCCTCAGCTATCCTCTCTTATTACCGCAGTGGTAATACAGTTTGGTTCTTAATTTAAGTTTAAAAGGATTGTTTGATGGCTGTTGAGTATAGTCTTTTGTTTAGCTTTTTTTTTTTTTAATAACTTGAAAATACACAGCAAAATACATAGTCTAGTACTTTGGACTTTTTGTGTGTGCAATTTCTGTCAACATCAGTGAGGAAGTACATGTTTGATTCAGAAATGAATGGTGAACTTCATTGTCAGAATTTAACTTCAATGATTTTTCCCTGAATTATAAATCATTGAATCACATCAGATGGATTACCTTGCTAACTGGACAAACTTTCTTCTGCGTCAGGATGTAAACTGATATTTATGGTTTGCATAGGACCAGGGGAAGACTTCCCACGTGCGTGTAACACACCCACTGCATGGTTTCTGGTACTTTCCTCTGAAGTCTCTGGTGCCAGATGCTGGGAGTCAATGCTAAATTACATCCACTGCAGCTCAAAATTGTTCTGACGATTCTCTATCTCTAGTTTCCATGTGGTGCTTATAGCTGGTTTGTAGGATTTGATTTGTATTTTACTACCTGTTTTGACATGTCTGATGTAAAACTCATCATAAATGCGTCTTCAGCATATACAAATACTAGTTGTTCATGACAAAACCATTTGTTAACACACCAAACAAGTCTGTGTAAGAAGCCGTAGTAACATCTTCAATCCCCTGCATCCCATCCCCAGCTCAGCTAATTTTATATAGGATGCAGAGATTCTTGTTATCTGTATATTAGGTTTTGTTCTTTTGAAATATCTGCTACTGTTTTAAGGTAAAAGGGGAATTACCTGAAATACTTACTAGCTTGTTAGAATAGGCTGCTGGATAATTGACTACATGCTTGTAAAGCTGTTCTGCCTAGAAAATAAAATACTGAACTGGAAATCCCAGTCGTCTTATTCTGAGTGACCTTGGGTGTGTTGTTCCTCCTCACTGTACCTCACTGTCCTAGGTAAGCATAGTTATTCCCTGTATGAAAGGTGCTTTGAAGGTTTTGGGGCAATGCATGCTACAGAAGAGAGAAGAAAATTAACGACAGCTTGTTTTCAAGATGTGCAAAAAGTATCATGCACTGATAGAAGGGTCCTTGTGTTCAGCCTGCAGCAAGGACCTTCAGCTCCCCTTAATACCTTCTGTGGGGCCCAGCATGGGTCTCTGCCCCGAGGTTCCAGCTCTCCCCATCATCTGATGTGTGCGATGGAGGAGATTAACTGCAGTGCTCTGCTATTGTCTCCTGAGCACTGTCAGGAGAGTAGGTGAGGTGCTGCTAACAACCTGGCTGGCTGGTCAAATACGCACATGACGGGTGAAGGAGTCTTATAAAAGCCAGGAAATTTTCTCTGAACTTCCAGCAAGTTTCAGCTGACAGTAGATGACTGGTTAGCATTTGTGAAACTTTTCCAAAGTTCTCTCTTTAGTGGTTTTCTTTCCATTGTGCATAAAGAACTCTTAGATAAGCTAGTGAGTGGCCCTAGAGTGTTATTCCACGTCACACCACAGCCTGTGTTACAGCTGGCATGGTCCTATTCCCTCCCTCCAAGGATGCACATTTCTACCCCTTCCATTAAGCTGACCCTGATTCCTTGGCGAGCCACTCCTGGATTTTTTTAGGGTTTCCTTTTAATGGAGGAAAAGCAGTTGCATTATTTTTTTTGCTGGTTTAGGACCCCAAAGCTGTGCGCTTCAGGAGCCTGCTTCCGAAGAGCTCTTGCCTGCTGTGGACCAGTTTGGCATAGCCATAAAGCGAAACTGTCCTTACTGAATGCAGTGGTGTTAGCTATGGGTATGCAGGTGCTTGCTTACTCTGGTCTGAGGGCAGGATGGGAGTGACAAGCTACCTGGCGTCTCTTTGAGGAGTGAGAGCATCTGTACAGACCTGCACGCTAGGTTAATTTGTTTGGAAGCCTACGATGACTTGTTCGTACAGCCAAAACTCCAGTCAGAGCTAAAACCAAATTGTAGGAGTTTTTCTCCAATGTGAAGAATAAACAATAGAAGAGTGTGAACTACTGTAGAAAGGTAACCAGTATGGAGCAATGGTTTTGGATTATAAATAGTAACGTGTAATTTGTTAAGAAAAACTAATGCAGGTGGTATAGGACTGAGAATCTCAGTGTAATGAGGAGATTGACTAAACATTTTTCTTCACTGCATGCAGAGAATTGAAGTGAACTTTTCAGGTAGATTGTATCAAGACAATATTTCCCCAGTGGATTTATAATTTGTGTTTCTTCTTTCCTTGAGAAAGGGCATTATTCTGGTCATTTGTTTTTTCCCTCTTTCTGCATCAAAAAGAGTATGTCTTAACAATATGCCCTGAAAATGCTTCCTCTGAAGTAATTTGACATCCTTTGAAATTCCTTTGAGCCAGCACTGTTTCATCTTTGGGTGTTGTGCACCTTGGAAACTGGGTACAGCTGTTGGGTAACAGTTGTGCTCGTGGGTCATGGGTGGAAAGGGGGCCACAACAGCTGAGTTCTGGCCTAGCGGGGAGGTTTTGAACTGGTAATGGAGACCGGGTAAAGATGGCTTTTAGCAGCGGAGGACCTCTGAGGTGGTATGTTGAACCCTGGTGTTATTTTTTTAACTTCATTCCAAGGTGTAATGAGAGGGAGTATTCTGCTGAGGGATTCTGTCTTCTGTTAACCTTTTAATAATACCTTCATTTAGGCTAGTAAATCAAGTACTGTCACTGCCAGCTACTTTTTTTCACTGTCTTGCTTTCTCTTTTGTAGAGACTTAATACAGTGTTGCGTGTGTTTATCATCAGACTGAATTACTGTATCTCACTGTATCTTCTGAATGTGGAAATAACACAGATGCCCAGCATCATGTCTCAAGCCTGTTCCTCATACTAAGATGAACTTGCTATTGTGAAATCTGCCTTTATAGGTACACGTCACTCGTGTGTAAATTGTATGTAGTATACGTAATCAGTTCGTATTTAAATACACAATTTACATTTCTTCTATGCCTTTTACAGGCTGCTGAATGATGAACAGAGGGAAGGTAGTAACTGCTCTTGAGATCTCCAGTTACCACTTTTATAAGAGCCTTCTAGTTGTAAATCGATCTCTTATTAATGATTTTGTGTTGCTTTTATGAAAACTTCCTCTCTCATACTATTTATATCTGTATAAGTGTCTTGGATGAGAGGTTTTCTGTGGTGTGGACTGGATGCTGGTATGGACACATTTCTTCAGCCAAATTCAGAAACATCTATTTCTAGCCACATACTGGTAACATTCTGTTATAAAGTCAGTGGCCTGTGCTGCATTTTTTTTCTCCAAGAGGTCAAGGCCAGAGATTGCTATCAGAATAGTAGTCTGACTTATTCAAGAAGAATGGTCGCCCCTTCCTGCTTTGCGTTGTTTGTTGTCAGTTCCAAAGAGGCCTGGGTATATCAAGTCATCTGGTTATAGAGTCAAAAGCAAGGACCATGACATGGTGAAGCTGCCATACGTGAGCAGTGGTTGGACGTGTGTTTGTGGTGTTTGAAGGGAAATGATTTCTCTGAACTGTATGGTAGGCAGCAGCATCTCTCTGGCAATGGTGGATACCCACCAATGGGGCTCTTTCCATTTAAGGTAGGGCATGACTCATTAAATTCCAGTGACAGGAAAGAAATGGTGCTCTGTTTTCTCAGTGGGTTTGTATACTGATTTACTTCTTTCTGGGAGAGATGTTTTTGCTGGTACTCAGAACTGGGCCTTTGGCAGCTTTGGATACTCAAGGTCGCTGTAATTTGTGAAAAATTGTGGTCCTGAAGAATGGTGGTGTCCTGTCCCCCACTGTGCTGTTTCCTTTCGCCTTCAGTGTGTTGGGGGTGGGGAGTGGGGAGCAGTGGACCTGGATGAAACTATTTTTTGTCCTCCCTCGTGTCAGACCGTAGGACATAAGTGCCGTATTTCATTCTTGGTTCACTGTTCTTTGCTGTGCCTAAAATAGGCTAGAACCTGCTGCTTGGATCCAACTGCAACGCATATGGATTTCTTTTGGTATAAATGGCACTCTGCAGAT
Organism: Ibidorhyncha struthersii; assembly: GCA_013398815.1. Lineage (NCBI taxonomy): Eukaryota > Metazoa > Chordata > Aves > Charadriiformes > Charadriidae > Ibidorhyncha > Ibidorhyncha struthersii. The sequence goes on along the minus strand of VZSZ01006531.1, from coordinate 53,973 downwards.
ACTGTCTTCTAGATGATCTTTTGACAGATTCCCTTCACCAAGAAGCTGACATTTTCAGGTGCCTATAAATCACCATAAATACCTGTGTCTGTGGTAAATGCCTGGTTATTGTTGAGGCACAAATGCTGAGCCCTTGTAACTTTCTGAAAGTAAAACTTCAGATTCCTATAGGCAGTCTTTCTGAGCTAGTGTTCAATATACTGAAAGGATGGTCCAGTTTAAATTTCTTTAGTCTGCTTCTCCTTCGCTACTCTCAAAAATCACTTGTATACCTCTGTAAATCTGAAGAGCTGCAAAATGCAGTGCCTTCCTCAAAGGAAGGGCTCTGTCATGTGGGACCCAGGAGTCTCTGCATGAGATCAGGCTTTAGATGAAGGAGAAAGCCAACATGGTTGATACCAAGGTGCTGCATGTAGGTGCTTCCCTTGGATTTGAATCTGAAAATGCATATTCAGCTCTTCTGAAAGACTGACTAGTCACATATGCTGCTTAGCATTTTGAACTGATTTTTTCAGGCCAGAGGCTATCTCTGTGGGCTTGTACCATGCCTAGAAGAATAGGGTTCAGCATGCTAAAAAGAGCCCACTGTTTTATTTTAACATCAAGTGTATTAACAGTTGTATTCCTCAACATACTTGTATTTCTGGATAAAATGTATGGTTATCTGTATTGTATCCAATGTATATCTCACTGATAACCTGATATTTTTCTTAAGCTAAATGCCATACTTCAGCTTTTTTGTCTTCTGTTCTGCATAACTTCAAGGTGGTTTGGTTAAAAACCAGCTCTCATTAAGCAAAACTACATGAGCTCAGATTAAGCCCTAGACAGTTTTACGTTCGAAAGGGCACTTTTAAATTCTATTAAAAAAAATGCTCAGAATATTTTTAAATACAGTGTACAGCTTGACACTGTTTCCTAGGTTTTTGCCCATTACAATTCAGGGTATAATGACATGCAAAGAGAAAGCCAGTCTGTCCCCACACTCTCAATTCCAGATGTCTTTTTTTTTTTTTTTTCTTTGTAGAATAGGTATCTTTGGAAATTCATCACAATGGGTCTAAATGATGAGCAGAGTGGATGGAGAGGGGTAATTTTGTAGAAGCTGGACATGAATTGGAGTTCTCAGTAACTCTACAGTGAGGCAGTTTTTGCATACCTGCTGACAGGTGCATTTACACAAGCTGGCATTTGACACTAAAGCAGCAGTACCTGAAGGTGAAGGGGAGCCTGAAGAAGAATGTCAGCCTTAAGGCTGGAAATCGCTGATGGAGAGTTGGCAGAGGTAACTTTTAAATGAGCTGCTACCTTGCAAAGGCAGTTCAGAAACAGTCATGAGTGTGCCTTGATTTTGGCCTTATTGTGCCTGCATAGCTTCCTGTACTTGAGTAGCTTATTTAAAGCTAGTTTGGTTATGTCTGTACTATACAGAGGTTTGCAGTGCAGTTATATCCTAATCTTGGTTGATTTAGCACCCTTTTCTCCTCTGGAATTTGCAGTTGGCTGTGCTTTTCTACCTCTTAGTCAGGTTGCATGGATACATGAATCGAAGGAGTAAGAAGCTCCCTGTTATTACTGTAAAGATGACAATAAACATAGGAAAAAAAATTCTTGCTAAGTAGCTCAACTGTTTTAAAGAGTTTGGTTTAGTTTTGTTCTTTCAATGGCTGATTAAAAAAAAACAACCTACCTAAGGCATTTGGTAGTGATCACTGTGTTCATAGTCAAAATGCGCTCTACTGTAAAACAAATTCTGCTATGCTGCATAATTCTGTCAATATTTCAACCAGTAAATAGATGTTGGGCTGAGTCCTCAAGGTAAAAATAATTTAGAGAAATAACATGACTTCCAAGAGGAGTTGTTCCAAGTCTTAAAGCTGATTGTGCCTTTCGTTGCGTAAATGTACAGGTTCTAGTGAACGCTGGGTTGAGCTTGTCTCTAAACACAGAATCAGTGGGATTGGCCTAAGAATGGCTTGAAGCCAGAAATGTTGTTAAAGGTTTAAATGCATTGATGGCCTCTGTCTAAAAATCACAATTGTATTTTTCTTGCTGATAGAATAGTTATACCCAAGATTGCTCTAAGCAAATTGAAGATTACCCCCCACCTTTCTTCATGTCATATATTTGACCTCTCTTCTTGTACAGTTGTCTTCAGTGTTTCCAAGCCTTGTCTTGATTGCTATATAAAACGAGCATGCGATAAAAAGAAAAATGCTTTAGGTGAGAAGGGTGGGGATATTAATATCAGACATAGTAATGGATAATGTAATGTTTGAAATGAAATCCAGGAAGTCTTCCAAGAAACTCGAAGCCTAATTCGTATTATTCCTGTGTATTTTCCCCTGGAAGCTAACTAATATTTTCAAATATCGCCATGCAAAGTCATGTGTTCCTTTTTTAATCATATCAGAAGAAAACATTGTTCATTTTAATATTAAAAATCACCCCTGATATTTTTTTCCTGGATTTTTTTTTTATTTAATCATTGAAAATTTTCTGTCCTGATCTGTATATGGCGTAGGAACATGGAAGACTCATTAGAGGCAGGAATGATAATAGGAAGATTGAAGTAAATGTCTCAGCAAAAGGCTGACAAGAGAAGGCTCAGCGAAAAGCAGAATTTTCTCCAGAAAATTCTCCAGAAAGTGGCCCAGATGGAGAGAAAGAGTGGCTTTCTTCCACGGCTTGTCAGGATAGAAGGTGAGGGTGTTTGCAATATGCGGTGGTACATTGGTAGTGCTTTGTCGCCAGAGCTATGATTCTCCAACCTGTGAGATGACAGCTGCCATATTTTTATCTGGAATTGCCAAGGCAGAGCTCTGCAGGCATGTGCAATGTATTGCTTGTGCAGTAAGTTGTTGAATATAAATAGTTCATGTGTACCCGGTAATGCTGGTGCTTACAGGAAGCATATGACTGATCCTACACAAAATACATGAGTTGTAGGTGGATGTGCAGCATATCCTTTAAATGCCTTCCAAAAGTGTCAGACCAGGACAGAGAGATTCACTGATTGTACACTGCACTTGTAATAGCCTGTGCTTACAAAAATGCTTCGGACTTACTGTGTGTACTTGTTGCAGTTGATTGATGTGCATATAGTGCACGTCTGGGATGTCCTGGTGTCCAGTGGCTTGTTCAGGGCTATGCTGTAGTAGTTCTGACAGAGCTGCTGTTCTTCTGGAAATTGAGGGCAAGTAAAATCTGGGAAACATGTTCGGGAAAACTCAGACGTATGGCAGCCTTATGCAGGATCCTCTTAGGTAGGTCGTTTACAGCTGCAGGAAATAAAAAGTAAAAATGCATCCTGCCAGGTTATGATACGGCCAGCGGTGTGGTGTTTGCCTGGTGCTTTGTGGTTATGGGCCAGCAAAGAGGAAAGACTGTTGGTGCTGGAGAAAGGGATGGCATTGGAGAATACACCCCAAAGTTTCATGGGGAAGCAAAGAATGAACTACAACTAGTAATTACCTCAGCTGATGTATGTCTTCATTCCCCAAATGCTCCTTTATATCCTAAGAAGTGAATTCTAGGTTTGCAGACTAGGTAGTTGCTCTAAGTCCTTAGCTGAGTAATCCTTCTTCTGCTTCAGAACAGAGGCCTGGTGATTAAAACCACACTGGTGCTTCTAGTGTCCTTGAAATAGGGCTTTTTGCTTTTTTATTTTTTTCTTAAAATAGGCCTCAGTTAAAACATGTTCCTTTTCTTCCAGCTCTCCAACAGAAAACAGATAATAGTGCAGCGCAAAGGTCTGTGTATGCAGCAAGTTATACAGGTGTGACAGTAAAACCTTCCACTGCTTGTTCAAAAAGACATTCTCTCTGGTAATCTAAAGTGATGGTTTCAAAGTCTTTTGTTGCCCAGACCATTACATAGCACCATAGCATGTCAAGTGCCAGTCCAGAGAATGTGGTGACTTCAAGTATATGGTGTAGAAGACAACAAACAACTGGTTTTGGTAATGAGGAAAACCATACCCAACAGGGTCTCTTTGAACGCAGGCATACTTGTGCACCACTTTACTGTGGTCCCGTAGATACAATTTGATAATTACTGGTTGTAATATGAACAAGAAAATGGGGAGAAGATGGCTCTACAGGAGTAGACAGTTAAGACTGCTCGATAGCAACCGTGAAGCAGGGGTAGAATGGTAAACGCTGGGCTTAGTTTACAGATCTGTTTTCTCGGACTGGTTGAGTGTTGTATACATTAGGTTGAATCAGTTGTTGGCTCTGGACAGTAGTTTTATGATGATGATTCAGCATTAGTATTGTCTTTTCTTATAAAGGAAAACAGTTTGCTTCCTGCCTCTTTCTTCAGAAATTCAGCTGTTAATTGTAAATGATTAGAATTAGCTGTTTCCTAATGGTTGTTTTGAGAGCACATAGCCCTTGAATTAGACTTTCTGCTACAAAACCAAGTATTTTCCCAATTAGCACCTCAAAGGATCACCTTTAATACTGCATTCTGCAGCTTTTCTACTTAAATCTCTCCTTATTTCTTGTCTTTCCTTCATCTTAGTCTTTTTTCATTCTTCTCCAGCTGCCAGCCACTTTCATCTGCCCCTTTGCTGATTCATTGTTTGCTGCATGACCTGCTGTAGTTGTTCTTGGGAAGAAGAGAAAAAGACAAACTCCTTCACATTCACTCTTTCATCGATTTCCATTTCAACTTTCCCTCCCCCATTTTCATTCAGTAGCCCTCACTCCCTCCACCCCCCTTTAATCTCTTTCATTTATTCCCCTGTGATCATGCTGATTGGCCTCTGTTGCTTTCCTGTGCTGGGGAATGAGGCAGAAAAGATGCTATTAGCACGAGGAGATGTCCTCTCTTGTAGGAGCCAAGAGAGGACCATCCTGCCTGCCTCAACGTAATAAGAAAGATCTGGTGTGGAGGTAGATCAGAAGAACTCTTATCTCCGTGTTTCTATGACCAGCACAGTGTTTCAGCCAACCTGGAGCAACCATGGCATTTAGTTACTCGTGAAAACGATAAGGGAACAATATTTAGTAGATAGGATTAGATCAGTGTGTTTCACTGTGGTGGGTGCGTCTGTCTGGCTATGCTTTCTGTCTCTTCTGTTTCGTAAGCTGTTGAATGTAGTATTTTCTGTTGTTAAGACTGGCAGTTACAGTAGCATTTACTGCATGTTGGTACAAGAGTTAATAAAATCTGTCTTTCAGTTTTCTTTTAAAATACAGTTGCTTCTCTATTTAGTGGGAATGGCATGTTTGTCCAGGATAATGCTACTTAAAAATACTTTTTTTGTTGTTGTTTGCAATTCTAGGAATGCTTTAAGGGAAGCTGGGCCACTCACAAGTTATTGCACAAGAAAGCAAGTAAGTACATTTTTTTTTTAACCTATTTTAATATTGTTTTGAATTTGCTTTGTGTTGTGCAGCCAGCTCTAGATGGCCCTGCTTGAGCAGGGGGTTGGATCAGATGACCTCCAGAGGTCTGTTCCAACCTGAACTGTTCTGTGATTCTGCGTCTAAGAATGGTGCGGATTTTTCCAAGATATCTGGCACTGGATTCAGCATATCTGAGATTTTGTTCAGTTCCTGGTAATCTAAGGATTTATGTAAAATTTCAGAGGCAGTGGTACAGAAATCTCTGTTTCTGTTCCCTTTTGTCTTTGTATGAAGTATTCCTTGAGCTACATTGCCAGGTATATGAACAGAGAAAGAGTGATGCTGAAATAAAGGACAAGGAGAATAATAAATCATTATTATAAGGCATTGCCAGGCTTGTTCCATCATAGCATTTTGGTGTCTGATGTAGTAAAAGGCAGTAAAGTGGGAAAGGTTCTTGTGAAGTTTTTGTGATTGGACACTTGCTGGAATGCAAGCAAGCCAGTCAAGAGTGCAGCTGTTCTGTACACTTGGGGTGTATCACTTTGGGGAAAAAAAAAAAAAAGAAAAATGCTTTTGTGTGATGATGCAGCCATTGATAGGAGGGTGTATTATAGCTAGGATTTTGCTAAATTTATTTGAAGGTAATAAGAGTATCTGTATGCCTTAGTTACAGCTGGTAGCTCTGGCACAGAAATACTGGTAGATTTTCCCTTACTTGAGTAGTAAAAATAATTCATGAGTTTAAAATCGAACAAACAGAGAGAGCAGACCCTAGTTTTTCCTCCCTTGCCCCCTTCCTCCCCACCCCCCTGCCCAACTTCATCAAGCCCTGCTTAAAAGTGAGGTAGGATTAAAAAGCAAGTGGCATGGCAGAAAGTCAAATCTTCAAGTCATTTACATCCTTCTTTCCTAAAACTCAGTAAAACTCATTTTTTACATGACAAATATTGCATGGTTAATTGGATGGATATGAAATTGTCTTTGTTAGTAGTTTTAGTCATTCTCGGGTGCAGTCCTCTAATGCTGCTGTTTATCTGACAGCAGAATTTTTTACGATACCAATAGATCCACAGTCTTGTTGGCTTCCTGGATAACTGCCGAACTCAGGCTGAGCAGGCTTGGTTCTGATAGCCCTCAAGACCTCTGTGCAGCAAACTGCTGAAGCATCTCCAGAGAATCTAAAATACCGCTTCATTAAATCTTTGGATTTTTAAACTATTACTTCTCAGTGGTTCATCTAAACTGAATGTCATGTGAGCAGATGGCTCAGATGACAGCCACAGAGACTGAGAGGAACTCATGTCAGGGCTTGCTATGGCAGACCTTTTGCCATCTCTTCATTCTTCTGAGATGTAAAAAGAGAAAACAAACTTACGTTATCAGGTTATGAGTTAAAGTTTAATGCTACCATGCTCTTTCTTAACCCTTGCCACCTCTTCTTGAGTAAATATTTTTCCTTTTAGTAATGCTCACAATCCACTTGCTTCAATCCTTTTTGTAACCACCTTTTATCTGCCCTGCTAGCATTGTATTATTTGTGAATGAAGTCAAGCACTGGACCATGTCAGATACAGATTTCACAAGGTTGAGAGAGGTGGGAACCTCCAGAAGTTTGGGACCATCTTGTAAGGTGCACACACTCACTGCCTGTCCTGAAATGCAGAAGCGGCAGCACCCTCACTCTCTCCATCGGATCTAGAGGGGTAGCAGGCTCTCTGTATTGAAACTAACATAACAGTTGGATACCCTCCTTCCCCCCACCAGGTTATTTCTGTCACTGTATGCTAGGAGAAATCACAGTGCATCTGCATCATCTACAGTGCAAGAGTATTAATTGAAGGGATAATGAGTGTTTCGGTAGAAATATTCTTTTTCCCAAGAATGAAAACAAGCACAGAACTTTTAGAACTACAAATGAAGAGCAATTTAAATAAATACTACACTTCATTTGTGCATTCAGTGCTGCTGTCCTGACATTCCCCAGTTTGCTATTGAACAAAGATAGAGTTGGCAGGATATGAATTTTGAATGTGAAAATCTTAAGGGCAATACAAAATGTAACTGCTAACTTACACTTTCATATATCAGTTTCTAAAATGCCAGAAAGAGTAAAATCTAGACGTATGTATTCCTAGATCACTTTCTGGACTCCACAGTTCTTATTCTTAGTAGGGCTGATTTTGCTGCTGCAATTTTTTTCTCTTTTTTTTTTTTCTTCTTTTTTCTTTTCAGAAGATGAAAAAGCTAAGCGTGAAGTTTCGTCTTGGACCCTGGAAGGTGATGTTAACACAAATCCCTGGTCTGGTTATCGATATACTGGTAAACTCAGGCCACACTATCCACTGGTAAGCAATAGGTGCCACTCTGTACTCCAGCACCTCTGCGTTCTGTAGAAACAACGGACCAGTCCTGACCCGATTACCTCCCGCATTTTAGCCGAGAGAGGATAGCTTCTTAAACAGTCTGAACCTGATGGCAAGGACACATATGAACATGTCCTTGTTGTCATTCATTTTGATTTAACTTGATCTATCTCTTGGTATATTTAAAATGAAGGGAGCGCCTGTAAGGTAACCACGCATCAGTAACAGGCTTAAGCCCATACCATTTGGCTGTACCTTTTGACATTTATTCTTCAAAAAGCTGCTGCTAGTTTAGATGATGTCTTCTAGCTGTTTACCATTCTCACCAATAATGGAGCGATCTATTTCAGAAAAATTCAGGTGAATTAATAAGAATTTAAATAAATAAAGGGATTTATATTATTTTATGTAAATGCTTTGAAATAACCTGGCGAGTAATCTGGTGAGCAGCTCTGCTGAAGAGGCAGAGGTTATAGTAATCTCCAGCCCTGGAATGGTGAAGAATAACTGAGGTCAGTAACATCTTCAGCTGTGAAAGGTGGGTTTAGAAGACCACCTCAGAATAGCTGTATTCTTAAATTGGTACAAGTTTGTACATGGAATAAGTCAAAGTTTTTACAGGAATAATGTCATTTTATTTACATGTGTCTTTTCTAATTGGCCTGTGTTAGAAATGCTGCCCTTGTGGCCTCATTTGTGTAGTCTTCTCCATCTGTTACAGGCTCATCAGAGAACAGATTAACAGACCCTGAGCCTGGGTGTGTTTGTTAGTGTCCCTGGAGAAAAACGGTGTTTTGGATTTGTCACTGGCCAAGTAATTTAGTAGTGTTATGGCTGAACTTTTGCTTTTCTGTCTTCTGACTGCTGTAGGATTGATGCAAATGAAATGATAATAAAAAGTGCTAATGACTAGGGTGATGATTAGAAATAACAATCTTGCTAATAGATGCTAATAACCAGAGAGAGGAAGGATGTATTTGGAACCAGTGCATTTGCAGTCTGGAAAGTAGCAGAATAAACACTTCAACATAGCAGGGATAATATGTTATAAAAACAATTTCATTTACTTGACACAAAGAAGTTTGATTTTTTACAAAGCTGTGAAGTTGGCTATTACAGGTTGTATAATATGAAAGCAATAAAGAGTAACGGGAATCTTTGAGAAATGAAAATTGGAACTGTTTTGGAGTGTTTGCGTACTTCACAACTCTTTCTAAGTGGAATTAGCCATATTTCACTGTATTTAGTTTTGCTGCATGAGTCTCTGTTTTTGTGACTGTAATAAGTATTCTTGCAACCTAACCAGCTTTGACTATGATTTATTTAGACGCCAACAAGACCTGTGCCAAGTTATATTCAGAGACCAGATTATGCCGATCATCCACTAGGTAACTTGAAACAAATCACAAGTATGGAGTGTTATGTTTGCTTTCTACTTTTCTTTTAATTGAAAAAGCCTTTATAGCGTGAAGGAGATACTGGAGAAGGGAACCTCTTCTTTTATCTGGTCTTCTCACTCTACCTCTTCTTTCGCCACATTTATTTCTGAAAAATCAGTAAGTTACGGTTACAAGTGGTTTTTGGAAGTCCAGTTTGTAATGTGTTACCTTTCAAAGGTGTTCAGGGAAGAAAAGAAAAAATCATGGAAGTCCTAGTCCTGTGGTTAGCTTCATAACAAACAGCAATAAGTCGGCTGTCACAGGTGAATTCTGCTAAGCCATTTTCAGTGCCATCAGTGTATCTGTTGGAAATGTGTTATAAAATAACGAAACCAAAGAACTGCAGTGAGCAACCCCCAAAAGAAATCTGATAGGAGTTCCAGCTGGTTTTGGACACAGAGGGAATACGTCCAAAATTACTTGCTCATTGGTTTGTTTTGGTATTTTCCCTTTTTTATATCAGTATCGGTGCTTTGCATTTCCCAAAGAAGTTGCTATAAAGTCTGTTAGAATTATTTTTAAATCTTCAGCCATTCTTTAGTTATTCTTTACAGAATGTAAATATTTAAACAACACAAAATACTGTCTTTTAGGGGGTCATTCAACTATAAAACTGAGCTTGCACAGAATCTGGTAGGAAGAATTAACATGTTTTCATCAGATGATTATTGCAATAGTGTAACTAGAGGTATTCACAAACTTACATAATCCTTTGTGGCTCTTTTATTTATTACTATTTATTATCTCAAAAGCAGCTAAAAAAGATAAAAAGACTTTTTAATGAATAAAATAATTTTCTTGTAAATTTGATTTTTAAGGCTGTGTTTTGACTAACTGGACATGATGGTTTTATGCAGTAAATGAACAAGCATCCTGAGCACATGTGGGCATTGTGATACTGTGGGAGGCTTTTGAATTCAAATTAATCTGGATAATGATGATAATGCTATGACTTGATAGGTTTGTTTTACTTCAGTCTGTGTGAGAAAGTACATATTTTTGTTGCCATTGGTAAGCTAAGTTCCTTGATTTGACATGTGTAGCAATCACTCCTCCATATAACATGTTTTTTTCCTTTTTTTTTTTTTTTTTCCTTTTTTTTTTTTTTTCCCCCTCCTCCCCCTTTTTTCTTTTCAGGAATGTCTGAATCGGAACAGGCTTTAAAAGGAACCTCTCAAATAAAAATACTCTCATCTGAGGATATAGAAGGCATGCGAGTAGTGTGTAGGGTAAGGGGGTTTTGGTTTTCATTACAAAGTGCCTTTACTCTTTAAAAATTGGTAGTGATTTTACCAGTTTGCGACAGCTCATTTGAGAGTACAAACTTTCAAACCACTTTTGAGCATTGGAAAATAGTTTGGGAAATTTGGTATTTTCCTGCTTTTTGTCTCCTTGTGACTCCCAATTCACAGTAAAATTTTTGCAAGCAGAAAGATAATCTGTTTTCTGACTTTGTTGTTACTAGTGAGAGAATCTGTGGCTGGAATGTCGTTACTGTTACGAGTGTACTTTATAGTGCATAAATAAGAACACTACTTCTTCCTCTCCTAGAGTTAATACCAAGTAAAAACTGAAAAACAAAAGCAAAACAGAGCCCCATCCCTAACAATTTTTGAAAAAGAGCTGTTCAATTCTAAGCATGTCCTTGTGCATAAAGTCAAACTTTGAAATCTAGGAGGTCTGATTTAAGTTTATGGTATTCAGGGAAACGGTGGTGCAAACCTTAATTGGGTATTTTCAGGTCTCATAGAGGTGGCTTATTCATATAACCTGTAGACATCTTGAAGTCTTTTTTTTAAAGCCCTAGCCTACTCAGCTTTCATAACAATCTCGATGTAGCTGTAGAAAATGGGTTGCTAATCTTCTAGGGAGTAGTCCTGGTCTTATTTTAAATCAGTACTTTCATTTCATTTGCAGCTTGCTAGAGAAGTATTGGATGTTGCTGCCATGATGGTGAAAGCAGGTGTAACTACTGAAGAAATTGATCACGCTGTCCATTTAGTAAGGTTATTTTTTTGTTCTTCTGGCATTTATAAGTGCTTTCTTCTATCTCTTTATTTTTCAGTGGTGATTGTGTGGTTTTCTTTGTTGCATGAATTCCTTTTCTTTACTTTGAACTGTTTTCCAATTGGAAGCTATTGAGTAGTGCAGATGGTAGAAGTACGTACAGTGCAATGGTAGATTCAAAACTCAGGAACTCCTGAGTTTCTGTCTGTATCAGCTCCTTCCATGATTTTCAGCTTCAGACTTCCTCTACGTTTCTTCACCTGTTTTCTCCATTAACAACATATAATTTTCTTTCTTCTAAACCTTTGTTGCTCCACAAATACGATTATATAAGGAACATCATATCTAGGCCATGGACTTTTTTTTGCTCTGTGTTGTTGGTTAAGATGTACAGAGGAGAAAGTTTAATTATTTATTATTTGGAATCAGAACTGAGGAGCCTGAGGGAGAATTGAAACAAGATGTTTGCAGTCAGGCAAACTAAACCCACAATCTAGTGAAGTATTTGAAATACATGTTCAAGTATTTTCCTGGCTTAACTATTCATAGATACTTGAATTTTTTAATTTTTATTTTTCTTTGCTGTCTTCTCTGTAAGGCTTATAAACTGATAATTGAGGATACTTGTGCGCACTGTGCGGAAGGCAATGATTTTGATATAGTTAAGTTTGTTAGAGAGCTTTTGGGTTGCTGTTCTCTTTATCTGCATTTGCAGCTGTTGAGCCAAGATTGTAAGGAACGTACTCTGGTTTGATTAGGCTGGAGGTTTCTCTTGAACTGCATTAAACACTAAATTATTTGCTTATGCATAATGTCCAACATGAACAACTAGTAGTTCAATGGTGTGATTCCTCCTCAGCAGTTTTGGGAAACTTTTCATGGCAGATTGTTTATACTGACCAATATGCCTAATTGGTACTTGGCAGTTTTAAAACAGTTTGTTTGTTTGTTTGTTTTAAATAAAATAGCTAACACAGTATTATTTTCCTGGAGTTGCTCAGTATGTCACACCATGTGTATATGTATGTATATGCAGTATACATAAAATGTATGTGTCAGTCTTGCAAAAATCCCCAAAAGGTTATTAGCGTGAGTGCACAGGAAGCAGCTTAAGGTTTTAAAGCTAGGGGTGAAAGAGTGGTGCTAAATGTTATTTTGCCTAGCTTGTGTCTTTTGCAAAAATATTTAAAATCTTAGACCAGGTGCTTAAAAATAGTCATTGAAAATGGGTGATTTTTTTAACCAAATAAATATTGCCATGTGTTGTTTTAAACCTGAATATTTCAGCATTGGTAGTTGAACATAAAAATGAGTAGAAACAAAATTAAAGTAGCTTTACTTTCTTCCTGGTAAGAAATGCAAAGCATAACAAAATACTGTAATGCCAAAAAGTGATTGAAGAATCTTATTTTAAAGTGTCACTGCTTTTCAAGCTGTAATTCATACTGTAAAGCTGTCGTGCATATGTTTTTTCTTTGTACAAAATATACTAATATAAAGTATAATTTGTATTTTCTAAATTAGGCTTGTATTGCAAGGAATTGCTATCCTTCCCCTCTGAATTATTATAATTTCCCTAAGTCATGTTGTACATCTGTGAATGAGGTGATCTGTCATGGAATTCCTGACAGGAGGCCATTGCAGGAGGGAGATATTGTTAATGGTAAGTGCTCTGAAAATTAACCTTCAACATTTCTACCTTCTATCCAGTTAAACCGTACAGCAAGGTGAGGTCTCACTAGCAGGCAGTGTGATTGGAAAAGCTCTTAAAAGAGGCTTTTGTTCTCATTTACCACTTAACTTCTGCTCTTTACATATTTAAATTAATGAGTTTATTAAATAAAACAATTTCAAAAGTTTGGTCCACTTTAAGAGCTTTAGAATTCTTCTACCCTGGTGTGTGCATTAGTATAGTGCCTGAGTATTCTACTTGTAGGCTAGGTTCCATTTGTTCCAGACTATATAAATAGTGAATAAAATGTATATTGAATTATTCAACTGGATCAGTTCTGTGTGAATTCTTAATCAGATGGCTCTAGATCCTTAAGATTTTGCTACGGACATTGCAATTATGATGACTGTAAAGGATCCTAATGGTGAGGCATTGTACAGGTGCATATTAAAACACATATCCCTTTTTGAGCATCTCACAGCCTAATGGTATCAGCTGCTTTTTGTTCACAGTACTCAAGTTTTCTTGGGTGGTGAGGGATACTTGCCCAAGAAATTACTTAACTGTGTTTTGTTTTCTCATTCAATTCTTCTTGGTTTGGCAGTAAAATTAATGACATCTGTTTTGTACAAACATTTGCACCTTTGTTTATTGCATTGATTTGCTTTTCTCTTATCCGTAAATAAATACCCAGCATATCATAAGGTTTGGCCTACCTCTGGAAGCAGGTTGGAATCCTCTTAGATCATCAGATGTTTGATATATATTAACTTGCAGTAATAGCTACTAAGTCTACAGTTCAGTGCTGTGGGTACCAGGCTTTTCACAACAAGCCTCACAATTGCTACCCCTTTCCAGGTCAGGTTTGGTCTGGCAGATAACTTGGAGCTGTAGTGTACCTGTAACCATTTGGCCAAAGCTTCTTTATCTTTTTTTTTTTTTAATTTTATTTCAAAGATGATGCCTTTGCACAGCTCTCTATTGTTGCCAGGTTTTCTGACATTGCTGGAGTCCAAACTAAGAAGCCCAGTTAAGCTTACTAAGTTGTCTTCATCTACATGTGCCTTACCTCTCCACTATTTGCATGCCAAGGCCGTACCTCAGCACTAGAAAACACCTTTTATAAGAGGGTTTAGTCATAGCTTTGTTCACATCCCTGCACTGACTGCACTTGCCCAAGCCTTGAGCCTCCTGCTTTGTTTTGATGAAGAATAACTAGTTTACTCTTTTGTAGCTGAGTAGGTCTTGTTACAAAATGATCCACGTTTTGTGGATTGAAAGTGTATTCCCCATGGGCTCAAAAGGCTTCAAAGTCCTGTAGGCTTCCTTTTGGTAAGGTAGTGGCTCAAAAGCCTCTTTAAAAGGAGGAACAAAACAGGCTACAAAGGAGATAGAAAAAGTACTTCAGAGGGAATGTGCCCAGTGAACAATACAGAGAAGTGCCCATCTTTATTTAAAAGTTTTTAGCCTGCTGGAAGCAAAAGGTGGCCATGTCAGAGTCCAAAACAGGTTTTTAGAATCACAGGAAAACAGCATCCAGAAGGTACTGGCAGGTGATGTCTAGTCCAACACCCTGCCCCTAGCAGGGCATCATAACATTTTGTTATCATACTGTTCCCTGGGAGCAGATTCTTAAACAAAGCTGATCTCTTTGCAAAGCGAGATGTTCTGGCCAAATCTGGCAGTGTCAAGAGAAAGTCTTGTAAGCACGTGGCCTGTAGAGATAGCCTCTTTGCAGCAAGTAGTCTGGACACTTTGCTAAGGAGCTCTGAGATACAGTTCCCAAGAAACTTACTTGGATAAGTTACCAGGGTGCTGGTTTCAATACAGTCCTATTGTTACATCACTAGATATGTATGCTGGTCAAAATGTCCCATGCAATCATGCAGTGAGTATACTGTAAACTTGCACATGCATGCATCTGCATCAGGCAGTATTGTTTCTGTGTGGTGTTAATTTCATTCTTAAGTGTTTGCCAGCAGTACAGATTTACTGTTGACTCCAATGTGGTTTTGCCCATGTTTTCCTATCAAGATTGTACTGGTTTCTCTAAGCAGTTCATATACCATATTCCTAAAGTCGTATTGCTCAGTACAGTTTCCTTCATGGCTATTTATCTGTGAGGGGGTCTGCATGTGGATTTCTTCATGAATAGCAGTTCAATAACTATTCTAGTGGTTTTGGTACTCTAGCAGCTATTAAACCTACTAGACTACTGACAAAGTCTGTTAAACACAATAGTACCCATGTTACCACAGGAAGTCGACTTGGTATGCAAATCTAGACTATTTTGCATGTGTTTACTATATATAATGACTATGTGATGGCAGGTTTTAATTTTTTACTTGTCTGCTATGGGAGACAGAATACTAGAATAGATGACAGCTATGTCTAAACTGGTAGGCCTCTTCCCATGTTTTATAATGTTTTCCATGTTTTATAAAACAACTATTTGCAACAAGAAAATCCTTGTATGGATGTTCTTAATCCAAAAAAGCATATCTCTTTTTGGAATGAGTTAAACTAAAAAAAAAGACCTTTTTTTTTTTCCTCATTAAAACTACTTGTGCTGCTATTTTTCAAGAATGAGTTTTTAGTTTTTTTAGTTTACAACCAACTTTATACACAAAGCAAACAAGTTAGAGTTTTGCTGCAACATAATTTTAATCTCTTATATGTTCTTCTAAACTTCAGTTGTTTAAGTATGCCCTTTTCATTCTTGCTGTTTGCCTGATACCAAATGTTTAATTCTTTAATTTGAAAGAAAAAATAAAAAGTTTAAAGTCATTTGGTATATTTTTCTTAGTCAGGAATACTATTGGAAAGTTGCTGTATATTTGGTATTCAAGATATTTTACCTTTTTGGCTGGAAGCAATGAGTTTTGGCATTACTGAGAAATACGGTGCTAATACGAAAATATGTCTGGTATTCTTTGCAGTGGATATCACTGTCTATCGTAATGGCTACCATGGAGATCTGAACGAGACATTTTATGTTGGAGAAGTTGATGAGGGTGCGAGGAGGCTTGTCCAAACAACTTACGAGTGCCTAATGCAAGCCATCGATGCAGGTAAACCCTTTGGCTAGGGCCTGAAGCATTATGTTTTGGTTCTCAAACATGAGGGCACATATTTGTTATTACCCGAGAGTGACTTCTGTTGTAGAACACAGAAGCATTAGTGTGTGTCACCAGCAGGTGACGTGTATTGTATAATACAGTGATTCTTCAAATGGCACAGCTCTGTGGGTGGTGGTTGCGACTTTTATTTGAAATGGATGTTGACAAAGAAAATGTGATTGATGCTGAGCTGATCCACATATGATGATATTTACATGGATTTGGACTGTTAGATAAATCCTTGATCTGAATAGTTTAGAGAATGTGAAGAACAAAGTGTGTTTTGGAAAACCAAAGCATGGCTTCCTACTTTTATAATTTGTATGGTGTTGCACAATGAACTGATAAGGCAAAACACTGTTTGAACACTTAAATATATCTCTCTATCCCTGCCAAACCTGATGGTTATTTCAAAAAGCTAATAACGAGCTTTTGATTTTCAACTGTGGGAGTGTGCCAGAGAAGACAATCAGTACCCACAGAACTTTAATTATGTTTCTTAGATATAACTCAGGACAGCTTCATTGAAACATACAATGAGATAGAAAGTTAGCTAGAGAATGTCATGTTCAGCTTCATTCACAAAGGAATATATATTCTCTTAGACAAACAGAGAAAACAAACCAAAAATCTCCCAAGTCCCTGAAAATATTTGTCGCCTGTATCTGTTATATACCTGCAGCGTCTTAAAAACCCCAGTAAAACTTACTCACTTCATGGCCTCTAAAGACTGAAGTTTAAGGTGCTATATATGAAGGCTTTGCATTTAATCAAAAGTAAATGAAAAAAAAAAAATATGATGAACTTGCTTTGGTTAATAATTTGGAGATAGCTAGCCAAGCTGAAAAAACCAAAAATCTGTATGAACGATGTCTTGCTTAACTGTTGTGTAATCAAGAAAATACTGCAGAGTTGAGCTGTGAGGAGTATTGATTACCTATTTATGTGAGATTACTATTCTGAGATGACCACTTTGGTTTTCAGAGCTAAATCGGAATAATGTTTATTTTTGCTCCTGTACTTAATTTTTATAGCAAATGTTACATGTGTTGTGTCTTATCTTTCATATCCTGGCTTTGATGTATGACTGAAATTCACCACTGTGTTCTCTATGCTGAGAATTTAAATCTCATTATAAGTTTTCTTTACCAACTTTTTAGATGCTGTAACAGGTTTTAATGGGTTTTAGACATTCCTGGCTAGTAGGAATTCTGGCAGCAAGTGTCTCAGCTGTTAAAAAGGATCACCTCTCCCCTGTTTAAATCATCTTAATTTCTTGGCATTGGACCAGCAGAGCTCAGACTAGGAGAATTGTATGAGACACAGAGAAGCAGAGGGCTCTTTGCTGCCTTGAGATGAGTTGCTTGATATTGTCAGGCTCGAAGCAGATGGTACTACTTCACAACTATTTAGTACAAACCCAACAGATGAACTTTTCCTCTCTTCCCCACTATGTCTTGTTTTTGTATTTTGGGAAAAGCATGCACATTCCAGTAATCTAAATTTCTCATTATTTTCTCTAAATTAATCTTATTGATTTAAGTTGTAGTTATTTACATTAGCAGAGAACTGAACTAAATGGCTTGCTTCATGTAAAGTTTTAGCTATGTCTGTGAACTCTGCTTAAGATGCTTCCACACACAATATCTGGCTCCTGAAGGAACAGCAGATATTCAGGGAGTTGTGGGCGATCTTGAAATAGCATTTACATTCTTTTTGTGGCTCAAGGTTGCTTTTGGTATGCATCTTCATTAGCTGATGGATGAGGGATTGTTGCTTTTATGGTATTATCACTCCCTTGTGCGAGTGTTCAAAGTGAATTTTTCACACCATTTTCATCTGTTTCAAACTCTTTAAATTTAAAGCTTCCTAAAAAGATTGTCAAAAAGTTAGTCCTGCATATGAACATTCTTACTTGCTGTAGTGTTGCCACTAAAAATCTCATTTAAGAGTAGAGATACCTGTTTTGTCTTCCCCCGCCCCGCCATTGCTCCTTCATGTGTAATCATTTTTCCTCTCTGTGCACTTTTCACAGCAGTAGAGAGATAAGTGTATATTAAAATATAGTTCATACATTGATCAAAAGAAGCACTGCAACTCTGTGTATGAGAAGTTACCAAGTACTTTGAAAGTATTTAGTTGTCTTTAATTCCAAACTTCAACATCCTTTTAATGTATGAGCACTTACATGCATTTAAAGGAAGACAGTAGTGTTCTTGTGAAGAAGGGGGTTTCTTCCTTCTCTCTCATTTTCTTGTTTATATGAGACTCTTTCCTCCCTCTCCCATGTTATTGCACTTACTTGTATCCTTGGTGGATTAAGGGATCATAGGAAGTTGCACACTAGACAAGATGGCCATACAAGCCATGAGTGCTACAGTAATATATAATTAGATATTAGCCTGAATGGTATTTGATGGTTAATGACATTGAAAGCAAGCTCTAGAAATTTTCATCTGTATTTCTTTAATTTTGCAGTAAAACCTGGTGTTCGGTACAGAGAACTGGGAAACATTATTCAGAAACATGCTCAAGCAAATGGATTTTCAGTGGTTCGGAGCTACTGTGGGCATGGAATCCATAAACTTTTCCATACGGCCCCGAATGTGCCACATTATGCCAGTGAGTATTCATTCCCTTTGGGTTGTCCCGTAGACAAGAAGTGGTTTGCAATGAATGCACTCAATTTACTTCTTGCTTATATTCTTAATAAAGGAGCGTGTTGCCTGACATCCATCATGTTAGCATTTTTGGACTTGTGAAATAATTTTTTTCTTAACTCTGGACCATAGCATGCTTTATGAACCTAACTTATTCCTATTATATATTCACACCTTATGTGAATATATTATATACTGAGACAATCTCTGCCTGCACTGTTAGTGTTAGCTCTCATCTGTACTGTGTTAAGTGCTCAATGGTTTTGCCTGAATTCCCAACTAGTCCCTTAAACATCCTCGTCTGACATGAATGGGTAAATGTTTCAAACTTACTGCTATTTCCAGATTTAAGTAAAAGGCTTTTTGAATGGTATAGATGAGTGGTATGCCTAAATCTGGATCTTCTTATGTTTTACTCTCTTCATTTGAGTGTGTGATCTGGTGTTCTGGAAACTTCTTTGTAGTGTGTGGCAGAGGAGGAACAACCCTGTCCCCAGCAGGTTCTCAGCTTTATTTTTTGGAAATGGAAATGTCCCCGTGACAATTTTTGCCAGCAGGACTAAGAAACGAGATCCACAGAGGCAAAGGAGAGAAGCTTAAGTGCCAGTGAACGACTAGGATAGAATAAGTATCATGAAGCAGTGATAAACAGTTCACACCCACTTCAGCTGCAAAGTTTCCCTGATAGGACATTTATTTCCTCAGACCTGACAGATGCCTCCATCTTCTCATCTCCTAAGGAGCTTTATTACAGTTTATAGTTATAGATTATAATCTAGCAATCCCTGACTTTTCATGTTGTCATTTCCCTAAATTATTTTTTCAGAGAACAGAGGAAAAATCTATTAATCACTGTGTAGAAGGGTATCAACTCCTGGTATTTACTTTTTGTTATGTAAAATGAAGAATCTGGATTCTTTGGAGATGAAGGGCATTTTATACAAATTAATATGCAATCAGAGAGAAAGGAAATTTCTGTTGGGAACTTTGAACTTTTATTATTATTATTATTTTTAATTGAGCCAAAACGTCTGTTCCCAAAAAGGAAGATGCTGAGTTTTTTCTGATATTTTAAAGTACAGATTCACAGCAAAAGCAAAGTGGAAAGACCTGAGGGACTTAAAGCCTCTTGGAGGAAGAAAAAAAAAAAAAAAGCTGCAGCTTATTTCTGGCTTACTATGAAGGGATTTTTAAAAGCAAAAAGCTCATTTTATAAGCCTTTAAATAATTTAACAAAATCATGAAAACTACAGTGAATAAAGGACAAAACTTCTTCAGATGCAGAAGACCAGAAACTTAAATTGAAGCATTGAGAGCAAGAAATACCAGCAGATGATTGACACTGAGGCAAGACCCTTCAAGTAAAAGAAAAATGTTCTGGTTGCTGTTGTGTCACCTTGATGTCTGAGATTTTTAAAGCGTCTAGGTGATTTAGATATTTAATAAACTATGTAATTAGAGTAGACTTTGGGGATGCGGGCTCTGTACGTAAGAATTGCCTACAGCAGCAAAGTAGCTTGGAGCTAACGGTTCCTGTGCAATGCTGGAGTTTGTTGCAGCGCTCTCACACTCGGCTGAGTCAGATCTAACCTGCACTGCTGTTCAAGGTGAAAAACAGCAGAGCAAAATGGCTGAAGCCTTTCTTCAGTCAAACTACACTCCTAGACGCACTGTGCATCAGTTCATGTGCTTCCACATAAACATTTTGGGTGTATATAACATCAAAAAGTTCCAGTATTACCGTCCCGGATGCCTTGAAATTTCTCTGCCTTTTTATGTTAGCTAAAGAAATACAGCATTATCTCCCTGACACTACTATGACCCCATTACCCAAAGTAATGATGGGGGCAGTGTGTCTTTCGTAAATGGAATCACAGGATTACTTAACCGCTATCATATTTTTACAATTTATTGGAGCCAGTGGTTCAGTGGAAACAAATTAAGAGGTTTCAAGCCTTCTCTGAATATCTTAAGTGCTTCTTATTTTTATTGATTTTTTTTTTTTAATGTTTTTCATCACAGAAGTCTTCAGAAATTCCTGGATTACATTTGTTCGATGTTTTTATAGAATTGGAGTTGAACTCCAGTTGTTGGAGAGAAAGACAGCAATTACTTTTAAGCTCCTTGAGTAAATATTGCAGCATTGGAGGAGGGGGAGAAGGAAAGAACTAAGGGAAATCTTAATGTAGAATTAGAAATGGGCAACTGAATGGGTCATCTCTGAAAGGCTTTTCTGACTGTATCATTCTGTAGGCTGTATCCTTCTAGGACAAGGATTCATTCATTCATTCATTTTCTGACTTGAGCGTTTATTTTATTGCAGAAAATAAGGCAGTTGGAGTCATGAAGCCTGGTCATGTATTTACAATTGAACCAATGATCTGTGAAGGTGAGCAATTTAGCAAAAGAGTAAAATGGTTACTCTTATTTACTAGTAAGTAGTGATAGATGCTGGTTCTATTCTGTATAGTTGATAGATTTTTCATTTCTTATTGGGGAAGTGGTATCTGTTAGTTAAAAAGAGTCAAAAAGTCATCATTTATGTTTTTAGGTGGTTGGCAAGATGAAACATGGCCTGATGGTTGGACTGCAGTAACAAGAGATGGAAAGCGATCTGCCCAGTTTGAACACACGCTTCTGGTCACCGATACAGGCTGTGAGATCTTGACTCGGCGGCTGGATAGTATTCGTCCTCATTTCATGTCCCAATGATAGTCTAGACTGAGCAGGTGGATCTGAACGATACATACTTTTTTGTGTGTGTGTCTCTGTACTATGCATTTTTTTTAAGAGTACAGAATAGAGAGATTTCATAATTTACTTTGTTCTCGGTGATTATAGATAAGAGGAATATCTTGAAGAGCCTGACCCAATGTCTGGAAAAGCAGAGAGGAATTTAAAGAATTTCCTGCTTTCCTCCTACCTACAGCACTCATGCTATATTTCTCTTTTTTCTTCAGTTATCTCTTTAGCATCTTTCTTCCAATTAGACCCACAATAGCTTCTGTTGCGATGATATTAGCTAGAAAATTGTGGGTAACCTTTCCCACTGGGACTTGGTATTTTGGGATCCAGGTTTTTTTCACCACTTCAGTGTGCCCTGTCGCTCTTGATACGTGAGTGGCACCTGAGATTTTAAGCATTTCTAGTTCCAAAGACTCGCTCCTGCTTCTGCAGATACTGTTCTAATGGGCTGGGCCTTGTTTATCAGTTGAGAAGGGGGCAGAAAGGAGAAAGACATGCATGTTGCCAAGAATAGGCTACCCTTACCTTTAATTCTGTCCCCATCTCTCTGCTGATGGCTCCTGTGGTGATTGCAGCTGTAGGTGACACTCGTTTCTCTTGCTGGAGATTTGATAGTATGGGCTTCCTAACAGGGAAAATTAATAAATTCTGTCTTATATGCAGCTCCCTGGAATAAGCTGTTTCTCTGTGAAGCAGTATTTGCAGCAGTCTCCTGCTCCAATAGCTGGGTGAAGCTTTGCCTAGGTAAAGGAATGAAACAAGAACCAAAAAGATCCCATGATTCATGGGATCCCTGTGTGTGTTAACTGTGGGACATTTTTAAAGGTACATCCGCAGTAGCTGAGGCAGATTGGATTTGCAAGACTTACAGTGAAATGAGTATATATTTCAAAATAAGTCTGAGTGAGAAAATGAAACACCTTCAATGCTGTATTCATTTTCTTTTGGTAATTTTTAAACAGGTCATTTTTTTGTCCCACTCAGTTCAGTGTTTCATGCTTTTGGAAAGTCCTAGGGGGGCAGCTATGAAAACTGATGTTTCATCCTCAGACTGGATATATAGTGGGCAATGTTAGTATATATAACCCTTTATTTCTGTTAATGGGTCACGAAGAGCTGGAAACTGTCATGTGAAGGAGTGTGGATTGATTAAGCCTTTCTTCTTTCTACCCTTTCTTTTCCCATGCCCACTTCCTTTCTATCATCTTTGGTGTCTCTGCTTGAGGGAATTTATTTTTTCTTCTGAATTGTAACGAAAAAATTTTCAGACCCCATTGCAGACTTAGTCTTACACCACTGTAATGCAAGAAATAGTTAAACGAATGCAGACATTAAATCATACAATCATGGGTATAAAATACACCTTTTACAAGGTGTCTGGTGAATTTGTTGCCACATTAGACCCAAGCATATGAGGTACTGCACACCCTTGGCTCCCCTTGGCACTGCAGAATTTAAGTGGGGGAAAGGGGGTTAGTGCTTCATAGAACTGGACTCATGCGTACTACCAAATATCAAATTTGCCAGAAAGTCTTCTCTGCCCTGAGTGCCTCAGACCTCTGTTGCTGTAAGAGTATCATTGCAATGTTTTCATTACCTTTATTATTATTTTTAATTATGCAGTAAAGTGACCTGAAATGATGCATATAGAGCGTGTGTGCGTGCGTGCGTGTGCTTATGTGTGTGTATAGATTTTAACAAAACAGACTGTAGAACTTGAGTGGAATTACCTGTGTTGAATGAGCTGTAATGTATTGAGGGAGATGACTGTCCTGGAGGTTTGCCCACCATATCAT
>VZSZ01006531.1:16972-30793 GCA_013398815.1 Ibidorhyncha struthersii | reverse complement strand
TTTTTTTTTTTTTTTTTTTTGGCAATCCAAAACCAGACGTAGCATTCTCGGTTATATCCAGGTTTGCTTGTACTAGTGCAAGCCTGACGGGTAGATGCATGCAACCAGTTAAAAATGTCCCTTAAAACTGCACACGTGCCACTTGAACACCTCTTTGTCATCGCACCAATACCAAATTTTACACTGCGTGTTTTTATAGGTAATCTATGATGCTATGCATTTCTGCCTATAAATTGAAATCACAGCATAAAAACTGTTTATACTGAGTTCATATTACTACAGTACTTTTAAACAAGTGGAAAGCTTAGTCAGCATCTTACACCAGTTCTTTCAACATAAGATGATAGCACATCAGCCTAAAGAACAAAACTTACCTAATAAAAATATTGTGAAAGGCTATTTTTTTATCTATCTAGCTGTAACTTTGCTTGAACATGACATATTAGACTTGTGCTGACTGGATTTGGGAAATTACCTATTTTTGATTCTTACAGAAATTACTATCCACTTAATAAATAAGTAAATAAACAAACACCAACTTAAATGTACTTTCTAATGAAATTTTTAGAAATTGTGTAAACTTTTGCCAAAAAGACAATCCTGCAATTAGTTCTGAAACAATATCTCAAAGTATTTTCCCTTTACTATCATATAAGAGAGTGTGGAAACTCTTCATGCTGTTTCTGCAAATTTACATGAATATTTCAGGAGAGAAGATTTGATAGGTAATGTTGAATAAAAGTAACAGCATGAGGAGAGGGGACGAGCTGCATCTTTTACAGGATGGTCAGTGGAGTACATACACATTTCCTGTACAGTCATTTGGTGGAAACTTTATGTCCGTTGAGGTCCTCAGAGTTGTCAAGATGGTACAGTTCAATACAGTACCTCCATCACCAAGAACTGGGTATAAGCTCTTGTGTTTGAGTCCCTTTGTTAGCTGAGGAATGTCAAAGGGACTACTTCAAGCATGCTTCATTCAATCCACTGCTTTGCAGGACAAAGTAGTCTGACAACTCTGCTAAGTAATGGCTTCTTCAGGCTGGGAAGAAGCTGTAAGTCTTTGACCTGAGTGTTCTGGTATCACTAAATGTCTTCGTTGTTGACTTACCCTAGTATTACAAGACTAGCTTTCCACAAACACTCCAAGATGCAGATTCTCTAAAGTAATAATGTAATGCAGACAACATGATTGTACTGTCTTGATCTAGTGTGTGCAGCCCAGAGGAACAACTGTTACAGTATAAATATTTTAAATCTGTTAGATCTAATTTGAGGGGCTGTAGTTTTGCTAAGATGTTTAGCTAATATTCTATTGATACCATCTTGTAGTTACAGAATAGTCTCCCTGAACAGCTTGACAGCAAGTTTTCTACTGACTTCTCTAACGTTCAGCCAGCATTTCTGGAGCTACAGGGTACTGAGAATCACTTTCTTGCTACAAATTCACTTTTTATTCCTTCCAGGTGCTCAAAATTGAAGTCTTGTGACATTCACAGGAGTTAAGTTTGTTGTTTACTGTCTGAAATGAAATTAGACATGCAGCTACCTCAACTATTTTCAGAATGCTCTAGGGATATCTTTCCAATGACAAATGGAAAAGATGTAATTGTCCCAGTAGTATAGCAGTGTCTTGGGGTAAGGTAGTTGTTAGTGGTGGGAGGGAATTTCTTCTAATAAAATTACTGTTTGCATTCAGAGTTCTCTCTAACAGTTGTTTTGACCAGGCTCACTTAAAACATGAAACTTCTGTCCTAAGGACACTTCTGTGTCCTCAGTTCACTGAAAAGCACTGACTCTTTATGTATATAACTTTTATTTAACTGGGTAGCCTTCCCACCTGTGCTTTGCAGTCTGTTTTCTGCTGTTCCTCTGCATTTTTCTGGACCAGTAGCACTGCTTCCAGGTTTCAATTCAAAGAAATTTTAGCCAGTCAGATCAATTATAGTTAAGGAGAAAACCCTGCAACCCCAAAATGGCACAAAACCCTGAAGCCTTCATCACACAATGCACCCCTTGAACAGACTGCTGCTCTAATAGTAGCGTTCCCTGCTTCAATGGTGTGAGCCTGTTTCTGACTGAATAGAGGTAACAATCCCACGCTGTTTGTTTTTTGCAGCGTTGGCTGCAAAGGCTGCTTCAATTGCCAGTAAGGTTAAGGAAATGGCAAAACTACTACTGAAGTACTGGAGGGTACCCTTAGAGTGAGTGACTATAGTAGTCCACGCTATCATCTTTACAACAGGCCTGCCTACAGCTACTGTAATGAGCCACATAAGGCAGAATATGGACTTCCCAAGTGAACATGGGTATACCAGGACACTTAGGTCATACATCCAACCATACTTCAACGTTGAGCTGGATGGCACATCCTTTGTAGTCCTAGAGTAGCCTCAAGAAGCTTGACTACTGTTAGAGCTCTCGCCGCTCTCTCAGCACAGTTACAGCACATCAATGCTGCTTCTCAACACAGCTGTGCTTAGCAAACTGCCTACTGTAATGAATCCCACATCATTTGCTATTGACTCTGAATAATGCTCTTCCTCTATCATGTATACACATACTGTAAAATCACTAGAGGAAAACAGTAAGACACAGCAATCATAGTTACAGTCTTAAAGCTCAATAATTCCAACACTGTGTTTAGAAATAAGCTTTTATTAAGTAGATTAATTGAGTTAGGCACTATTGAATTTGAAGAACGAGTACAGAAATAGAAGTTCCACAACCACTGCTAATTATGTAACGCTATTCAGTGATTACTGATTTTTTGTTATTTAATATTCAGAATGCTTACCCTAAAATACATCATCTTGCTAGTCCCAGTGACTTTTCATTTGCTTGATTCTACCCTCTATCAGAAATTCCATTATAAAAGGACAGTCACCATGTTGCTGGCCAACAGGAAGGTCCACATTTGGCTCTAAAGCTTTAGGACAGTTCGAATGCTTAAAATGGAAGAGAAAAAGAAAAAAAAAAAAAGTTACTTATAAGTCCATTTTTTCCCCTTCTCTCCCCTCCCTTTCATTGCCGAGACATACTTTAACTTAATTTCTATCTCTTGTAAGAATGAAGTTACGCTTATGCCTATAATATTTATTAAAAATCCTGCTTAAAATGGGTTAGTAATGCTTGTTATCTTTGGTTTTTTTAGTCTCTTCCCCAATAAGATATACTCAAAGTGGAAGCTTTTTCAAACTATACAAGTGTCAGTTTTCAGTAGGTAGCCAAGAATATTGGTCAAGAATATTAATATTTACAGGCATTCCCTCTTTTGCCTGCTTGGAGAATTTTAAGTTAGTTTCATTATTAGTTTCATAGGAGATGCTCGTGTAGGAATAAAGCATTGAAATGATACAGAAGTTGTAAGCGGGAAAGGGGATCAACTGCTGGGTAAAATTTGCATAGATGCAGTGTTTGCAATTGTAGAAAGTACAAATGCAGTTACTGTTAACTGACTTGTCCAAAATAGGAATACATATGAGATAAAGCAGATGATAAAGTTATTACTTTTGAGAAAGTTATATACAATACATCAATATGGATTGAGATCAAATACAAAGACAACGCTGGTTTCTTGAGATAATGCTGGTAACTACCCATCTGCAGATCAAACTAAACATGGATAAACAGTGTTGCTTGCATTAGTGCAACTACGCAGGAAGAGGTTTTTTTTCCAATTTTTCCTCTTGTCCACCTGCCGATTCCTCCCTTCATTCAAAACACATTCTTAAAAAAGTACATGACCTAGACTGCTAATAAGCTGTTTTCTACTCATAGAGGCATTGGTAGCTATCTCATTAAGAGTCTCTGAATTTCCAACAGATTACAGAGCATCTCATTAAAACTCTCAGTTGAAAAGACACAGCAGGACAAACTTTAACACACCTCAGGCTAAAACTTTCTAATCTTTTCCCCTTTTCTGCATTAGATTTTAACCTGCAGATACAAGTTCTGCCACAGTATCCCCATGCTGGTCCCCGTTTTCCCGCAAGCATACCCATGCCCATATCTGTACAGCGTTTTACAAGGATCAACCAATATATCCTCTGATAAGAATACTCTACTCCAGACTGCAATTTATCTTAATAAAGGCAGAAACTTCTGTATGTTAAGAAGTACAAACCCATCAGATGAATGTTCTACCCCAGTTCAAACTGGAGAAAAAAAATATTTTAAAATGTGGCATATTAAAAGATCATTCCAAGTGATTGATTGTGCTGATAATCTATCCTAAATAGTGTGAAAATACACTGAAATCTACTATTTAATTAAAACAGACTAAGAGCTTAATGACTTGTAAAAATGTATTAATCTGAACTCCCCTTCAGTCTCTTTACATTTCTTTTTCTGAGGAAGAATGTTTTAGCAATGTTGGAAGTCTAAGACTGACTTGTCCCCTGTATCAGCTTTATATACTTGTGATATTTCCCATATACACTGTTGCTTGCTTTTTACTCTCTGCCTGTGTTTTGGCACATGCCTAGAAGCTCAGAGAAAGTGTATTTGTTTAACTCAGTATGAATGCGTGTGGTATGTCAGCCTTTACCCTCCCTGTTTAAAACACAACAGTGGGCAGGGAACTTGTATTTTGACAGCGTCTCATCAAGAAACATCTACACCTTTCAGTTTTATGAACGTTACCTCTTTCCTGTATGCATCAGCTCAAAAGCCTCATTAATTTTGTCAAAAGGCAGGGTGTGAGTCACAAATTCATCAACCTTGATCTTTTTGGACATGTACTCAGTCACCAGTTTTGGTACATTGTCTACGCTTTTCCAGCCTGAAAGAAAGCACGCATTTATTTTTCCCCTTTCCATCCACCTTGGAAACCAGAGAGAAAATAGAAAATACAACCCTTACATGGGCACTTGCGTGATAAATATGAAAAGGAACCGAAATCACGTTTGTCCCTCCTGCTCTAGGCAGGCAGTGAGTAAGGAATGCAAGAGGAGAGCTAGGTCTGGCAAGAGCATACATTATCCAAACGCCTAAGCACACTATCCTTTCACTAGGTATTTCAGCATTCAACGTAACAGCAGCCCTCACCTAGGAAAGCACGCATGAGGCATCTCTATCAGTACCTCCATGTATCTTTATAATCCAACTAAGTTTTGTATTACTTGGAAAAAGGGCAGGGTAGAAATAACATCAAGTTTGGATACTTCCATGAACTTCAATAATTACTGAATCCCCAAGTTACCGGTAGCTGTAAAAGTCTCAGTGTGTTTTTGGTTTGACAGCAGAAAACGTGTATCAAGCACTTGCTGCTTTTTATTTTAAAGCTCTTTATAGCACATTCCCACATTGGCCCCACAATTTGCTTAGTGATTAAGCAACACAGACACATTTACATGAGTCCCCATCTCCCCAAAGCTTAGGTCCTTTCACTGGACCAAACTGAACCAAACTTTCACCTGGTGGTAAAGCAATCCCTCTATTCCAATGTTTTGGTACTGAATAGCATATAGTTACACTGTCTTCAAAATATGTGAGAAATCATACCAATGTGTTTATTTGTAGCCTGTCTGTAGGAATATTAGATTTTAAAAGTCTTTATCTTAAAAGTCAAGCAGCATTTATGAATAGCCTGTCAGTAGTACGCTTCTTGCACAGCCTGTCACTAGCACACTTCTTGCACAAGCAAAAGCAAGGCGATATGTTCTTCCCACCTTTAACCCACAGTAAATTATTTTTATCCCCATACCAAAAGCGAGTTACCTCCAAATGCAGTCCCTTTCCATGTCCGCCCTGTTACTAGCTGGAATGGCCGCGTGGAGATCTCCTGACCAGCAGCAGCTACTCCGACTATCACACTGACTCCCCAGCCTTTGTGGCAGGCTTCCAAGGCAGCCCTCTTCACAGATGGATAGGACAAAGCAGAGCGTTTATTGCTAATGTTCATGCTGCCTAGACTGGCACAGGCTGTACTTCCTTTCCCCCAGTTAATGAATCACCACATTAATATTTAAGGAATAATAAATACACTGAAAAGTACATTAAATTTGCCACTGGATCAGACTCCTTGTAGTGTTACAGATTCACTGCTCTTTTTATATCCCATCTGGCTTCCAGAGAAGTCACTCTGAACTACCACTGGGAGTTGGGATAAACTGCAGTCGGACACAATGTAGACCCTGTTACTGACAGTTAGGAATGCTGCTGTAATTCCTGAAAACCTATCCTTACATTCAGTAATATTTCTGCATTTCCAAAGGTTAAACGCATTATTTGAGGAAGTAGGGAAATACTGAGTGGTACTTGAGATTTTACTGTTCATTGTAAAAAAAAAATATATGAGTTATATATATATAAAACCCACATATATATATATGTGGGTTTTGTTAATTTTTCAACTGTCAACATACAAAAACTCAGGATTTCAAAGAAACCCCGTTAAGGAAAAACTTTTGTAAATTTTAAGTGCCATTTTCAACTTCAGAAGTAGCACCTGCTTTCATTACTTAATTAGGATTGGATGTAAACTGGCCTTTTTAGTCATAGCAGTTATCCTTACTATTTAAAAAGGAAATAAATTAGCATGGCATGTTTTCGGTGACAAGAAAGCGGCTTGTTTTGCTATTCAGATAAACAACTAAGAGGCAGCTAGCCTCCCTTTACGCACTACTGTTATGCAAATACTCACCATGACTCCAACATTACCAATGCACTCAAATGAGTAGTCTACACCACCATCGGTCATCTCAACCAGCACCTCCTGTATGGGCTTCTTGAAGTCTTGAGGGCTAAGGCACTCAGTAGCTCCAAACTCCTTGGCTTTGGCATACTTATCCTTGTTAAGGTCAATGCCAATGATCCGGGATGCTCCTGCTATTTTACAGCCCATAATAACTGCCAGCCCAACTCCTCCTAAACCAAAGACAGCACACGTAGAGCCACGTTCCACCTAGGAATAAGAAAAGCCATGAGCAACACAGAGAAAATTCATCTTTACCACAAGAGTGGGAAACACAGGTTAAGAAGTCTGTAATGAAGGAAACATGGAAACAAATATATATGGCTACGAGACTTTATCACTTAGATAGGGGAAACTATACAGAAATTTCACCCCAAAGCTCTTCAGGTACTATGCTTCTCCCCCACCCCCACCAAAGACTTGGCTCCCATAACCTGCCCTAGACTCATGCACACTCGCCTACCAGCTCTGTCTCTCTCACCCTGAGCTTCAAACTATCAGAATGACTTGCAATATGATTAAGATGAATTGGAAAAGTAATTTATATATAGCTGGTATCAAAAGGGATGCAGAATCTTCTGCCAGGGCATCAGGTTCTTCTAGCCTGATCTGGCCTTTATGAAGAAGTTAGAAATTCTTAGCTAAACTTCATCAGTTGAAGAGGAAGAAAAAAAGAGAGATTTAGTACATCATGTTAACAGTCCTAATCTAGTCTCTAAGCTATCCGTGTACTTTGGCTCAGACACGGTTACGGAGAAAAGCCAGAGGCAACCACAGCCTTTACCTTAGCAGTGTTAACAGCAGCCCCATAGCCAGTAGAGATGCCACAACCCAGCAGGCACACTTTATCGAGAGGTGCTGCAGCATCTATCTTGGCTACTGAGATATCAGCCACCACAGTATACTCGGAGAAGGTGCTAGTCCCCATGAAGTGGTAAATCTGCTTTCCTTTGCAGGTGAATCTGCTGGTGCCATCAGGCATGAGTCCTTTCCCTTGAGTAATTCTTAAGGCAAAGACAGGAAAGTAAAGTCAGAGTCTTAAGCAGTAAATACTCTCGCCAGACAGTGTCCATTAAGTAGCACAGAGATGCAGTTGCATACTTGCACCGTGATTTTTTAATCATTTCAATAAACCTGAGAGTTCACAGAAATTAGATGCTAAACTCCTCAAATTTCATGCTGTTAATTCCTCCATGGAAGCACTGAAAGAAATGCAGTTTATCACGTGTTGACCTTGTTAGCTACTAATGCTAACTGCTTGTGCTACAGTGCCACACCCCTTAAGTACCACCTGTCAATTACATCACTGGGGCTTTTGTTTGGGTTTGGGAGACTTTTTCAGAATGGGAGCTGGAAATTTAGTTGGGAAGCAGGTGTTAAGGAAAAAGGAGATTTCTGTAAAATTCTGTACCACTTGACAGCTTTGGTGTTGACTCTGAAGAACTAAATTCCCTGAAATGCTTCCCTTCAGTATGGATTAAATATGGAGCTAGAGCATTTATGTTTTCAAAGCTGTGGACACAAGCTAGCAGTTTATACCTTCACACACATGAAGACAGAGAAACAGATTTATTTAAGGGCAAAAAAGAAAACAAATTTTAAGGAAGAATGGGAAGTAGTGTATGACCAACTCCCTAACACACGTCAGCAACAAGAGATTTAGTCTTCAAAGATAACTCCTATTGATTACTTTTGATAACTAGCACAGTTATACACTGAACAAATACTATACTGTGTGTCAAAATAAAAAGCGTACAGACCTTATCTTCTGGCACAGATTTGTTTTAGGATTCTTACAGAACTTGCACTCTCCACATTGGGGAATGTATAAAGGGATAACAGTGTCCCCTAAAAAAAAAATTAAAAATATTCTGTGGTTAGTTATCAAGTCAAGCAAGGCATTAGAAAAAAAACTGAAGTTACTCAATTTTCATGGCTTTTATGTGAGCTTGTATTCACTTAAAACCTTCTTTGTGTATTAAAAATCATTACAGAGTAGCATTGTTTATTGAGAATCCTAGATTAAAAAAAAACCACAACTTTTCTCATGTCTGAGTAGACAGATGATCAGAAGTACATAATTCCAGAACAAATAGGAATGTTACTGTAAAACAAAACAACCCCAAATCAACAGTGAACAGCATGATTAAACATTTTTAAGTTCTTTAATTAAACCAACAGGTAACAACTATCATTTGAAAAGAAAAACAAAAACCCTCTTTTAACTACATTGATTTTATTTCAAGTAAGAAATTGCTATGCTGGGCTCTTTCAAGCATTAAACCAAGAGCACATTGACTAGATCAGTGTTGTATCTCACAGACAAGAGAAATCTACATAGACATACACCCCAGAATAAGACATTACATTAACTCCTGCAGAAAAGCATTTCAGTGGCCCAATTTAACAGTTGACCATGTAGTAACATAACAGTTTTAAGGAAGGCAGAAAATCTGTAAAATATTCTCTTACCCGGCTTTACTTTTGTTACTCCTTCCCCAACACTCTCTACAATTCCAGCTCCTTCGTGACCCAAGATCACAGGGAAACATCCTTCAGGATCAGCACCACTCAGAGTATAGGCATCAGTGTGACAGACAGCGGTGGCAACTATCTGTGAAGAAATATATAATCTGAGGCACCTTGAAGAACAGAATAGTAGCACAGAACTAAATATCTCCCTTTGGTCGGAATTTCAGAACAATTGCTGGGACAAGTTTGCCAACCCTGGCAGCATTTGTGATATGGCCAACACACTTTCACTCCTGGCAAGGCACAGGAGTGCCAAGGCAAGGCACTTTTTCTTACTTTAAAAAAGTAAAGTCATGATAGTACATCTTTTCTTATTTCCATCAACTAAATTCTGACGTTGAAATGAGTAGAAGATGACACCTGGTTTCCTAAAGCTAGAAATCAGTACTCCAAGTCATCTCAAAGTAGGGTGGCATCTCAGATTTGAAATGAGTTAGCCTCTCAGAGGCAAAACGACCAGAGGGACCGCACAGAACTCTCAGTACTGCATAAATCCAGTTTAAGTCTTAAGCACCAGACGGATACCCTTTCCACAGAGATAAATTTCACCTTAATGTATACTTTTTTGGCAGATACGGGCTACTGGAAAGTCCTGATGAAATCAGAAACTTGGGTATGGGGAACCCAAGAGACCAATCACAGCTGAGCAGCCAGTAAGTTATGGCCTGACTGAAGTGAAATCCAGCGTGTTACACAGCTGCAACAGGTCACAAGCTGCTGCCCTTCAAACAAGATCAAAGGTGTTCCTAGCTCAGATGTTTTGTGGGAGCTTAGTCTGTAACAACTGGAATTGATCCCCAAGACTAGCCATGATCTTTAGACCAGATTGTGAAGTGAGACCAGTAGAAATGAAAAGTGTTTTTCATAAACAGAAGATCTAAATACCGTAATTTTCTTCTTTATAAAGCCAGCTGAGATACTAATGACCCAATGCTATCCATTCAACATTTCTTCTGTTGGTAAACAAACTGTTCAGCTTTAATACTTAAGTCTCCCAAAATACAATACATACAGCTAACGATTGATTTAATTACCTTGATACGAACTTCATGAGCTTTTGGTGGAGCAACCTCCACCTCCTCAAGACAGAGAGGTTTACCTGCCTCCCAGGCAATAGCAGCTTTGCATTTAATAACCTAAAGACAACAACAAAAAAGAGGACATCTGTTGTATGGTCCATTTAAAATAATTCTTGTTCAGCCAAGTGAGCAAATGAGAGAAACACTACTGGCTTTTGGAAAGAATCCCAGATCTGAAATTCATAATTTCAACACAAAGGCTTAATTGCCCTACATTTGCTTTCAGGAAGCTAAATAATAATGAGTGAACCAAGATCTGAAATTTGGATGTCATTCTCTTATTGAGAAAAAAATACAATAAATCCAGGAGCGCTTGGGAGATACTCAAATACTGCAGTGAAATGAGCAATAGGAATGGAAAGATTGCATAATAAAAATGGTGGTTTAAAATAAGAGACTGACATACATTTGAGATGTGTGCCTCAAGCACAGTTTTCGAAGTTAAAAAAAATCAGAAAGCAAACTGGAGGTCCTGTAATGGTCCGAGACCCATGTCAAGAGTGAATTTCTTGTTCATTATCAGGACAGCTTCTGAGGAAGATTTTGACAAGATGTGTGTGCATGCAGCAGACATGCAAAGCCCTCCAGTGATGCATAGGGACCACAGAGATTTTGCTATATGCTAATTGTCAGCAAGTTATTGTGCACTAACACCTCTGCAGAGCCCGTGTGGATTACAAGACCTATAGATCCCAGGAAACTTTTCAAGCCAAAAAGCAAAGCCTGGATGAAAGAGCAGGATTTGTGAATCCGTAACCGCAACCCTATCAACACGTACATATGTGCAACTGACTAAGGAAATCAGCAGGCATTATAGCCACCCAATCCAGAGCAGCTTCAGGTGCTGCAGGGGTAAGCATCCAGAATACTCTTAGATGTCAGTTTTACAAAGCACGACTCCAGGTCTGTCCTTCAGGATAAACTGGGCAGGGTATCAAATAATCTGAATTTTGCTTTCTGACAGACTCAACACCCTTCAGCAAATGCAATATGCAATAGCTTCCTGCAGGGGGAACAGACAAGTTGCGAAATCAAATTCAAGACCTTATCTACAAAAAGCCTGATGAAGAATGCTGTTGCAGACTAGACTGCTTTGGAACAGATCCCTTTGCAATCTGCTCCAGAACAGCGTCCATGTATTTTGGAATAATTCAGTTATACCAGAAGACCTGCACTGATTTTGTTCCACACAAAAAAGGTCTAAGCCATTGCTATGACAGTTGGAAATATGAAGTATTTCATAGCATGCACTACAAACCAATATAAAAAAAAAAGGACATTTTGTGCGTTCAAACTAGCTGTGGTGTTCCTGGGGAATCACTGAAAGGGGATTAATGCAAATTCCCAAGACTAGACATACAGTCATTTTTGAAATTTCACTGCCTGGAAGAAATAACAGCGCCAGACCACTTGTTGAGCTTGCCACGTCTGATTCATCACCTGTGCGTATAGGAGAGATAATGGGGTAGTTTATGACTTTCTGTAGTATTTTTGCTGTACAATAAACAGTTTCAAAGTTTGCCAGAAGCAGTTAACACCCTTGCTGCACCTGTAGTAACAGAACTGCAGATTTACCTTGGCTTAAACTTGCTAAAATAAACAGTGCCAACCCTCAAAGGCCTCAAGCTTTGACACAGAAAATAGGTACCCATTCCTACAGCCGGCAGGGCCCTAGATTGGACAGAAACACCCTTAACCTAGAACCATGAATTCCCCTTACCCTGCTTTTTATTGGCAGGGTAAATATTATAAAAATGCACTGAATGTGACACAGTAACTAACTGTGGAGTCACAGTATGGCCATTCGGTCATAATCTTGTAAATGTACCAAAGATTTTGCCAGAAAATCTAAATTCAAGGAAAAAAGTGCAAGAGGAGCCATCATTCAGTAAATCATTTACTGGCTTTCAATCCATCCCTCATCCTCCCCTCATTAACTTGTTCTCACACAGGAGACTCCACATTCCTAAAATCTCAATTTCCACAAGCTTAGTTAAGCACAGGATTAAAGAGGAGAGCAAAGAAGTCTCCTTATGGATAAATTCTGATCTTCCCAAAGCTAACATTACACATCTGGAAGCACATTTTGAAATAATAACTT
This sequence comes from Ibidorhyncha struthersii, assembly GCA_013398815.1. NCBI lineage: Eukaryota > Metazoa > Chordata > Aves > Charadriiformes > Charadriidae > Ibidorhyncha > Ibidorhyncha struthersii. Next base: position 18,384 of record VZSZ01006531.1, on the reverse strand, counting down.
CTTAATCAGAAACTTTTAAAGAAGCAGGCTTTTGAAACTGCAGCCAGCTCATACAGCCATTAAGGCCCCTGGACTATTCAGAGTGGATATCAGAAAGGCCCCATCTTCTGACCTTTTGATACTCAAAGCTTTCTGCTGTTGCTTTGCTGAAAACCTTGAGGCCAACAACTGGAAAAAATCTGCAACTTTCACCAGTTCTTCATTTTCTCTATTAATATATTAGCACAGGAATGCAACTGTTGAGTTGCTCATAGTGACACACACAACCAGCTACCTCACCCAAGAAGAAATCAAGCTCTTAGCAGTGACAAAAGCTGCCCCATCCTCTCCAAAACCACTGCTAACCCGTTCCAGCCTTCAGCATTTGGACACATGAGACCACCCTGCCTGCTAAGACCAGGGCACTGAACAGCTGCACAGAAATTAAAGCAGCATTAAGTAAGTTTGGACTATTGTGGTGTTCTGAAAGCGAGGCAGCAAACTTGCCAGGCAATGGTTTTGAGAGCAAGCAGGGTCCAGCTGTACTGAGAATGGACCAGCACCGCCGCTGGAGAGCAGCCTCAAGGATTGCTCTTGCTGCAAAGTGGCATCTTCCCAAACATTCACCCATTCTTTCTTCCCCCACCCAACAGTCAAGGGAAGAAAACACATCACAGGGTGAACTGCACTTCACTATTCCCCCCAACCCCCCCACCTCAGCTGACAGTACGCTCCATATCGCTGTGTGGCAACGGAACGTGCACTGAGGAGCCAGCACCTTCCCAGCCCTGTGTGCAAAGTGATCCGTTTTCCATTCCTTCAAGCTTATGAAGTCATGTCTGTCCAAAGCCCACAGGAAACCATCCAAGCTCAAAGTCTTCTGCTTGTTCTTCCATCACCGTGACTAACACATGGTCTACACAGGGAAGTGGGACCCTCAGATCCAGAAAATGTGCAGGGGGGTTGATTATAACATGTGGCAGGGAGCAATACATGTGTGTTTCTTCCCAATCCTGCAAATCACAGAATCACAGAATTTTCAGAGTTGGAAGGGACCTCTAGAGATCCAGTTCCAACCCCCCTGCCATGGGCAGGGACACCTCCCACTAGACCAGGTTGCTCAAAGCCCCATCCAGCCTGGCCTTGAACACTTCCAGGCATGGCGCACCCACAAACTTCTCTGGGCAACCTGTTCCAGTGTCTCACCCCTCTCATAGTGAAAAATTTCTTCGTGATGCCTAATCTAAATCTACCCTCTTTCTGTTTAAAACCATTTACCCTTCNACAGCCCCAACTCTCTCGGCGTGTCTTCATAGGAGAGGTGCTCCAGCCCTCGGATCGTCTTTGTGGCCCTCCTCTGGACTCGCTCCAACAGGCCCACGTCCTTCTCAGGCTGGGGGCCCCAGAGCTGGACGCGGGACTCCAGCCGGAGT
>VZSZ01006531.1:0-16531 GCA_013398815.1 Ibidorhyncha struthersii | reverse complement strand
TTAAGGTGAGGGGGCGGCAGTCCCCGTGAGGGAGGTGGTTGCTTCTCTCCTTCGTTCGCAGCCGGGATGGCGGGGCGGGAGCGGATGCAGGGGTTTACCGGTCCCTCAGCAGCGCTCCTCTTCCTGCAGAGCCGGGTGCGGGTCTGGCTGTCCCCTCACGGCGTCCGCGGCGTCGCGTTACGGGGTGGCTGGTTTTGAGGCTTCCAACGGCTGCACCAACGCCTTACAGCGCCGTGCCGTCGGTCCGGCAGGCGGGTTTAGCGTGTTCCCTGTGAGGGAACAGGCCCCCTGTCACGGGTCTAGCGGCCTGATGCTGCCGGCGCCAGGTTATCCGGCTTTTTTTCCCGAGCAGTGTGGTGTAATGGAGCCCTCCTGCATGGCTGTCTGTGTGGGCTGTGTGTGTGTCCACGTGCATGCATTCCCCCCGTGGGGGAGTCCCCCCCTTTTGCAGCCAGTCTGGAGATAGCTTGGTGCTTCCTGCATCTCACCTGGACACGGGTGGGAGCTTTCCTCACATCTCCAATGTGGGTCCTTCCCACCCCAATCTATACTGGGCTGGCTAAACCATAGTGGTGGAGGCTGTACTGGGCAGCGCCTTCCCAGTGCAGGCTGAGAGGTCTGCAGTGAGATGGAAGTTTAATTAGTGACCCCTGAGATCCCATCCAGCAGCCTTTGAAGCAAAGGGGATATTGCTACATGATGGGATCGTTAACCCGCTCACAGTGTTGTTTCGTTTCCCGAAGAACCTTCTTTCTCCAGGTGGGATGGGAAGGGCTTCTTGTGCGATCTGCGGACCTGGTTGTGCGAGATCTGGTGCAGAGTTCTGCCGTGGGCTGCTGGGATTTTACATGAGAGGTGCTGGTGCTTGAGGAGTTGCAGGGTGTCACTAAGTTCCCCCCTTGGTAAGAAATGGAATTTTTATTTTGCAGTGACATGCAAACAAAGCTCAGCAAATACTACAGTTAGACAACAGCACCAGCTTGGGGAAAAATAAACATTAGTAACACAACATAAACAACTACAGCAATTAATAAATAACATAAAAATAATATAACATTTAGTAACATACCTAAAATGACAAATGAAATCTGTAGGCCCAGGCAAGCTGACACCTAGCTGGAAAGCAATTTGAGCAGTGACAGTGCTACATAGGTTTCACATATGAGGAAAGGCATTGAGAAGGAATGAAAGGACGTGTGATTAAGATGTCTGTCCCATGGCCTTCTTGAGGCTTTCATAGAATGGTTTAGACTGGAAGGGACCTTAAAGATCATCTAGTTCCAACCCCTCTGCCATGGGCAAGGACACCTTCCACTAGACCAGGTTGCTTAAAGCCCCATCCAACCTGGCCTTGAACACTTCCCACTAGTTACTTCAGTTTGTATTCACTAGCTACCACTAAAGCCTTGTTGTTGAAATCAAAGCAGGCCTTGTCCATTTCCTTGGTTAAATTCAGCTCTGCCAGCCTCTCCTGTGAATTTCATGCCCTTGCTCATCCGTGTTTTGTCAGTGCTTCCAAAAAGGCTCAAAACATTTTATGTTTAGCTAAACTCTGCACATGCTCAGCTTATGTTAGTATCTGACATTCTGGAAACTGCAGGTAATGATTCTGATAGACAAAAGGATAAATATATAAATAACTCCATTGTCCAATTTCAGAGATTAAAGTGGTTGTTTTTTTAATTTTTCCTTCCATTGCAGTTTTGTGATGCTGTCTCCAGTGTTGCTGTGTACTATTGGAAGCTCCTGGACATGGTAAGTGGTTTTGCAGCTTACTTTCTATCCTCAGTACCAGGCAAGTAAATCACTTTACAACACTGTGCTCTTGACTGAACTGTCTGTGCTTTGTCATGTGTGTTTCAGGTTTATATAGGAAAATTCTGTAGATGAGGGCTCCCAGTGCTAGTGTGTTTTTTACAGCGGGTCGGCTTTGGTGTTGTTCTAGCAGACGTTACGCGCTAATCAGAAGCATCAGTCTGGATTGAGAAAAGAAGAGGGATTGGAAGCACAGTGAGCATGTGGGAGAGAGGCCTGGCAATCGTGTTTTTGCTTGGAGGATGTTCTCTGTTCTGTGTAGTAAAAGCCCAAAACAACTAGAGATCTGCATTACTTCCCCCCCCCGCTTTTTCTTTTTTTTCCAAATTGTACTATTGTGTCCATCCTGGAGGCATTAGTTTTTAGAGAGGGTTTTCAGTACCTTAGTTTGACTTGGAATTACAAGAAGATGCAGAGCAAGAAGTCACTTGCAAGCTTGGCGGCTAGTATATGCTGAAAGAAGCCAGGATGCTCATCCCGTGGCAGTCTGAGTGCCAATGGCAGAAGCTGGCCATATGCCACAGTCTGAACTAGGAGGTGACGTTTAGGTGCTGTAACTGCTGGCTGCAACCTCACACACTGGTGAACAGATGGGCGAGGAATGGCGGGGCAGGAGGGGACTGACATGCCTACCCATAGGTGAAACTGAAATGCGTTCTAGCAAACGTTGCCTGGTGTCTTTTCCCCAAACAGCAATAGTGCTAGATTGACCCAGAGGTAATTTTTCCCCTATTAATACCATTTCCCAAATAAATCCAGTGCAATTTAAATAGTTTTGATAGATATATTTCATACCAACAGCTCCATTAAACCTGAGATAAACTGTGCACAGGTTCCAGCTGTGGATGCTTGATTTTAGCAGTCCTTTTGTGGTGCTTTCCTCTCAAAACCATCCCTTTGAATTCTGATTTAAGCTTTCCTACCTTTTCCTATGAAATACTAGAGTGTAGTACTTGAGTAGCATTTAAAAAAGTAGAAATTCTTGTCATTCTTCAAATCAGCATCAATTTATTTTTGTAAGGTACGAATATAGCTGGTTGAAAAATGGAAACATTTCAAAAATCAAAATTGTTCTCATTTAAAATGTTCAAAGCTGGTTGATGTTTCTTTGGATAATTCTTATTTAATTAAAATACTCTGGTTTTGTAAATAGAAATATGAATTAAAAATATTACCCAGTATTTCAAGAAATGGTTGATTCCAAAGGAAAAACTTTAGGAATAATTAATCTGAGTATTCACTAATTAATCCTAATATAATACTAAAATACACTAAAGTAAAACAACTTTTCAAAACAAAGGCCGATGTTAATTAAATGTCTTCAAAATAAATATGAAAGTGACCATGACAGTTTTGCAGCAGAGACACATGAGGCTGGGATACTGAAAGATTTGTAATATTTTAGATATGGAAATAAGTCATTTGGGGAGTTTTGTGATGAAATATTCTCAGGTATTTGATTTCACTGAAAATCAAAACAAAAAACTGATCTTTTATGTGCTGATTCTAATATGTTAATATTAAACTAACTATGCAAGGGAAATTTTAAAGATAAAAGTGGGGGAAGGGCTATGCTGGCACCTCCTTGCTTGCACTTGACAGCATTTTCTTCTGGTATGTATAAATGTCTTTGCTAGTCTTTCAAACGTAATTATTTGGTCAGCTGTGAAACTAGTAATGTTTTAGGAACCGAGCAGTATTTGAGGCGCTCTCTAATTATCACCACCAGGTGGCACTGCTATAATGACAGAACTCGTCGCTACGCAGGGGCGCTTACACAATTTTTCACGTAGCAACAGTTCAAAAAAATTGGTAAAGTGCAAGTTACAATTGTCTGAAGACAGAGTTATTTTCTAGCAATCAAATTTTATTTCATATAGGTTTAGTTTTTTTTTCAAAAATGAAAAATTATGTTTCTGTTAAATTAGCAAAACTTTGAAGTAATACATGATGGTACAGATAGAGAATGTGGTTTGCTTCTAACATAACAGTGTGGTAGAGTTTGTTTCCCAATCCTGCACAAATCTATTTACGTTTTTATATTTATTACAGAGTTACTCGGCTAATTGATTACATTTCTGAGACTTTTATAAAATTAAGGCTGTGCAGGCACACATGCAGTATTAGGGAAACGTTCATTGGGAGGAACTTCTTGTAATGTCTTGGTAGGGAAGTGCTAGAACTCAGTTAAAACATTTAAGGAGTTATTTTGGTGTTACCTCATTGCTTACAGTCTTACTGTTTTATGCTTAAAAAGTAGTTAAGAGAATTATAGGTAACTTTTACAGCAGGGCAAAGTGAGTTCTATGTGCAGAAGTTACTGTAAATTGGCAGACAAGATGGATTTTGTTAATGGATTTTGATATCTCATTTTTGTGTTTGTGATGTGCTGTGTAATTGCTGATCGTGCTGAGGGGGTTCCAGGAGTTCAAAGGGCTATGGGCTGGGATAAGAGTTGGTCAAAAGGCATTTTAGTGTTTGAGTCCAATGTTCAGCACCGAGAGAAGAGTCTGTTTAGCAGAGTGACCTGCTCACAGTGGCAATCCTGTTCTCTGGTGAAGATTTTGCACGGTTGTGCTGTAATATTCTGTGGGACTTGGTGCTGGAAATATATTAAAAGTACAACAGCATTTGGAAAAATGAAATCACATCCATGTATGTGTGTATAAATGTTACATAATAAGGTAATAATCTACTCTTTTATATAATATGCTTCAAATAATATAGCGCTAGCTACTGTCCCTTACTGCCTTTCAATGCTAAACATTCCATATTTGTGAGCTACACTTTCTTAAATACATGTTAATGCTTAATACGTATTTATTGAATATTAAATCAATTTGTTAAATAATGAGACCAGTCAAAGATAAGGCTTAAGTTCAAGTGAGAGTCTTCAAAAATTTGAGATCAATCCTTAGAAAATGAGGACAGTTCGATTACTGCAACAAAGAAAATCAACCACATGAAAGTTTGTTTTAAACTTAAGAAAAAAGCCCAACACAGAAACATAAAACATTGGTATATGGAACTTGGATATATAAAGTATTCACTTACTGTCTTCAGGCATTCCTGTTCCATTAGAGCTTCAGGCCATCCTATCACTGTGGGCTGTTCATCAATTTAGTAGCATTGCTCTCCTTTGGCAGGCTGTGAAAGTGATGGTTTAATTGATTGGCTCAGTAGCTGTTTTGTGTCTCCGTAGAAACTGTCCTCACGCTGAAGAGAAATTTGGGGGAGTTTTCCTCCCTTGCTCTTTGCTAAATTGTGCTTGACACAGATGAAGTGAAACTGCAGGAGAATATGGCAAACATATTTGTGCAGACAAAGTATTTTCAAACATCCTTCAGTAAAGAGACCTCTGTGACCTGTTTAATGATTCTTCCACCCCATGTTTCTTGTGTCTGCTCCAATCCTACATATTTTCTGTTATACAAGCTGAAACGTTATTTCTCTATCCTGTCAGATTATGATGGTTATATAGTTCAGCAGTGAAGCTTTTCCAGCAAGGCAGAAGTTTGCTCGGAGTTAACTGCATTCAACTGGGGTGTAGATGTCCAAAGCCCTAGGTTCTGTAGGCTAACTCCTCTTGAAACTCTCTTACTGTTGCTTACATGCTTCAGTTTGAAAGTGGAATACAGACTTAGGTGTGCGTTCACTTCCCTCATAAAGACTCAGCACTGGGTACCAAAAGCTGTGGAAGTACATAGCCTCATTGATTGCATGTTAATTTTCCTTTTTAGATATGAATTAGTGGTGGGAATGAGGTTTTAGTGGAGCATTTGAAGGCACATCTTTTTTTTCTTTTTAAATGCATCCAAGATGATAGCCTCATAAGATAGGACAACAAAATATTCAGCTTCTATGATTAAAATATGCCTCCTGAACAGTATAAGGTAGATTTGATTTCTTGAAAACTTACCTCTTTCCTGCAATCATAAGGTCAAAAGCATCACTGATTTTTGTCAAATGGCCATGTATATGACACCAAGGCATGTAAATAAAATTTCTTTGTCGTATAGTCAGACACCAGCTTTAGTACACTCTCCACACTCTTCCAGGCTGCAACAAAATCCATAAAACCAAGTCCTGTTAACAGTGAACAAACTGAATTTAATTAATAAATCAGGTTATAAGAAAAAACAGTTTGATCCATGATTAAACACCTGCCTTATTTTCTGCTTGGTTCCCTACTTGAATTTTCAAGCCAGTGGTCACGCTTTCTTTTCTGATGCTTTTCTTGCCTTATCAGTCACGTACATATTTCACAAAAACTATTATTTTAAATCTGATTGATGAATGTTTCTTGAGTACAGAAACTCACTGAATTAGGGAATAAAGGGTTTTTTTGGATGTTGCTTTTGAATGCAAGTATCTAAACTCCATGTATGTCTTGTTTTGGAGCCAAACTTAAGTCAGTGATAGTTTGTGGCAGTATTGTGCCAAACAAAACATTTAGTCTAAACCCCTCAAAAATGCAAAAGAAATTACAATACATTAATCAAATTTCTGAAAATTGCTACTGCAGGCATTAGTATAATGCTGTAACAAGACTAAGTTCTATTGTGCTGTTGATAAATTATTATTATTGTTATTATTTCCTTCAGAGCAGAGAAAAGGCCGCTTTTGCTGCGAGTTAGGTGCCAGTTACAGTTTTCTCTGTTTCAACTGAGTTTCTCAGTAAGATTTTACCTGAGAAATTCAGACTACATCATAGTAACTCAGGTCTCTTTTATCACAGTTTTTTTAAAATAATCTAGGGATTTACAAAAATCTCCATGATTTCTTTAAGAATTAATGTTTGAGACATACATACCCTGGAAGCCTTCAAGAAACTTACTTAAGTCCACATAAAAGCTCTAGCACTGGTTCAGTAAAAAAACCACACATGTAACATAATGGAAACATAAATTTTGCATGTGAAAGCCAAAACACATTATCATCTGCTTATCACAAAGTATACATGGATAAAGTATATAAATATAAGCCTCAGCGCTTAGTTGCTAAAGGGGATGAATTCTTGCTCAAAGCAAGAAAAGGAAGTACAGAGATTTGAATAGCAAAATACTGGCTGACAAGAGATGCCATTAATACTATTCTGGTGATAAAAAGATAAGATGATAAAAATTATATGCATTTCATAGAATCATAGAATCATTAAGGTTGGAAGGGACCTTTAAGATCATCGAGTCCAACCATTAACCTAACCTGACAAAACCACTTCTAAACCATATCCACAAGTACCACATCTACCCTTTTTTTAAACACCTCCAGGGATGGCGAATCCACCACCTCCCTGGGCAGCCTATTCCAATGCTGGATAAGCCTTTCAGTGAAAAAATTTTTCCTGATATCCAACCTAAACCTCCCCTGGCTTAACTTGAACCCATTTCCTCTCGTCCTATCACTTGTCACTAGGGAGAAGTTTCTACTGAAACACATCTGTTTACTAAAACAGATATTCTGATGTACAACAGAAGACTTCCTCTGTCTGCCTTAGCATGCAAAGCCCAAAGGATCTGAAGAAAGCCAAACCAAAAATAAGTACATTCCTATAATTCTGTTGTGGTTTAACCCCAGCTGGCAACTAAGCACCACACAGCTGCTCGCTCGCTCTCCTCCGTTGGGACTGGGGAGAGAATCAGAATAGTAAAAGTGAGAAACCTCATGGGTTGAAGTAAAGACAGTTTAATAAGTAAAACAAAAGCTGCACACGCTAGCAAGGCAAACCAAGGAATTCATTCACTGCTTACCGGCAGGTGGGTGTTCAGCCATCCCCAGGGAAGTAGGGCTTCATCATGCCTAATGCTTACTTGGGAAGACAAAATGCCATAACTCTGAATGCCCTCCGCTTCCTTCTGCTTCCCCCAGCTTTATATACTGAGCATGATGTCATACAGTATGGAGTATCCCTTTGGTCAGTTGGGGTCAGCTGTCCTGGCTGTGTCTCCTCACAACTTCTTGTGCATCCCCAGCTGGCTCAGTGGTGGGGTGGTGTGAGGAGCAGAAAAGGCCTTGACTCTGTGTGAGCACTGCTCAGCAGTAACTAAAACATCCCTGTGTTATCAACACTTTCCAGCACAAATCCAAAATACAGCCCCATACCAGCTACTATGAAGAAAATTAACTCTACCTCAGCCAAAACCAGCACAAATTCTTACCAAAATTAAAACAAAGAGAGACCCTTCCTGCATTTATTAAACCCTATAGAGCAGAAAATCTCTCAGCAGGTTTATTACAAAGGATGTTTTCAAGAGATAACCAGCCTTTATTGCGAATATTTAATTATGTTCAAGGCAAATCTGTGCTGTGTTTGTTCCAGAATATGGCTCCCATCTTGATTTGTGCAAACTTTGGGTAGTATGACTTGGGCAATATTATCAGTTTAGTATTGGCATAAAGCTACTAGTAATGTTGATGCTGTGAGTATTTTAGTACAGCTAAGTAAGTCGGTGAGTGATTGCTCTTCATGCTTTTCTTTTTAGTTCTGTTCCTTATGAAGCATTGCTTGTATGGGAAGGTGCCTGGGTGATCTCAGTTAGAACAACTGCCACCTCTGGAGAAAGCCATTTGCATTAGAAGTGTTCGTGCAAAGGGCTCATTCACAGCTATAAAACTTCAGTGGTTGTTGATGGAAGAGTTGCTTTTGCTGATTATCTAGCTGGTTGCTAGGCTTCTCTTTACTTTAGGCTTTAATGACACAGCAAATACAGGAAAGGAAATGAGGAGAAGTAAGTATGTGCTTAGTGTATTTCCATTCTGAACTCACAGGAACCAGCAAAGATCTTCGCTGTGACATATGTGCCCCAGAGATGTGTTATCCTGCATAGCTGTTTAGGCAGGATAGGACCAACGGAGCAGTTGCCTGGAACAGCAGCAGTTCTTTCTGTGAGTGTTGTGCACCACATGATGTACCTGAGGGGCTGGATAGATTTCATATATGAAATGCTCTATTTGAATCTAAGATGCAGTTGCAATAAATCTGAGTCTATTCCTTTGCTGCTGTGGAGACTGTATCATGTAGACCTTATCATAAGCCTGTCATGTTCTGTACTAAAAACAGGGGGGTTTACTGCCGTTAAGATTATTTACAATAGTGTGATCTGATTAGTCGTGTTTTAATTTCTAGGCTACTTTTCCCCACTTGTTCCTGTGCAAACAATGCCAGTTAATAGTAATAGTATGGCTAAGACTAGAATCTGGCATTACAGGAAAAAAGTAATGCTTCGGTAAAATGTTGTGGCTCATAGTTTTTCCAGAGTAATTGAAAAATGTACTTGCAGTGTGGGTTTCTATTCATCTCCCTTGGATTCACTTCAAATACTTGATGCCAAAGTCTCTAAACAAAAACTAAAGGGAAGTTACTTTTTCTTAGGCTTGAAAAGACATGCTGTCCTTTGTCTCATTCAGTTCAACAAGAGGAATTGCTAAGTCCTGCACCTGCGAAGGAAAAACCCTATGCACCAGTACGTGCTGGGGGCCACCCAGCTGGAAAGTGTCTTTGTAGAAAAAAACCTGGGGGCCAAGTCAAACATGAGCCAGCACTGTGCCCTTGTGGCAAGGGCGGCTAATGGTGTACTGGGCTGCATTAGACAAAGTATTGCCAGCAGGTCGAGGGAGGTGATCATTCCCCTCTATTCAGCACTGGTGAGGCCACAGCTAGAGTTCTGGGTCCAGTTCTGGGCTCCCCAGTACAAGAGGGACACGGACATACTCGAGAGAGTCCAGCGAAGTGCCGCGAAGATGATTAGCAGCCTGGAGCGTCTCTCCTATGGGGAAAGGCTAAGAGAGCTGGGACTGTTCAGCGTCGAGAAGAGAAGGCTTAGGGGGATCTCATCCATGTGTACAAATAGTTGGAGGGAGGGTGCAAAGAGGACAGAGCCAAGCTGTTTTCGGTGGTGCCTGGTGATAGGACCAGAGGCAATGGGCACAAACTGAAACACAGTTGAGTCCGTATGAATGTGATATGATTAGAGCTGTATCGGCAGCCCTGTCAGGAGCTACAACATGAGCCTCCATGCGCAGTATAGGTAATTTTGATATAATTTCATTAGTCTGTAGACTTGTGCTTAGGATACCCAACTTTGTGGTTGATTCCCATGTCTTTCATGCCTGTTATCCTGTCAGTTCACTCACCAGATTTGGTGAAGTAAAGATATGGTACTTCTCCAGGATTAGTTGCTTTCATGTGCTTTGCAATCTTCACTCTGCTTTGAAAGTGGACTGACGTTTAAGTGCTTAGCTGAAAACAAAAATATTCTTTAAGCTGTTCAGGCAGACCTACTTTACAAAGCTTTTGAGCCTTATCTTAGTTGGTTTTGATTACCACTCGATTTTCTACGTTGTGCAAGAGTTGGAGAGCAATTCCAGAGGACAAATGCTGTATGGCTGATATCCCATATGGTTGCTAGTGTTTAAAGTTTAAAAGAATAAATTTTAGAAATACTGTGACAGATAATGAAATCATTCAACTGCTTCCTAGATAACATTCCATACATATGGCTTATGTTTTCATCTCACACATAAGGACATAAATGTGAACAGTGCTACACGTACTAGTATTTCATGCCTCTTAGAATGTGTCCAGTCTCTGCTGTTGAAATTATAGCCTACAAAATGTTTGTAAAAGGGTGTTTCAAATGTGTAATATTATTTATCCTTAAAACATCCATGTGATGCTCTCCTTCATCAAACTTGCAAACCCAGCATTGATGTGAAGACAACATAGATTTCAGAATTGCTGACTGCCCTGCTTGCAGTTGTGAAGTGCCATGGGTAGCTGGCATCTCTGCAAAACATTTGAAATGTATGTGAATATGGGGGGGAGTTGATACCAAGGTCCTGTTGCTGTGCAGCTTTGTGTATACTTGAAAAAAGTTGGATTTTTTTTTTCTTATCCAGTTAATAGAGGGAATATAAAATCAAACTTGTATGTCAGTAGGCATGGATTTAATGATTAACTTTTTAATTACAGATGCCCTGTATCTGCATTCAACAGTATTTCATATCTGGACTTGCTATATGTGTTCACGTATCAGACAAGTTTTAATAACTGATCTGTTAGGTCAGATGTTTGTACAGATAGGCACAGGCCTCAAGGTCTTTGTCTTCATCTCAGTAGTCAGTGTTCTGGCCCCCTTTGTGTATTATGTTTGTTTCTTGTCTGTATCCAAGTGGTGGAAAAATGGAAGAATATTTGACAGAAATCACTTTGTGGAATAGACTCTGAAATGCATTTATGAGGGCTAAGTACAAATCTTATCTTTTCCCCTGCCTGCAGTAGTTCAAACCCGTCAATAATTTTTAATTAAAAGACAAAGGCAGATATTAATACCTTTATTAATGCCTCTGTTAAATTTTTGTCTTCAGTGTAACTGGGAACCAGTTTCAGAGACAATCTTTGCATATCTACTATGAAGAACAAACTAGGTGATATCCTAGCAGGTACACTTTGTACTTGTTAGCAAGGTTGATAATTCACTATTCTTTAAGGTGCCCTGTTGCTTGAATTTCCATTAGGACAAAAATATTGTATACATCATACAAAATGGAAGGGGAAGGATGCAAATGACACATGGAGAGTTAGATCCACCCTGACATATTACGCATTGAAGAGATAAAACAAAAATATTGATAAAGGTCTGTTGAACATGTACAATTGATTCTATTCACCCTAGCAGAGGAGAATGGCTGAGGGAAAAAAAATGTGTTAAAATAGAGAATAGGAATCTTACAGCAATTGCTAATTTTGAGTTCATTTTATCATAGAATCCTAGAGTAGCTCAAGTTGGAAGGGACGCGTAAGGATCATATCCTTGCATTTCCTTTTCTGATCTGAACAAATCTAGTTGCCCAGCTGTTTGTAATCCTGGTAGCTGCTATAGAATTGCAGTCCTGCAATGTAAGGAGGAATTTTGCTTTTTACTTTCTGAAAGTGTAGCTTTAGTACCTCTAGCACCCACATTTACACATCATGGGACATAAATGCACTTGTAATTTCTCTTCCTGGTTCCAATTTGTAAATTTCTCACAGGTTATTATCAGGAACAAAAATAGATCAGGAGAAAAGCCACCAAACTGAACTCGGGAAGCCAGAAGATTTAAAGAGGATAAATATGAATTGAAGAAGGGAAGAATAGGAGAGAATAAGACAAAGTAATGTGGTAATAAAACTTCATGTTTAAATGAAAGTGGAGGGAGTGACAGGTTTTATATGATAACCTCCTGTAGCAAAACACATTTCATCCTGCAGGGGAGACCAGAGAATAGCAGCAGCAGCAACAGGTGTCGTTTCCCTGCTGTACTATGGCTGAGGTTGCCGCATTTACCCAGCTGAGATGGGGGCAGAGATGGGCGTGAGTGTGTAAGGCGGATGCAGGTGAGAAGCAGCAGCAGTGGAGCGGGCAAAGGCAGTTGCTGGCTGCTGAGACAAGGGGTGTGATGGAAGGGCCTGAGGTAGGAGGAAGAGCTCCTCCTGCCCAGTGGGACCTCTGTTGATTGCGTGCACTGCATGGTATGAGTTTAACCGAAACCCTTTATTGATGAAAGTATTTCCCGGAAGAGGTGTCCTTTTGGGTCTCAGTGGGGTGTGCGAGCTCTGTCAGCGGCACCAGCGTTGGCAAATTCCTCGTTCTTATCTCATTGCGCGCCACAAAGTGAGGTGCTGGGCGAGAAGGGCCTGCGCCAGGAGAGCGTCTGCTGCGCTGGTCCCTCCACTCAGCCTCCCCTGGCTGTGTCCTTCAAAAGAGCAGGATGCTGCGAATACTGAAAAGTGGAAGGGAAGGGAGGAGTTAGATTTGCTGTGGCTGGGGTGTTCAGGAGCAGGCAGCGGGGCAGGCAGGTGTGCCTGAGGACCGGACACCTCCTTTCTCATCCAGCCTCTTCCTAAGACAGCTGCAGGAGCTGTGCAGCAGTGGGGCAGCCTTCAAAACCCTGCTGAAGGGAACCGCTCAGGAGCTAAGGCACCTTGTCCCTCCCCAGAGCTCTTGTGCTGCGCTGTAAGACATGTTGTTCCTTCCTTTGGCTTTTATGCTGTTGTTGCCAAGGATGCCCCTCACTCCTTGCTCTCCTGTGCTTGTCCTGTGCTCTCAAACAGTGCCCTGAGATGTGGTGTCTGAGGGTCTGTGCTGGCTGCGGTGCAGCCCTGGGGCCACGGGATCTCTGCTGAGCTGAACGACGAGCAGAGGGTTCCCTGTGCTGAGCGTGGGCTCTTCCCTCCGGGATATGGCAGATCCTCCTGACATATGTCCATGGTCCCTGCTCCCTCCAAAGGCTTGGATGCTTTCTGAGAAGGCAGTGTCGCATGCTCTGCCAGCCAGAGTGTTTGGACTGTTTGAATTTTAGATGGAGGTGGCGTTTGCTGTACCTCGCTCCTGCTAGTCAGGGTCTCACCTTTTTCCTGCACGTAGCAACTCGAATCCCTCGTTCACTTTAGCGATGGGCAGTGTGTGCGTGATCAGCACGTCTGAGTTGAATTTCTTCTCCAAATAGCTGGAAACTAATTTGGGGATACAATCTCTCATCTTCCAACCTAGAAACGGGAGAAAGCACCTGCAGTGAATAATCAGAGAAATGCTGGTTTTGGTAAGGTAGTATTGCTGTAAGGGTCAGGACTGAGTGACCAGTAGTGGTGCCTTTATCTTGTGAGAAATTTGCCTCTCTTTGGGATGAGAGTGACTTAGCATAAGCAGTTCTGTGCATTGAACAGCATGAAAGGGTCACAGGTTTGTTAGCATCTTTCATGCCTATATATACACAGTAGAAATGCAGCACTCCTGTTTACTTGTGGTCTTCTTGAAAACCCTCTCAAAGAGGCTTCCTGGGACATTGCCAAGCTTGAAATATTCTTGGTTACCAAAAGCTTAGTGACTATGAGGTAAAGTGTCTTTTGTACTAAAGCTGCGGGCATTGGTCAGATGGGAAAACTCATTTTCAAGGGGAGAGTTAGTCATATGCTCGGAAGGGTACCTGTTCCACAGACATTTGGAAATTACTGTGAAAGGAAAAAGCTGAAATGTCTAAAAATTTTTCTTTCGTTTCATACCTCCAAGCAGAGTGCCCTTCCATGTACGCCCAGACAGTAGAAGCATAGGATCGAGGGAAATCACAGAACCAGAAGCCAGTTCCCCAACCATCACGCAGACGCCAGTGTTCATGTTGCAGGAGGCCAGGGCAGCAGTCTGGTGGAACAGGCGGGGGAATTAGGGAACGTGCTGATGTGTTTGTCCGAAAAGCGTTCTTTCTGTGCAGTCATTTGCCTCTCCCTGGTAATCTGAAAACACAGACTCCCTAGTGCAGCCAAGACGGAGAGCTCAGTGCCTGTTTGAAGACTTGTACCTCATTTTCTCCCAAAGCCAATAGACTGCCTTTCTGGGCAAAGAAGTGCCCAGCAGTGCAGGCGGCAGGTAAGGAACTGCCCACCGGGGTGAAATTTGCCCTGACAGGAGCCTGTGAATGAGCTGGGAGGGAGGATATGTTCTGGAATGCCACCTACCATGGTATGGGCATGCCCGATGACCTCAAAGGAGTAGTCCACGCCATGGCCGGTCATCTCAGTGAGGACCTCCTGGATGGGCTTCTTGAAGTCGTGAGGACTGATGCAGTCGGTGGCTCCCAGCTCCTTGGCCTTGGCAAACTTGTCCTTGTTGATATCAACAGCAATGATGCGGGAAGCTCCAGCTGCCTTGCAGCCCATGACAACAGAGAGGCCAACTCCTCCGACGCCAAAGACGGCGCAGGTGGAGCCTGGTTTTACCTGCACAACATGGGGCCCTGTGAGTCTCCAGCGGGAAGAGGAGGTTTCTGTTGCACAGGGGTGGTGAGGGTGTGAGGGCAGCTGTGGGATGCTTGTGCTCTCCATGCCCAAATACCAACCTTGGCAGGGTTGATGGCAGCCCCATAGCCTGTGGGAAACCCACAGCCAAGCAAGCAGACTTTGTCCAGAGGTGCAGCAGCATCGATCTTGGCAACGGCGTACTCCGGGATCACGGTGTATTCTGCAAAGGTGCTGACCCACAGGAAGTGGTGGATCTGCTTCCCTTTGCAAGTGAAGCGGCTGGTCTTGTCAGGCAGCAGGTTTTGTGGTACAGAGACACTGTTGGGAGGTGCATGCATGTGTTGTTCATCAAGTAAAGCACCTGTGGGGTTGTCAGACTTGTGGACAGACAGCCGACCCCATTTAGGTGTAGGGGAAGGAGAAGCAAACTCACTGAGACTTCAGGCAGTAGTTGGATTCGGGATTCAGGCAGAAGCTGCATTCCCCGCACTGTGGAAGGCAAAGGGGGATGACTTTGTCACCTGGAATAAGACACATCCCATGTTAGTTGGTGCCTCTCTCCGGGCAGACCCTGAAGGTGCTGCCTGTTGCAGAGCACAATGCTGGGGATGTATTTATGTGTGTGTCTGTTACCTGGTTTCACAGAGGTTACTCCTTCTCCAACACTTTCCACAATCCCAGCCCCTTCGTGGCCTGGGATAACTGGGAAATCCACATTAGGAAAGCAACCTTCCAAAAGGTGTTCATCTGTGTGACAGATGCCTGTGGCCACAATCTGTTTGGAGAGGATAGAGCAGATGAGCTTTAGAAATAGTCTGGCCTCTGTTTAATTCAGTTTGTGGAAGGATTTTTCACAGGGATTCTCTGAACTGTTAAGTGGACACAGATCCCTGACAGGTCTATTCAACATATAGTCACAGGAAGAGTAATTCCCACAAGGGAGGAAAAGGTATATTAAAACATGTTTTTACCTTGACACGGACTTCACCTGCCTTTGGAGGTGCTACCTCCACCTCCTCAACAGAGAGTGGCTTGCCCACAGCCCAGGCAACAGCAGCTCTGCATCTGATAACCTGGAAGCAACAGAGGGGATTATGCTGCGTGGGAATGTTTCGCATGTTTCGCTTTGGCACACAGTCGGGGACAGTCATCTTACAGTCACCTAAAAGAGGGGTGCACAGTGCGTGCCTCTGCACATTGGGGCACATGCTGCTGGGAGCTGCACAACTGTCCTGTGTTGTTACCTAGTGGACTTGCTGGGTGGGTGGGATGTGGTGGGAGAGGAGGAACAGGGGAGTGCTCAGCTGTACACGACACCAAGTGATGGTCAATAAAGACTGGACTGATGGGCTGAGGCCAATAGTATGAGCTTCAACAAGGTCAAGTGCCAGGTCCTGCACTTGGGCCACGACAGCCCCACGCAGCGCTATACAGGCTTGGGGTGGAGTGGATGAAAAGCTGCCTGGCAGAAAAGGACATGGGGTACTGACTGACAGCCGGCTGAACATGAGCTAGCAGTGTGCCCAGGTGGCCAAGAAGGCCAATGGCATCCTGGGCTGCATCAGGAATAGTGTAGCCAGCAGGGCTAGAGAAGTGTCCCACTGTACTCAGCACCTTGAGGACTGCGTTCAGTTTTGGGTGCTGCAGTATAAGGACACTGAGGTGCTACAGAGGGTCCAGAGAAGGGCAACAAAGCTGGTGAAGGATTTTGAGAATAAGTCTTACGACGAGTGGATGAGGGACTTGGGGTTGTTTAGTGGGAAGAAAAGGAGGCTGAGGGGAGACCTTGCTCTCCACAACTACCTGAAAGGAGGTTGTAGAAAGGTGGGCGTTGGTATCTTCTCACAAGTTACAACTGATAGGAGAAGAGGAAATGGCATCAAGTTATGCCAGGGAAAGTTTATGTGAAATGCAAAGATGAAGTGACCAGTGCATAGAGGGTAA
>VZSZ01006529.1:94447-116280 GCA_013398815.1 Ibidorhyncha struthersii | reverse complement strand
TGGACTCAATGATCTTAAAGGTTCCTTCCAACCTTAACAATGCTATGATTCTATGATTCCAGACCACCAGAAGGCTGAGGCATTTGTTAATTCTGTGTAGGTGGCAAATCAAAGAGTCAAAATACTGAATAACTAAACTTACTGCCCAGGAGAAAAAAAGAAATTTCAAACCTTAATGCTGTACTGATTAGCTATGGGGCTTGCAAAGCATCAGCAACGATCTGTAAGAAGATGGCTAGCAAAACTCAGCTCACCTCCTTATGGTCCCAAGTCCTAGCTGGTTGGGTTTCTATGTTTAGGTAGAGCAGTCATGGATGAAGCAGACTTTCTACCACAAGATGCAAGGATGAGGAGCGATGTGGTAGAGGGCTTACTTTCATTACAGGAATTACGCACTACAGCACTAAGAACTGCAGTTTTATGTCACTTTCCAACTTCTTGCCACTCTCCTGTTTAAGTACTGCTGGTGCTTGTTTATGCAACACCGATTATAAACTTGCATGTTCATGAAGGGTCTCCTGCCCAAGGTCTTGAGTGTCATAGGCAATTCTGCTTAGAAGGCTGGACAGTGGCATTCTTACTAAGGCTTCAGCAGTTAGGATACCGCATGCGCTTAACAGGGACACTGCAAAACCAAACCTCCTACTCCAGCAGGCAGTATTAGCAGATGCTGCCATTGCAGGTAATGAGAATGCACTGCTTCTTTAGGCTCTGAAATGCTGATAATAGCTGGGGAAGGAGAGTTCAGCTCGTCTTGTACATTTGCTCCCCTTCCAGTAATGGATATAAAGACTGGTTTGCTCTCATTGGAGCCCATGACTTTCATGATATGGGCTGCTTTAAAATACATAGGGCCAGCATCAAGTAATCAGAGAGCATAGTACTGCAGATGTTCTGTGAACATATATGTTCACTACCCCTGAGATTGAACACAAGTGGGAGCTAGCGTCCATAAAACCTCTGGTCCACCATAATGTACCTGAAGTGTGAACAAGGTTTCTGAACACGTGAGGAAAGAGAAACAAACAAATAAAATCACTATTATGCTATTAAATGTGTTTTTTTATTCTTTCTGATTTTATAAACCCACAAACTTCTCAAGGAAAACCGCAACAATTTCTGTACCACTTGCACATATGCAGCAGGTTCTTGTCGACAGAAAAAAGTATTTTCAAAAGTATTTGAAGAACCATTTTTTTAACAGGACTAGATGTTAAAGGTGTTTAAAGTAAAACTTTTCAAATGTGTTTTAGTCTTTCATGTTTTCTCTGTGCCTGTACCCTCCCTTCAACTGCTAAAACATATCTGGAGTGTGAGGTATCAAAAATACAGAGGTTCAGGAGGTCTGGAAAGCAAAAGGCTGGTCCCACTTTTAGTCAGGCATTCCTTGTGATGCTAGAGGATAGAAAGATCAAATGACAGGGCTCCTCTCTGTTAGAACCTCAATACTGTTACTCCTGACCTATACTACTGTCACTGTTGGCAAAGCCAATTTCTCCTTGGCCTGCTTATGGAGCTCTGGTATTGAAGTTAGTGGGAACCACCAAGTACACCAAGACATGTAGGAAAAGGAACTAAGAACCCCTGATGACATAAAGCCTACTACAACTTTGCAAATGGTTAAGAGCCCATATTTGCTGATTCTGAGAAAAACTATGGTATAGAGGCTGCACAATTATTCCTGGAGACATCAAGAATGAGATCAGGTGGTGTTTCTAAAATCTGCTATGAAGATGCGAGTTCTCAGTAAGCATTCCTCGTGGAGCAGAGAATGAAGTGAAGGTAACTTGCGTAGATTATATCCCAGAATTAGCCAGTACAGTGATTCACTATACTAACAGCTATTCAGTCCAAGATTATTGTACAGCAGAGGGCAGTGATTGAAGAAGGTTGTTTAGTCAGAGAAGATATTTGAGTGGTTAAATAGCCCCTCTTATTCCCCTGTACGAGTACATTACTGGACTTCTAAGAATATAATCAGTGGCTGAGTCAGATGTCAAAATAGGCTGTTAAATGCTTGACAAAGGATGGTCTTGTGACTGCTCCTCCACAGGTATCTTCTTTCTGGGCTAGCTGATCAGTTAGAAGGGTCTGTTTTTCAGTTTTTCCTTGTGTCAAATAGTTATTACTACAATATCTTTTAAACACACTTTCAAGCAGCTAGATAGAGACAGAGCTATATGTAAGAAGGACTAGTTAAAGAAACATAAGCTATGGTTTACTTAGGCAAGCTTTCATTGGTATTTGCATACTTTGCTCCCAGGCTTCTGAATGTGTTGAAGGTGAGGATAAGGATCAGATTTGACTTTCCATCCTACAAGCTGGTGGTGAATGCAGGACAAGAACAGTGTACCTGCAGCCACCAGAACTGCTAAGGCGATACACTATGTCACTCTGCAGTAGAAGAGTTTTCTTGAAAGGTAGGCTTTTTATGATCAGATGCACCACATAGCCTGATAGCCGAATTTCAGCTACCAAAGAATAAACAGTTCCCTCTCTGCTAATGTGGCAGACAAAGTAGTAGGCTAAGTCCCTTGAGAAAACCCTAAACAATAAAATTCAAATAATTTACTGTTGGCCATAGTCAGAAGACAAAGATGCTCACTGCTACGCTTGTCAGTTTCTTTGGACTGTTGTGCAGGCTGTAAACTCACTAGACCATGGTATTTTTTCTTCATAGGCAAAGCTTCTAAGATGGGACTCTGCCCCCTAAAGATGGTGTAATAAATAACTGCCTCCACCAAATTCCTCATGAATCACAGTTTCTGGATGCAGCCTTTTTGATTGTAGAGGCAATTTCCCATGTTTCCATCCACTGAAATGACTACCTGCTATTGGTGATTACATATTTACTTTGTGGGTGGAAGCCTGGGAACTGAAAAGCTGGTCACACTGTAGATTTCTCATTTCACATAGGTGGGAAATGAGATATGGATCCCCAAGTGTTAGCTATAATTTGACACACCATACACATATTGCCCACCATACATCAAGATATGCTCATAAATAATTCAGCTACACTTAAAGCAACATAGGGGCTTACCAACAGAGGTGATTAAAACCAACAGAATTGCACATTAGTTCCTATGAAGTTAGATGAAATTTAGGAAAAATACAAAAAGGTAATACCTCTATTAGGAAATCCTGAAGTAGTCACTAACTATCCAGAACACTACTCTGATTCAGTAGCTGCTCTCATCGAAGAAAAATTTTGGGCAAAGTATTCCCTCCACCCACTAAGAATCTGAACAGTCCATTTCTATGATTCTTCCAGGTACCTAGTATATTCTACGTGTAGTATAATCCAGCACCAGGCTAGCAGCTCCAAGAAGAGCAGGATCTGCTAGATTTGAGACCACCACATCCACAGTTTTAACAGAGGACAGAGCCTGTCGATTTATCACATCTTTGACAGTGTTAACATAGTGGCTAGCTAGAACTCCGGAAAGGATCACAAGAGAGGGGTTCACGGTGTGCAGAATGTTCACAACTCCAAGGCCTAATGCTGTCCCAGCTGAAAAGATAAAGTAAAAAGAAATTAAGTAGACTACTCAAAGAAGTCCAGGTATCAGTAGTTGTAATAGGTCTGTTAGCAGTAAATGACACTGTCAGGAAAGTGTTTTAATTCAAATAGTAATGTGCTGTAAACTACAAACACAACTCCATGTTGAGGACCTCTCTATATAAAAATTATTACTGTTAATGAAACGTTAAATATAAATGTTGGAGGAAATGTGAGCAGAAGTGTGTATTAAAAGTGTCTGTTTCAGTAAATGAGAAGATGAAAAGCTTCTGCAAAGATCAGCTTAAAAAAAGTGAGGTCTCAACATTCCCATATTGGAAAATTTGGGGACATTTCATCATAGGCAAGTGAATGGCTAGTCTGAGCAAGCAAAAACAATTTACATATTACTTTACATGGGATATTTTACTCTTTTACTAGCTTTAAACACAGTCCTGTTCCTCATACATAGCTTATAGCACTAAGATGGCAGAGTAATGCTTTCCTATTTTCTCTTAGCTTACAAGTGTGGTAATGTATTGCTTTGTCTTTCACATCCATATCACTGGATAACGCATTATCGTGCAATAAAGTTGCCTTTCTTTTACTTTTGAAAGAAAATGGCAAATTCATATTGTCTGATAACATAAACTCAAAACTGTCTGCCATATGGATTATCTGTATCCCCCAAAATACAATCATGGGAGGGTTCCACCCTTTGGGCTGTGTTCTCACCTGTTCTGAGAATGCTGTCTGCTTTTGCGTTCCCAAGTTTAGCTGCTTGAATGAGATGTGCAGCGCTAACAACCTCCTCCTTCTTCATTGACATTCCTTCTACTAAAAGCAGATCCTCTGTTTGAAAAGGAGGAGAGAGAGCCAAAAGAAAAACATAGTGATACAGTAAGTCAAGAAATGGAGGGTGACAAACAGACAGTTAACATCTTTACATCTCTTTTACTTGCATGCTGAAGCCAGAATACTGAGCAATCTGTCCAACCCTGAGGTTATCCAAAGCAATCACATCCATATTATTTGTAGAAGCAGGGCATCAAACCCAAACAGCTGAGAGTATGGTAATTCACTAGTCTTGTCAGCCTCAAAAGTTAATAAAATAAAAGTGTTCTCAAACTTATCTAAGACTGAGAAGCTATTGCTGAAAGATAATCACTGTGAAACCAAACCTCACAGAATGCCTGTCAGATTCCCTTATAGCATGCTTAAAAAGGAAAGACTAAACCCTACTAAATGCTTCTGGTAATTTTGAGACCAGTGGTTCCAAATGTGGCTTGTCTGGGTATTGCCATCACTGAAATAGAATTGTATTGTACTACACAGTTGGGGTGACTCCTGGGTTGGCCATACACAGGAATCCTATCTGGCTGCCTGTACACCTATTCTTGTCTGCTCCTAGAAAAAGATGGCAGGTCTATTTTTTTAGTATCATCTTTGCAAATGTCTTCCTATACTGTGATTTAGTAATCATGCTTTCAAAAATAAAGTACATAGCTACCATCATGTAGTTTCTTAGCTTCTCTCTGTAATGCTATTCCAGAGGCATATGCTTCTATACATCCTTGGCTACCGCACAGGCACTCTGGTCCATCTAAAGATACAACAATATGCCCAAGCTCAGCAGCACAGAAAGAACTGCCATGGATCAATTCGTGTTGATGAATGATTCCACCTCCAATTCCTGCAAAGATAAGAAAACTTCTACACTTAATTTTTTTTAAGAAATAAAGATAAAACACAGTTTTTAAAGGCCCTAATTCTTCAGGACACGGACATTTGCTTATTCTAATACAGATGAGAAGATATGTGCGTCAACCTCTTCTATACTGGAAACCAAAAATTACTGGTTATTGACAAAGTCGTTCGACACACCTAATAAACAAGCTTATCGCTCCCTCCTATTCATATATGTATCAAAATGGTGTACAATGCTTCTTCTATCTTAAAAAGCATATGGATGGTATTGACTACTATGATGGATCTTTTATGCTTGTGAGTCACACTCTTTATGGGCAAACTAACCTTTCGAATGACCTTAACATTTTGCATTTCGGAGGAGGTGTTTTAATGCTGTATTTAGACAGCTAAACCTTTGTGCTAAAAAGTCAAGGACACTTAAAGCTGCATTTCTCTGCTGCCTCTTCCCTAACCCTGGGTGGGGATTCATCAGCTAGTTATTACTGACACCATTCTAAAGGACTATATACCTAAGAAATGAGAAAAGTTACCCCACAATTGCATTTGAGATATAATAAGCATCATCTCTCATATTCAGTTGCTTATCTTCTAGATACATATCCTGATCTGACTTGTATTTCTGCAGCTGGAAGAGAATTAAGCTATAAAGCTGAAAAAAGCAAAATTTTTCCAGCTGAAGTTGCTCGGATTTTCCTTATTTTGAAAAAATGGTTTGCCTGCATAAGCTGTATCAGCAGAACTTCTTTTAAGAAGCTTATACTACACAAAAGGTTTAACTTGCCTGAATAAATAAAAAAGTACACTGAAATAAACAAACAGATACAGTGGCGAAAGGATTTTTGGTTTAAGAACGTAATGTATTAAGGTTTTCCAGGGACATTGGTGGTGTTTATGCTTTAAGATCAACTGAGCCTCTGAGTGATGGTGCTGGTATTTTGACTTTGGGTTTCACTGAACTATAACAAACCCACCTGTACCAGTAATGAGTGTTACAAAATTTTCTATTCCTTTTCCATGGCCAAATTTCCTCTCTGCTAGAGCAGCACAGTTTCCATCATTGTCCACCCACACTGGCAGGTGCAAGGCATCAGATATTGGAGTTCTGAGATCCACAGAACTCCACTCCTGGATGAGTTTTGTAGAGTGAAGCACAATTCCTTCTCGGGGGTTTACCCGTCCACCTGTCGAAATACCTAAATCCCAGAAATATAGGAGAGAAAAATCAAAACTAAGCCTGTGTAATACTTTTAAGTAAATGATCTATTTTTCTCTTTGAAATGACAAGTATTTTTATTCCTAATGCTAGGCTTTGAAGCAGAGCATGAAAGTAAAAATTTCTAAGTATTACTGGCAGTGCAATTTCTGACATGTAAACATAATTCATAGAACTCCATTGCTGTAATCACAATGCACCCGTTATCTTAAGACTAACTAGATGGGTGATGGTTAGCTTTAGAGAGTTTGTTCCTACATTAGGCAAGATTGCAGCAAATCACATAATACTTGTGTTTCTTTTTAGTCATGTATAAAAAAGACATACAACAGCAAACTGTACAAAATAAATTGTTCAGACCCTGGCACACTAGAAGTGTCCTGAAATTTGCTGTAACTCTCAAGATTTAGAATGATAAAAATGATCACTGGACTTTGAGTAGTGATTTCTACTTAAAAATACACTGTTGTCCAGAAAAATCAAGACCGTGTTTATAGATTTGTCTACTAAACAGAATAACGGCTAATAGTAGGCACTATTAGCCAAACCATTTTTCTCTAGCTGGAGAGGCTTCCAAAGTTGATGGACTCTGTCAGTACCTTTGAACGGTAGGCCACTCTACTACAGAGGTATTTAGCTCTAGACAACTTAATTGGAACATTTTATCTATTATTCTTGTACAGAGATTATATAATTGTGTCACTTATCTAAAGATGTTCAGAAAAAAGTTCCAGCGTTAACATTATAATAGAAAGCAGCTACAAAAGCTACAAGACAAGCAGCTGAATTAAACATTAAAGCTGTAAGACCCCCAAAAATCTCACTTTGTAAAGAACAAATCATCTGAGAATCTGTTAGCAAGTACCTAATAGAAACAACATTCCCCATGTCAATCTGTGAAGGTGTCCCTAGGATTTTAAGAACGAAATGTTTATTACAACAAAACCGTATTTAGTACTTAGTTGCTAACACAGCAATAGCTTAGTAAAACATATCTACTTTTTCTAAATGCCGTAATTCTGTAATTGATTTAAATGACTACAGGAATTAGCAGAAGCTATCTCTTCATCCTCTTTTCTGTACTGTCAGCTCCACAAAGATAACTTAAATACTGCCTAATAGCAGTAAATAGATAGGTCTAACAAATACCTTTATGCAACATTTGTTTATAGATCTGGGTCTCCTTTGGTTTAAAATTTCTGTTCTATAAAAATAAAAAAATTCAGTAATAAATGCTAGTGTTTTTTAGGCCTGACAGTCTTTACTTTCCCCCTGTTTTCATAAAGCTGTTTTTAATATAAATGCTTTGTTTTGAGTGGGAAAAAAAACCCAACAAAAATAACAACGTTGAAACTAACTGCAGAGCTGTTGCAATCTAGACTTACTCATCAAGACAAAAAGATGTTGAAAATGATGGGTTTTTTTTCCCAGTCCTACTTCTTAATCACTCTGAAAACCTATTTTGTATTAATGGGAGTTCTTCAATCAAAGTTATGCTCATGTAGCTAGTATTTTGAGTGCTGACAGCAGTTCAAAAGGAGGACAACACTTTTTTTCATTGCTTTCTGTTAGTAGCTCTACTTACTCGTTTGCAATGGTTATTACTTCTACTTTTACCTATGATAGCTGGAAGAAGGCCAGCATTACTGATATAAAGTCCAGGATTAAGTCCTGCCTTTCTGCTCAGTCTTGCAAATATTTCTCCAAAGTTATAGGAACTCTCCAGCTTATCATTATGAGCCTAAAGGAAATGACTAGAATCTTAATACATCAATTATTCCCATAGGAATTATATGTCATTCTCTAAAGAGAACTTTCCATTTCGGCTAGTATTCTGATTCAAACTATGAGTCTGAATGAGGCAAAGAGCAGCTAACAAAAACAGCCAGGTAAGAAATTTCTTATTCTGTAGCACAACTTTTTCCCTCATTACTCAATAATAGAACAGTAAGCAATCAGTCATAGAAGGAAGTGGGCTGAAGAATAAATTGCAATGTAATTCTTGTAAAATGACAAACAAAAGGGAAGTTTTTTCCCTATATATAAACCTCGGTAAACCAGTTTATGGTTTCATTATCCTAATAAACGTAGCTGACTTAAGCTGTTCTTATATACTTGCAATAGCAACTACTGCAGAGTTTACCTTCTTTTCTACAGGAACTATAAGGCTTTCAAGATTTAGCATTTGGACACAATAAAATAATGTGGGTGGTTAAGTCATGTGTATTACCCAACAGATAGTCTGAAATATTTGAATTGACGATCTGACATATTTCTTCTTATGACTTTGTGTACTTAACATTGTTTTGAAAAATATTTTTAAAAGAAGTTCCAATTAAGTTTTCTTCATGCTGTGTGATTCAACTAAGTTTTGGTCTCAAGCAAACTACTCTTCTTTAGGAGCATTTTTCAGTTAAAATGAGGATTTAATGTCCTCCTTAAAAAGCCAGACATTATGATTTTGGAGCGAGTCCAGAGAAGGGCAACGAAACTGGTGAGGGGTCTAGAGAACAAGTCTTATGAGGAGCAGCTGAGGGAGATGGGATTGTTTAGTCTGGAGAAAAGGAAGCTGAAGGGAGAACTTATTGCTCTCTACAACTACCTAAAAGGAGGTTCTAGCAAGGTGGGGGTCGGTCTCTTCTCCCAAGTAACACGTGATAGGACAAGAGGAAATGACCTCAAGTTGCACCAGGGGAGGTTTAGATTGGATATTAGGAAAAATTTCTTCACCAAAAGGGTTATCAAACATTGGAACAGGCTGCCCAGGGAAGTGGTTGAGTCACCATCCGTGGAGGTATTTAAAAGATGTGTAGACATGTTAGAGACATGGTTTAGTCGTGGCTTTGGCAGTGTTAGGTTGAGGGTTGGACCTGCTGATCTCAACGGTCCCTTCCAACCTAGACAATTCTAGAATACTAATTGACACCTTCATAAATAACTAGTAGTTAAGACCAAAGCTCCCAGTCATCGCTAAACTGAAGAAGTCCTATCTGGTATAAAGAAAAACAGTTTAACTTGGAACTCTTATTATAGTGTAAGTAAACTGAAGATCAACAAAAACACTGCCTTCATCTCTGTTAGCTGCAAATTTAATCTAATGTTTTAGCCTTTTTAGTCTGCCTTAGTGTAACTGAGAATTCTGCTGCACAGTTGATCCTGGCCATAAAGAAAGGCTTACAGACAGTTGAGGAAACTTGACTCAGCTGCAGTTGGTTCAAGAGCTGTTTCAATATACACTAAGCATCTGACTCACAATTCTGAGATTGCAGGGAGCTTCAAAAATCCACAAAATCTATATCTAAAATGTATGGTATATGGATTAGATATAACTTAGCAGATTGCTTTCATGGCTGTTACAAACTGGGGCAACTTCACTTTTTATAGTCAGCTTCTCATTTTCACAGATGTTTAAAAAAGTTTTTGTGTTAAGAATGTAATTTAAGAGCTTAGATTACATGAGATCCATTTTATAAGGTGTTTTAATCAGTAGTGATTTCATTTCATGCTGAAAAACTTAAATGAAAAGACAAAAGTTAGTATTCGTTAACTTACCTACTCCCAAAATTCTGCAGTTCACATTTACTGCCTCTGATGCCGCCTCTACACACATCTTTAGAATTAATTCTAGTCTGTCTTCATAAGTTTTAGGGTTGAGCTGGGTGTACTTCTTAACTATTTCACCCTAGAAATTAAAAAAACGAAAACATGCCCCGCAGAAATGTACTTCATGATGAAATTTCTCTTCAATTTAAACTACACGTCATCTTGAAAATGGAGAGTCATAACATCTCTCTTTTAAAGAAAAAATAGAGATGCATGCCTTAGATCTTGGTCCTACAGGCTGTTCTGTGCAAGATTCCTGACAACTCTGGGGGACAAGTTTGCAAGATTAGGCATTACATTCTGCTTCTGTAATCAACCTCCCCTGTCTGAAATAAAACACGTATTTTAAGGAACACATGGATTCTGTAAGAGAGTATCACAGGAGCTACTAGAACTGTTGTTAGGAGTAAACCATGATATAGCAATGCATTTAAGCTCAATACTAAAGTGTTAAAAAAAAAAAAAAAGAAGTAAGAGAATAGCAATTGCTAAAAAGGACAGAAATCCCATGGAGCGTTAAGAAAAAAATGTTTCCAATTTGACTACATGAAAGTTTTGCATGGTGTCACAGGCACCGCTATTTTACCAGCAGGAGAGTCAGTCAGAGAGAAATGCTAGACATTTCAACACAAAATTTACTATCCTTTCAGAAATAACTTTCCTTCTAAGCAATTACACTTCTGAATCACTTGAAATATTTCTGGAGTACCATCTAGTGTGATGTATGTTGTACAGGGGAGGGAGGGTCCAGGTGGAACAGATTATTTTCAACCCTAGGAGTCATGCAGTGGTAATGAAAACATTTATTATGCATGCCTGAATCTGTGGGTACTACGGAACTAATCTTAATGTAATGTTAATATTGCAGGATTAGGCCAGGATATGCTGCTTAGCAATGTTATTCTCCCTATTATATCCCCCATACTCTACAATATAAGTGAACAGCATTGTATTACTAGGACTAATCAAAAAGGAGTAACAAAGATAGTCTATATGCAACATGGCTGAGTCATTATTGCCAAAATAACAAAGAAAATTCCAAGAACTCAATGTTTTTTTGTATTAGATCCCACCATCTCAGCATCACATCAGCAATAGGGTTTGGGGATTTATATGTTTAGTTTCCTCTTTGCTTTTGATTTGGAGCGGGAGGGGAACAAGAGGAAGTTATTTTGCTGCAAAGCTGCAGCAAAGATTATCAGAAGACACAAGATCTTTTAAATGCGGCTTTTGAAAACTCAGTTATTTTCTTAATGAAAATAAAACTACACCCTCAACTCTGCCATTTTCTGTTAAGTGCTTTCATCTGTTGTGTAAAGTTTATGATGAAAGTCTGATCCTTTACACTCAGATTTGCTAACATTTCAACTTTCATAAATGCCACTCTACTCTGCAAAATGGACAGGATTTTTTTAAATTTGTTTTTTCCCAGGCTGAGTTGGCAGAAAATCTAGTGTTGATTTTACTTCTGAAAAAAAAAAAAAACCCAAAAAAACAACAAACTTTTAAAAGTTGTCTTTGAGAACTTAAAGATCTGCCAGATATCTCCTTTTAAATGAATAATTCTGGACCATATCAGGTCAATTTATATAGCCTTTCATCTTTCTGCAGGCAACCTACTTTTCTTTCTGGGTAACTGTGCCCAACTGATGTAGTTATCTGGAAGTATGCAGTGTAACAGTAGGAGTAATTGTCCAATACTGCTGAGAATAAAAGCCAAAGACTTCTCAATATGAGTTTTATTCACATCTTTAAAGTGCTGCAGAGTTCAGGATTTTATGGGGTTTTTCCCCCAGACAGGAAGACAGGTATCTAAATAAGTTAAAATTCTTCAGTCCTAATTATCTCTTCATTTAACAACCTGGATAAGAATTATTTCAAATATTTTTACACCATCACCAAGTAATTTTTATACCATAAGCTTGAAGCTCACAAGTTTAAATAGAAATCTTGTGCTTTTTTAGTTGATCTGGACAATCAGCTGATGATCCTGGGTGTATTTACTTGCTTCACTATAAGATGCCTTTGCAAGTGGTCTGGCACCAGATTGATGCTGATGACACTTTGCTGGCCTCACTTGCTGTTTTTTAAGAATTCAGGTTTTGTTTTTTTTTTGCCAAGCATGAACTTTCTTTAAGTTAGCTATCAAACATTTGTATTATGTTGCCTATGACTGGCAGAGCTATGCAAGTAATGCATACTTACTAGTATTAGTATAAGCTATGACACAGGCAAAAGAAAGCTTTTTACCGTACCAGACAAATGGGTGGAGGAAGTTCTAAGCGTGGAGACCATTAAATCACACAGTATCCCTAAACCCTCTCCTGAAGTCACAGGGCTGTAACTTCAAGCCTTTTACAAGAAGAGAGGTACTTCAGGCTCAAAACTCACTGAACCTTTAAAGTCTCTATGAATTCTAGTGTATGTATCAAATTCCATGTATTCTGATGATGGTATTAAACCATCGAGCACCTCTTTCCATATAGCAAAGGACACGGTCAACACAGTTTAAAAAAAAAAAAAACAAACAAATGCAAAACCCTGATAGGGATTTTAGAAGATCATCAACTCAAATCCACCACCCTTTTCCAATGCAAGATCAATAAACTATAATTCATCTGTTTTTAAGAGACCGTTTTAAACCAGTTCCTACGATTTCAGCAACGAAGACACCATACCCTTCCACTCTACCTATTCCAGCTGTCTCTTGCATTGATAGCTAAGCTGGATAACAAAAACTTTAATTTTCCCCTCCACTCTTTAAGACTTTACTAATTGTTTATGCACAAGTGAATCTGATGTTTCTCTTCATGGAAGAGACTGCTATGTATCTGAAAGCTTTTTTTTTTTTCCAGTCAGTTTCCTCTTTTCTAGACTAAACAATTCTAGTTTCTTCAACTTTTCCCCCTTTTCCATGTCTAACAATTATCACTGGGTTTCCTCCTTATTCTCTCTCCAATTGGTCTACATCTCTGTGGTGTGATGCATTACAGGGAACTGTTCCAGCTGAGGCTCAGTACTGTCTTACTGATTATGCTTCTACGCAGGATGATACTGAGAATTCTTCATTACTGGCTGCTCTTCTCTTGGTAGAAGAGATGCAAAATTCTGCATCCTAAACCCACCCACCATGAACCCACCACTCTCCCTCAGTAAATTACTTTGCTAGATGATGATTGTTGCTCAAAATGGTTCTGTGTGTCCATTATATGGCTGTGTAAGGCAGTGGGAAAGAAAAAAGACTGCTCTTGGAGGCTTTCCCGTTTTTCTCGACACATGAAAAGTTGCAGTCACCTTTTCCAGGGAACCAACACATCTGAAAGTTGTCCTGTTCTTTGAGGTCTGTAGGACTTCCCACAGAGAAGCAGCAGCTAGTACCATGCACCACCAAATGGGCTTTGCTAGTCTTAACAGCAGTCTTAGAAAAGCAAACCATTAGGCAAGTTGTATCAAGACTATGAGAGAAGTACAACAAATGAGGGAAAACATACTCTACCCCTCAACAGCAAAAGCCACGAGAACTGCTTTGTTTTGGAGCTCTTTTGCATCATAACCCCATATCCCCACTGTAGAAACAGAACCACAAAGCCCAATGGAGTTTGCAGAATATTAAAAATATTTACCTTCATACTGACAATTGCTACTCGGAGATTTGTTCCACCTAGATCCACAGCCAGAGCGCTCTGTGTCTCTAGAATATGGTCAATATCTTGAGAGATATTATCTTTGACAGGAGGAAAACAGAATTTCTTTTGCAATGGCTCTTTGAGGTCAATAGATTTAAGGAACTTCAAAATCCTTGGAACAGCATTACCATCTCCATATATTTTTGAGCTATAATATGAAAAAAAAATCAAATTAATTGGAAATAACACGGCAATCTATAAAAGTTCTTTATATGACAGAAGACTGTAACACCGTCATTACAAAATTATGATATGGCTACCCTAACAATACTGCAGCTCACACTACTCGAGTCTGTCATGGGATATGGTAGATAATGTCAGTAGTTTGAAGACCACACAACAGATTGCGCAAGCTTGGCATTAGCTCCATTTTGGCATATGAAACATGGAATGTAGAAAACTGGAAAGCTAATGATGAAAAAAAAATAAAATAAAAAAATCAGAGTTTAATGAAAGGTCTGACATAATAAAGCTCTAAAATTATGAAAAGTTTTTGTATGTGCTACAAGTCCAGACAAAATGTACTTATCACACAGATGACGACTACGTAATAACAAACTTTCATGTCAGTTTTCAACATGTAAGTCTGGTTTTAAAATACCATCATACACAGCGTCAGGCATTTGGTATTACAGAATCCAGTTTTATTACTCTACTGAGCTTCTTAAGAAATATACTTTTGATTATTGTCCTTAATTAGACAACTGTTATCTCTTGAAGTTTATAAGAACTTATACGTTAAAGAACGTCAAGGGTCAATACTGTATGGCTGAAGAATAACGAAAACTGTCTTACTGTAATCCTGCAGCTCCCCTGGAAGCTTGCACTCAGGACTCTCTATGTATCATGCCTGAGGTCAATCCAGCTATAAAGTAGTGTGTCCTTCAGGCATGAGTCAGAGGTAGGCAGACAGTACATTCTCCCCCATGCCACTCCTATGGAACAAGCTCTCTTAATCATGCAACTAAGCTAACATATGAATTTTGTCCTCTTGACTTTCTGTTGGGTGTTAAATTACTAGTTATATCAAAACATTACAAGTAACATTTTGCTTTACAAATACTACTCTGCATACCAGATATTGCATTATGATTCTGAATGAGGTATATGAAATGAAAAATAATTTGTAAGCTCAGGTTAGTGTTATTAAAAGCACTCCAATCAAATATGAACCACCTCAGGAATAAATGTCTTTTACTCTTCTGCTTTAACATCTCCTCCAATGAAGCGAGGTGAATATACTTACCAGGGATACTGTTTACCAAACTGCAACTGCAGAGCATGCAGAATCTTATCCTGTGTATCCGCATCACGAACATGAAGGACATTTTCACCTAGATGATAAAAGTTAACATAATAGGACAGGTCAGGTCCTCAAATTACATTAGAGGGTAAGAACTACTTTAGAAACGAAGAAATAATTATTCTTGTTTCCTCTGGGCAGGAAAGACTCCTGCCAGATCAACATCACTCTTCTTCAGTTATGTGCCTCCTCTTGCTCCCAATAAAGCCGTAGTGACTTCTATGATGTGCTGTCATCCATTACAAAACAGTAAAGAGTAGAATATTAGCCTTCAACAGAATTCTATTATTAAATTAAAAATGCACGCATGAAAACAGGGGGTAAATGGCTATTTGTGTCATATCTGCATATCTGTGAAATACCATAAGACACTTCCTGAAGTGGTGAAAAGTTCGTATTTTTTAAATTGAAATTTTAATACATGTAAAACATCAAACTAGCTATAAAGGAAAATGATTAGTAATCTATTCTGCTAAATGGAATCCACTGCAAATGGAGATATATTTTAACTTGTCTATAGATAAAAGTCTCATTACCTTACTAAAACACACAAGCAGCACTAACATGATAGAGGAATAGCCAGCAAAGCTTTAAAATGGGTCAAAAATTATGTTGCACCAATGCTGCAAGATGGCCTCTGTCAAACATTCATTTGACTTTATTGAGTGGAAGAAAAAAAACCTCAGAACTATGAGGAAATTAAAGGAGTTAGGCAAATTTGTACCTGTTTCTCTTCCTGTCTGACGCGTCCCCAGGTTGATGACAGGTGTACCAAATGCTCCCACCTCTCTGACACCACAACTGCTGTTACCAATCATACAACCAGCATGAGCAACTAGCTGAATGAACTGGTCAAATGGGACATGCTTTACTGCCCGAAAATTGGGATGATGTTCAATGCCCTTCTTCCTCATCACCCGAACCATCTCTTTGCTTCCTACAGAAAAACAAGAGGTAGACTAAATGATTCAATTTGTATTGTTAAACTGAAAGTCCAGGCATGCAAAGGAGCTAATACCTGCTCACTGAGCTGCCAGCTCTGAGCAGTTTTTGTTCTCTTTTAATCCTCAGTGTATGTTGCAAAGCTGGGCACGTAAGCTGAAGTTCAATCCCAAAATCCACTGCAAAAATCTTTTTTTAGTTAATTTAAGAGGCACTAATATTGTTTCTACATGTCATATGATTTCCCTTCATCTTCCTCCCCACGCTTAAAAGCTGGAATGTCCTCCAGCAATATGAACATGGAGCTCCAGTGGATGCACACCTGATACTGAGACCATCTGGCTATTTCCACCTGGCTGGATGTTCTGGGATAACAGCACTCCGTAAGAACCACTGTACACTTTAAAGACAGTCTGTTATGCATCCCTCTGTCATGAAAGTATTTTACTGACCTGCGTCCACATTAGGGAATAGAACAAGTGTTCTCTTGTTGAAGGAGATGAGTGCATCTAGCGTCAGCTCAAACATCTTTATGGAATGTTTAATGTCTGTGGTTACAGGATGTTGCAGAGCAACTATATAATCTCTGGTTATGACATCTTCACCTGTCCAAATGGAGCCCAAGAAAAGTTTTTTTATTGGCATAGAATAGTAAAAGGAAGGGAGGATATACTTTTGAAACTACTGATGTGAAAGCCTGAACAGTCAAGGCACTGACTGGGGTATCTAACATAAATTTCACTGCTACAAATAAAAATGAAGGGAGTAACAGAAGGATCTATCTTGTTACTTGCCTCTAAGGAAGTCTTATAACTTTAGAGACCACTACCTAAACCCCAACAAACTGTTAACAGGCCTACATCTAAAGCTTTGCAAGACTATACCAGGGTCAAGAGCCATCACACCAGTGCAGATCTGGAGTAACATGAAACCCCTGAAGCTGCTTGCGTTTTCTGTCAGTTGTCCATCCTCAAGCAAAAATTTTATTCTCATTGCTTTAAAAAAAGTCAGTAATACTTGTTTTAGTACATTTGATAAAAAACTTCATTTGCAAAATATTCACCTACTGATCTAAGAAAATTCCAGCTACACAGGTTAATGTTCCATATAGGAGATTGCTTTGTCAAAGAGAAAAACCAAACACAAACCCCCATTGTTTACAGGAATTACTTGTAAGTAGTTTAATATGAAACACCAAAATCTTTTGGCACATGTTGCCCTGTTGCAGTGCATTCCTCAAAAGAATATTCATAATATAAATTCCCTTCGATTTAATTAGCCCTGAACAGCTTTGATTCCATTTAAGTACATCTTTTACACCAAAATAACTGTTCAGATAAGACTGTTCTGGTTTTAAACTGTTCAGCTCTGAGAAATTACCCATTTATGGAGTTATAGTTTTGATTTGGCAAAAGGACCAGATGTGTTTACTAGGACAGATTTGTAGCTTTCCAGCTACACATAGTAGAACACAGAACAAAAGAAAAAGAAAATGTAGAAAGAAAGAAGTATACTCGTTTTTTGAAAAGAAACAGGTTGATGCTTGATAATCATCTCCCATTCAGCAAACATATACTAACGAGAAGTCAGTTTCTTTCTTTCCTGTACTTTTCTCAGTCAACAGACCCCACAGACTGATAACCTAGTTACTGAGTTTGTCTAGTGTTGAAAGTCATATGAAAAACATAAAAAGTGGACTGCTCACCTAGCCACATGCGTATAATACTCATGTAGTCCTTATTTTTGGCAGAGAGAAGCTTGTCATATGAGGGACAGCCCGCTAAAAGGATGCGGTCATGGTCTTCGCACATGGCTATCAAATGCTGCTCCGCACTCCTTGTACAGCACACGTGGTAATGGGCCAGTTTGGTTATAGCATGTCTGATAGAGTCATCAATGGTCCCACTGACTTCCCCACCTTCAATGTGAAGAATGCGAATATTCATCAGGGCTGCAGATGTGGCCAGGGCCAAAGCATCAAATCTGTCCCCATGAACTATCATTATGTCAGGTTTCAGGCGGTTCAGGACATCTGGTAACTTGACTAATGCAAGGCCCACTGATTCCACCATAGCTGCCTCATCCTCCCCTCTCACAATGGTGTGCAATCTTGTATGAATATCGAAGTCATCTTGTTCAATCATACGATAGGTATTACTGAAGGTAAGAGGAAAAGACAGTAAATACAACTTGGTTTTACAGCAACACAGCTTGACAAAATAACTGCATATTAGAATAGCTGTACTGGGTTTGAGCCTGCTTATTCCATGTCCTTCATTGAGGAAACTACTTTTTAAGACTTTTACAGAATGTTCCCATCCATATGAAGATCTTCCCTCATATTCCAAGCATGAAGTTTTTCTAGACACCTCTAATGACAAGCTTTGCTGAACGTGTTCTGGAAATCCTCAGAGATCAAAGTCTTCATGTGTTTGCAGAGCCCTTCAGAGAACAGATATGGCATGATTTCCTTTCTGAAAAGGTATGTTGACTCCTCACCAATATACCAACTTTGCTGGACAAACGTATATATACAACAGATATAATACAAAGCTGAGGTCTATCTGTTCAAGCAAAACATCCTGCAGCTATAATCTATTTTTCAGATTCTGCATTTGAGATGGATCATGGCTCATATAGTCATAGACTTAAGAAATCACTGCACAAAGAGGCCTTAAGTTCAAAGGACACTAAAGAAAAAAGGTTTTCCACATATACTACCAGCTTCATGCCACGAGAAAGTTAAAACATTCATTGAATACTGATTGTATTGTTACTGTTTACAGTTACGTATTTGAAATATGAAAGATGACACATCTGTATAAGATTACCTGTCTTTCACATTCACTAAACCTGACCTAATTAGTCTGCACACTCTGGCTGGAATAAGAGCGGAAAAAATCAGAAGTTTTCCAATTTTGTCTTCAACCCATCTGACATGTTCATGGTCTTATTCAAAGGATTACACTTTTAAACTGATTTAAATCAGATTTAATTTTCATTAAATTCACCGTGTTACTCACATTCTGCAAATGGAAATCTCACAATCTGCAAGCTGAGCAAAGATAGCAGTAACTATGAAGTGCTCCAGCTCAATTAAAGAAGCAATCTCAATTCTGTGTAAGTAAAGCAAACCCTGTCTATCTATTCAATTTTGCTTACAGCTGTAACACACAAGATATATTCCTACAAGTAACTTGTTAGGTAATTATTTTTTTTTTTAAAGGCAAATCCTTTTTATGTGACCGAGCAAAGCAGCTCACATTTTTATAGCATAAACTGCATCACATTTCCAACTCCATTTATGGTTACCCTTCATAGAGCTGCCTTTTTCCCTACTACGTGCATTTATTAAAAAAAAAAAAATTACTCTCTTTTCTTCTATATTCTTTCCCTTCTGAAAGTTCAAAACCTAGGGGACAAACAAGACTGCATTTTTGGTGTTGTGTTTCTTCTCTACTATCCTCCTAATGTTTCAGTAAGAATTCTGCTACTGTTGATTACCCTACTCAAATCATTAGAATACACATGTTTTGAGGACCCACTAATTTTCTAGGGTCCCCCAGAGTGCAGGGCTGGGTCCCAAATAAAACCCCAAACAGTACCAGAGTTTAAGAATACTTACTACAAAGCAATTAACAGCAACAACATTTGTCAGATCAACATCTGTATTGCTCAGTGCATTACAATTCATTTACATCAGAGAGACAGTTGTTAAACATGTCTGAATTGCAAAAGTAGTATTTCATATTACTTGCACAAGTCTTGCGACAGCAAAGCATTCAGGACTATAGAAAAATCAGGGCCATGTTTCTCCTCTTCAGCAAATGAAATGGGATTACCTTACTTCGCCAATCAGGCAGGATGTAATTCAACACACTAATCTGGTAAGAAGTTTGGTTTTTTAAATCAGTTTAATTTTGTGGTGTTGAATTCACCTTGCCATGTTATTAGATGGAAACAACACCCAAAGCAAGGAACAGAGCACTATACCGAAAACGGGCAGCAGTGGAACTTCCCGTCTTAGTAGTTTGAGATAGTATAACTTCCTCACACTGTAACTTATAAGGTGCCAAAATTTCTCATTGGAAAATCCCAACAGTGTCTTTACTTAAAGATGTGCATAACATTTCTAAAAGTTCAACAATGCCGATATAGTAAGACCATTGAGTCCAACCATCAACCTAACACTGCCAAAGCCACCACTAAACCATGTCCGTAAGCACCATGTCTACACATCTTTTAAATATCTCCAGGGATGGTGACTCAACCACTTCCCTGGGCAGCCTGTTCCAATGTTTGATAACCCTTTCTGTAAAGAAATGTTTCCTAATATCCTATCTAAACCTCCCCTGGCGTAACTTGAGGCCATTTCCTCTTGTCCTATTGCTTGTTACTAGGCAGAAAAGATCTACGCCCACTCCGCTACAACCTCCTTTCAGATAGTTGTAGAGAGTGATAAGGTCTCCCCTGAGCCTGCTTTTCCCCAGGCTAAACAACCCCAGTTCCCTCAGCCGCTCCTCGTAAGACTTGTTCTCTAGACCCTTCACCAGTTTTGTTGCCCTCCCCTGGACAAGCTCCAGCACCTCAATGTCTTTCTTTTAGTGAGGGGCCCAAAACTGAACACAATATTCGAGGTGAATGCTGCAAGCCTTATGCTAAAGTCTGATTTTGGCTTGCAAATCAGTGTTTCCCTGTCTATTTCACTTACTGGGCCCAATCTGGTAAATGCAGCCTGAACAAAGCCACCCAACCAACCACCACAACCCCAGCAAGAATATGCATGCTGCTGCTTCTGCCTTTTCCCCAGCAAACAGGAGATCACCTGGGATGTGGGAAGTCCTTGCAAAGGAAAGGATTTGGACCAAGATGTTCCATCCTCCCAGGCAAGTGATCTGACTGCTTATTTAAAGGAGATGACCCTGATCTCTCCTGCCAAACTGTACCTAATATACTTATCAATTATTCATTTTGTCAGAAAGACAACCACTCCTTCCTGCCCCCGCAATCCTGGAAGTAAGAACTAACAGCATTCCCCAGGGATATGGAATATATAAGTACTTACTCCAATAACTATGCAAAGTGGAAGAGCTGCAACTTAAAATGACTGAAGATTACCTTTCCTCTGTGAAAACTAAAGACTTTAGCACATTTTCATTCAATGATCACCAGATTCCTAGGGAAATCTGAATGAATTGAGTTTCTTACTTCATAAAGTTTGTGATAATGTTGAAGATCTCAATTACAGCATTTACACAAAACTTTCTAAAATTCCAAGATTGGTTGGAAACAAAACCAGAAACATGCAATCTCAGAAGGAGCTGCAAAATGAAATAAAATCTGAAAAAATACATTTAAAATTTTGTGTATATTCATGATGACAAGGATTTTGTTACTTAACATTCATGGTGTTATCACTAACACCCCAGAAACACATTGGCAGAGATACAAAAATTCACCTTACCCATAATCATCAATCAGGTGGGAACCAAGCACTACGACATCAAGCTCAAAGAACTGTGGTTCTGCCTTGATACCAAACATAATGGGAGCTAATTTTGAATAATCAGCACGGTTGCAAGTAGCAACACAAACACGAAGTTTGTGGTTGTTTCCATTCTTCTCCATGATTTCCTTTTGCTTCCGTTTTGAAAGATTCTTGAAATACACTTCCTGTAATAAAGGGGGGGAGGGGAGAGGCAGAATTAATAATCATCTTTATAGCAAGTAAATGGTACACTTAATGAACAGCATACACAGCTGCAGCCCAGAATTGTGGACACATACTAACTCATCTGTTGATAACTGACAACTGATACCTTACAGTACCTATCGTTAGAAGATTTTAGAAAAGGTCAGATTTTTTTTTTTTTT
>VZSZ01006529.1:56871-72800 GCA_013398815.1 Ibidorhyncha struthersii | reverse complement strand
TACACGCAGCTTGGTGTCGGTGGCAAACTTGCTGAGGGTGCACTCAATCCCAACATCCATGTCACTGGCAAGGATGTTAAACAGTGCTGGTCCCAGTACCAACCCCTGAGGTGTGCCACTTGTCACTGGTGTCCACTTGGACATGGAGCCGTTGACCTCAACCCTTTGAGTGTGACCATCCAGCCAATTCCTTATGCAGCGAGTGGTTCATCCCTCAAATCCATGTCTCTCCAATTTAGAGGTAAGAATGTCATGCGGGTCAGTGTCAAAAGTCCAGGTAGATGACATCTGTTGCTCTCCCCTTATCGACCAATGCTGTATTGCCATCGTATAAGGCCACCAAATTTGTCAGGCATGATTTGTCCTTAGTGAAGCTGTGTTAGCTGTCACCAGTCATCTTCTTATTTTCCATGTGTCTTAGCAGAGTTTCTAGGAGGATCTGCTCCATCATCTTACTGGGCACAGAGGTGAGACTGACCAGCCTCTAGTTCCCCGGGCCTTCTTTTTTTCACCTTTTAAAAAATGGGGGTTTTGTNNNNATGTTCCCCCTTTTCCAATCTGTGGGAACTGCACCACATTGCCATGACTTCTCAAATATGGTGGATAGTGGCTTGGCAACTTCATCTGCCACTTCCCTTAGGATCCGTGGATGAATCTCATCTGGTCCCGTGAGTTGTGCACGTTCAGGTTTCTCAGCTGGTCTCAAACCTGGTGTTCTCCTACAGTGTGTGCTACCTCATTCTCCCCATCTCTGCCCTTGCCTTCTACAACTTGGGTGGTGTGGCTAGAGCCCTTAATATTGAAGACTGAGGCAAAAAAAGTCACTGAGTAAAAAAGTCAAAAAGAAGTCACTCAGCCTTCTCCATGTCCTGGGTGACTAGGTCTCCTGTTTTCTTCCTGAGTGGGCCCACACTTTCCCTAGTCTTCCTTTTGTCACTGATACACCTAAAGAAGGCTTTCGTGTTGCCTCTGATGCCTCTGGACAGATTTAACTCTATCTGGGTTTTAACTTTCCTAAGCTGATCCCTGGCTGCTTGGACAATTTCTGTATTCATTTTCTGTATTCATCCAAGGTTACTTGTCCTTGCTTCCACGCTCTGTAAGCTTCCTTTTTCTGTTTGAGATTGTCCAGGAGCTCCTTGTTCATCCACGCAGGCCCGTTTCTGCCTTTTTTTGGCTATAAGCTAGGCTAAAACAGAAAGCTACTGGATCAGATACCATTGTTCTAGATTATTATCTGTGGAGAAATATAGATCATTGTTTGATTTGGGCTTTTTCCTGGTGCAAACTATAATTGACAGGACAGCCTTGTCTTCATGACTATTTTCTACTGTTGGATAAGTCCCAAAACCAGAAGGCCTAATTCTGTCATGGGAGTTTAAGTGAGGATCTGAAATGTGTTGGATCAGAAATGTACTGAATCTACACCTCCAACAGATCTTTGAAAATCCAGGGGTGGGAAAACACGCCCTAGATGATGCCGATTTCCTGTATATAAAAGGTAGAGCAGGCATATTTGTGGGCATCATGCCTGTAACAGAACCAAACTCAGAGGAGTATTTATTAAGCAAGTTTTCCTTTAAAGACAGAAAGGCATCTTCTTGCAAGGTCACTATTCTTGCATTAAATGCAAAGAGAGCAACACTGATTATACTGTGTGAGAGCAGCCCTGCAAGTGAGTTCATACTTAATGTTTGAGATGAACAGGGGGCAGAGCAGGTCTTTCTGTTCTTGGCAGAGGTATTTGTAATGAGCTGTGTGGCTGACAGTCTTCTACAAAGAAAAGACAAAGCCTGCATACATATTGACTGTAGTGTTTTTGAGTTCACCTCAAGAACAAGTGAGGTCCCTACCTATTTCAGCACTGTGCTCATCCAAAATTACTGGATGCTGTACTAGCAAAGTGATTGATTTGGCAACAGTGCAGCTCTGTGAGTAAATATCTTATACACTTGTATCACTTTTGCTCTAAGATCAAGACATGGTATCCCAATAAATCTCAGGCCTGTGAGACAACTGAACCCTTCTGTGGCATTTGTGAGCACTGCTTTGTCAATACTATACAAAGGGCATGCTTCTGCCCGTCAGAGCTGTGTTGATAGAGGTGCTGGTCTGAAGCTTGCTTCTGGGTCCTTCCTATGCAGGCCTATGTCAGGAACTGACAGTACGACTCCTGATTGCAGCAGTTCACTCTGGCACTTTCATTCCCCTCTTCTGAAACCTGT
This sequence comes from Ibidorhyncha struthersii, assembly GCA_013398815.1. Classification (NCBI taxonomy): domain Eukaryota; kingdom Metazoa; phylum Chordata; class Aves; order Charadriiformes; family Charadriidae; genus Ibidorhyncha; species Ibidorhyncha struthersii. The sequence goes on along the minus strand of VZSZ01006529.1, from coordinate 70,575 downwards.
TCCTGAGGCAGAACTGAAGAAACCCTAGCTCTGCAGCTGAGCTGCTCTGTGGCTATGCGCTGCTGAGCTGAGGGAGATCACAGACATCTGTCTGTGCCACAGAGAGATGGGAAGGCTCTGGAGGACATTCCGTTTTATGTTCTGTCTTCACTGGGTTTTTAGTCTGAGTGAGGACCCTAGCAGACTCCTTTCTTTAGGTGAGGCTAGCAGCCTAGTGTAGCAGGTGGGGTTAGGAAGCAGAGAAGAAGTATAAGTGACCTCTTCACAAATTCTGTAGTGAAAGCCTGCCTCACTGATTTCACCAAGCTTCTCTGACATTCACTGCTGTACAGACCCAAACACAGAGAGTCCTGAGGTAAATCCCCCTCTAAGTCTTGAAAAGAGATTCTCTTCCCAGTGCCTCAGGTAGTCCATCTTCAAAAATGCCATGCATACTTCTAGAAAGGATAAAAGAGCATGTGTAGAGTGCACAAGTTTCACACCTTCCTAGCATTAAGCCTAATGAAAATTTTTAGTGCTTCATGTGTTTTGCAATTACTCATGTGTGGGCTTTCTGCTTTTTGAAAATGTTTTATTCTTTGTTTTTCAATTAGCCCAAACTAGCCAAACAGAAATACTTCATAAAGGAGGAAAATAAATGACCTTTGAGAGAGAAGACCAGACCATTTCAGACTAAAAGAGATTTTGTTTGACCAAGTTATGCACAATGAAGAAAGTCAGAGGTGCTGAAACACATAGTAGGCCTAGCTGAATTGTTCTCAGCCTAGTTTTGAAAGGTGTTTTTAACAGCTAGGTCTTGCTGAATTTTAGTTGAGGGAGCACAGCTTTTTAAGGCTACTTTGGCACTTACAATGTAGAAAGACACCACTAGGATTTTTGAATAAGCACTGGAAAGTATTGAGATTCAGAACTTCCCTTCCCTCTAGTACTTAGCCAGTTGGGATCTAACTCAGCCAAGACCATCCTCCATCTGTAGGGACTGCAGTGTATTTGAGATACTGATGGTGTGATGCCCAGCTTTGTCCTGAAGCAGAGAGCTCTGAGGCTGTTAAGGAACTGAGAGTGCAGTCATTCTGGAGTTCAGCCTGGCTGAAGGTAGGGAAAGTATTAATAAACATGCAGGAGGGCTGGCAGGGCTTTGAGACTTGGAACAACCTGTTGCCACTTGCTCTGTGTCAGAGGACTTTCAGGGGTGGCACATGATGCCACAGCAGGAGGCAGAGCATGGTGAGCAGCACTTTTTTCTTCCTTCTTCCCTTTAGGTCACATAGTTGCTTTAAAAAATAGCTGTTGCTATTTGTTAAAGCAACTATGTGACCTAAAGGGAAGAAGGAAGAAAAAACAGCTCTCCCACCAAACCCCAACTCCACCCTCTTATTTATGTAGTCCTGCAGCAGCACTGCAAACTGCTTAGCAAACTGCTGCTATATGTTCTGCAGCCAGTCTAATGGCGTAGAGAAAAAAGGTGGTGGTGGTGGGTGCACTTTTAGTCCTTGCATATGACTGGCTTTTTTTAGGGTTCTGTTTAAGCTGCAAAACTCAAGAGTACATAGTTCTCTCAATGAAGGAGCAGCAAAGGATAAGCAGAGCTTTGCTGTATGGAAAATATCTGCAGTCAGGGACAGAAACCTGTAATACTTGTGTGAGAATGGCATGCCTAGCCCCAAACAACTCAAAATTGCCAGTATTTATCTGTAGCATATAATACCTGACACAGATCAGTCTTTCCCTCCTTGAAAAATACAGATGAGAACAAGTCAAAAATAGCTCACAGAACCTGCCTCAAACATTCAGGAGTGATCAGGTCAAAGGGCAGGGCTGTGGTCAGATGCCCTGGTCTGAATGCTGGTGATCAGGTAACTTCCAGCCACTTCTCCGTCAGATCTGGGATGTCCACCACCACTATGTAAATGCCTGTTCCTTGGCAAACCCAATTTAAACACATATTTAATCTAACCCTAGATCACTGTGATACCCAACTGTATGCATTTGCACATGCAAGTTGTGCTTGCCAGACTGAATGAGTAGAAGACTTTTGAATTTAACTACTTGAATTTAAGCATATACTTATTCCCTATAGAAATCAGTATGGAGTAAACCCAGACCTTGCTTTTTTGTTGACTGTGGTTGCTCACTCATCTTCATTCTAATTGCACTGTTGGGCCTCTCTTCTTTAAGAGAGCTCTGAAAAGCTACAGTGTGGGAACACCTTACAACTTTAATTCTGCATATCTTTCTCAGTCCTTAGGGATTCTCCTCCTAAGGCCATTTGATGACTGTAAGGATGCGGCTTTTGAAACCCACAGACAAGAAGGTATGTGCATAACATTCCCTTATTCATGTAATTTTATGAGGGTGTTCACAGGGAGAAAGGTATTGGTAGATGATATAATTAATGTCAGAATTAATAGGAGTATTTTATACCTATAGACACTTTTATAATAAAGTTGTTGAAGGCAATGGAAGATCTATTGAATAAAGATGCCAGAGGACTCAACACAAGGAACTGTTCCCCACACTTCTACAGGAGATGCTGTACTCTTCTCCCCCCCACCCAAGTCCTGATAGTCCTTGTTCATTTCAAATGGGAAAATAATTCACTCCTGAACCCAACTTTGATTAGGTAATTAATCATGACCATGTGAGCAGGGTATACTAGCTTTTTGTTGGAGAGAAATGAATGCTGATTCTTCAAGATGGGTGAAAAGGAGTGATTTCATTCCCTTCCACCTGCTAGATCCATGGACACTAGAAACTTCATTATATTTATATCTTATTTACCTAGTCTTCAGGGACTTAAGTTTTATTTGCCCCAGATGTCAACAGAAAATGACTGACTTTTCCTGTTCAGCAGAGATCAAGCTGATCTGTACCTGAATGTTTGTTGTTGATTAACCATTGCCTTAAGGTATGTTGTGTTTGTTCTTTAACCTGTGTCTCTTTCAGTACATCTTTCAGAAGAGGTCAGGAGAGTATTACATCTTCTAACAGAGATCAGGATGGACTTTCTAGAAATTAAGTAAATCTGAAATACATGGTGTCAAAATACTCCAATACCTTTTGGGGGAATAAAAGAATAAAAATAAAGTATCTGGGATTCTCTCTGCTTTCCCTTGCTCTCTTTCAGTTTATTTGAGCCCAGTTTCTTTTGGGGAGGAGAAACACAAACACATTTCCTGAGACTGCAAGGACCCTATGATCTAAGGAGACTATCAGAGAAAACCTGTGCTGTACCATGAAAGTCTGCATACCTACAGTTGCAAGAACAAGGGAGTCGTTCAGTGATTCCTTAATGGACTAAGCTTAGGGAAAGTTAGGCAAGCCATGAACATCTTACCATGGCCTCCTGCAGGGGAAGATTGCCTCTGAGAAATGCTGTGTCATAGGATAAGGTGGGGACTTCCCTATGAATACAAAATGCTCTATGACTAGTAACAACTACTAATGGAGTAAAACTGGTGCAAAGGAGCAGGGGAGGTACTCAACATGGGTCAGCTGGGTTGTCTCACTCTGTGAAGCTTCATGGTGTGTTTTATTCAGGTCTTACTAAATAGACTGTGCTAGCATGTAAGAAGTCAAAGCAGAGCTGAGGTGTGCAAGGGCCAAGAAGAGCTGTAGACAAGTGTTCAGAATTCATCTTCAGCAGGAATGAAGGGACCAGGAAGAAGCAATTTTAAGTAGAGGAAGCCAAATCCCCTTTAAATTGGCTAGCTCTGGCACTGTTATCTCTTTCTTGACATGGCTAAACACTGCTCAACATAGGCTAATGGGGTCTTCCTGGGAAAGTTCACCACAGATCTTTGTCTCACTGCTATGAGTATAGCATTTGAAGCCAACATGGGTATCATGACACATAAAGGTAAACATGGCCTCCCCAGAAGATCAAAAAACAGCTTATGGACTGGAAGGCCAGATATCAAGGGAAGGTGTAGGCAGGTTCACTTAAATCAAGCTGTGTCTTTCACATTGGGGAAATTTGTGTTGGGTTTGACGAGGGACTGCTTCCAAGGATAGTCACCAAGAAGAACAAGCACCAAGAAGTGTTGTGAGTCTCACTGCCAGTCTCATGGTACTTGATGTCTGAATTTGGACTTTAAGGAAGCACCAAAATGAATTTGTAGCTCTTGGGACTGGGGTATGAGGAATGGTCTCTGAAGGTAAGGGGAAAAACGAGACATAAAAGGCCTCAAAATAATAATAATTTAAAAAAAAATTAAAAAATCTGATGGGAATTGGCATTTCTGTGATCCGTTTGTGTCCCTGGATGACTGATCCTCATTTCCTAACTGTAAGCTCCACGCCTGAATGAAGCAAATGTTAACCTTCAAGATAAATAAGAATGCACATGCTGGACCTTTGGACCTCTGATGTATATAGTTCTGATATGGGAGAAACATCGTGCAGTCCAGATGAACAGCAACTCTGTTGTTAGAAGAATGGTGAGGCTCAGAGCCTAATATGCTGAGAGGTGCAGCTTGCTGTGGGGCTTGCATACTGACTGGACTAACTCATGCATTTTTCTAACACTGCTCCTTTGATCTGCCAGTCCAAGGTTTTGTTATAACTCCAACTGCAAGTACTGCACTGCAGGAAACACTGAGGTTAGCATGTCCTGACTAAAGACACAAATGATGCATGATGCTTGTTTCCCATTTTGGCTGGATCACACCTTGATGGCGTATTCAGAGCTGGGTGAGGCTATGTCATTAAACCTCCAGGGCATGTATTTTGCCTTTTCATCTGTTTCGTCTATTGCTATATGGCTGGTTTGCCATTTGATGAGAATTTTTATTTGGACTGTCTTTGGTTCATACTTGGTTCCTCACTGTAGTCACTACAGCCCCTTTGAGATCCCCATAATATTTCTGGGAGTTAGCCGAATGGAGTCCTAATTCGTGAGCAAATATTTTATTTTTAGCTTGCAGACTTGCATCGACCAACCATAGTGGACCTGGGATTGGTGAATGTTACTATAAACTGAGTATTCCATAGCAAAATGACTAGTCATCTTTGCAAATCAACAGAGATCTTTATTTTAATATGCCAGCCCAGCTGAAAAATTTTTTCCTTTTAGGTTGACTGAAAGCTCACCAACCAAATATAAATTTCTGTCTTGCTGATGACTCCAAGTTTAGTTCAGGGACAAAGAGCTTCAGTCAAAAGCAAAACCGGTATCTCATATTTGTTTGTCTAAGATTTAGCTGAACTAAAGTATTGAATTCTTGTTACAGATTGAAAAAGGAAACTTTTTTTTTTCTTTTTGGAACCATGCATATCTGACATTTTGGGAGAAAACCAAAACATTTCTTTCTTGCTTACCACATAGATTTGCATTCGAGCAAATGAGTTGTTTCACTGAAATATTTTCCTTTCTCAGCAAAAAAATGTCAACTGAATTTTTTTGCTGCACTCTACTTTTCAGTTGGGGCTTAAGGAAACATTCATGAGCTCCTTCTAGGAACAGCTGCTAAAATCCTGCCTGGCATGGCAAATCTGGCTTGTTGAGTTGTATTCTTGTCTCTGTAAATTCAGGGAGGGTGATGTCATATTAAAAACTCCCTTTCCACAATGAAAAGAACCATGTGTAATTACCAAACCAAACCTATGCTGTTAGGATTTGCTGTCCAGGAGATGAAGCTACAGAGTGAGGCAGTGGGAGGTCAGAGACTGATAAATCCTGATGACAGAGGCTTGGTAGCACGCGGCCAGGGTACCCCCATGGGTCTTTCCTTCCTCCTCCTGTAGTCAAATCCTAGCTAAACATTGGTTACACTTTCACATCTAGCAACCAGGGATTGTTGAGGTGAAACAGATGTGTGAAACATTGTGCTTTTCTGCACCAAGTGCTGGAAAGTTTTATTGGTGAAATAGGTTAACTTGGCTCTTTGTGATTGCTCCAGTGAGGGAGCGGTCCTGGGGTGGTAGCTCTGCTGGTGGATCAAAGGAGCAGGTAACATGGCAAGGGATGTAATGCCAAAGGTCATGTAGGAGCTGCAACAAGCTCCACTGTCATTGCTGGATCTGGGAAAAGGTACAGCAATCACCCTGGTATTCTTCAAGAAGTGCTTCGTGCTCCTACAGTGGAAATCCTGCAGGAGGTCTGCAGCCTTGCTGCTATCTCAGAAACCAACTGGTGTCCTGCAAGTGCTGGCAAAGAAGGACGCTGTTGTAATCTCAAGGACTATGCCAGTAACACCATTCTCCAAGATCTCATTTCTCCAAGTCCAGTAAGAAGCCTGTCTTAGAGTTTTTTACCTTCTGACAGGACAGGGAATAATTTAACTCAGGAGTTTGAGTGTAGTTTATGCTTTAGTGTTGATTGATTTGCATGTCATATGCTCCAAGAATACTCACTAATGATAATTAACCCAGAGAGCACGTGTCACAAAATACTGTGTTGCTCAAAGCTTGTGAATGGATTGTAGTCTCTCATTCAAGAGAGGAAAGACTTTTCAAGCACTCTGAAGAGTGCATGTAAACTGTGCTTCATTCTCATGTTCTGTTCAAAGGGTATCACTAAATTTAGTTTAAAACCCATTATATATAAACTGAAATTCAATTTATAAAGTTTGTTAGTGGAACTTAATATTCAGTTCCTCCTAAGAAGAAATTGGACAAAAATGGGCACCTCTAATACCCAAGAGCTCAGAAAACTTCAGTTATTTTGCAAAGTAATTTTAAGTCCTTTGCTTTGAAAATTATTTTCAGTCCTTTGCAGTCAAACAACATGAAGCAATATATTTTGCCTTCTTACTGTCTTCTTTGGGTCTTTGAGTCTTTTGGGTGCCCTTTTTTATCAGGGTTTTCTTTGCAACTGTGAAAGTCAGAACCTTAATTTTTGGTTAATAAGGAGCAAATCAGATCATGTGACTTCAGGAGCTGGGACTTTAGGCAAAAACACAGTGCTTGCCAATATAGTTAGTTGAATCTTCTGTCTTCAAACTACCAGCTGTGTATTTGAGGCTTCACATCAGGCTTCTGGAATGGCCTGAGTTATCTGCTCAGTGGGCAATGTGCCTCAGAGGTTGGTTGTGTAAACCACAAATCAAGTGACTCTGCACAAAGCATTCCTTTCTATATATAAGGCAGAAATTCCTGTTTGACTGTGGTAAAAAACAACTAAACCCTTCCGCGTTCCCAGAATTCACTGAACATAAAGCTGAGGTGACCCTGCTGTTAGTCTGTAGGGGAACTGGAGAACAGTGCCTGCATTCCCTTGTACATTTGCACATCAGCTGAGACAGGAATCCACTCCTCTAAGCCTCATTCTTATAATTGCGCTGTTATCATCCCCTTGGTACTACATTGTTTCAGACATAGCCTAGGGATGGTGGGAAGAGGCTAGTGGGTGTGTTGAAGAAGGACTAGACTCTCTGACTTTTTGCTCCTGTCCTCCATTCCTCCTACATTCTTCCCTGACAACCCCATTCATGTTTCGGTCTAGAAGGAATGGGAAAAGGCTTTTCCCAGGAAGATAAGAGGGATTCCCTCCAAAATGTTCCCCAGTGTGTGTGTGTGAGAAATTTTCGATCTCTCTGGTGTAGCTAAGACCAAGACTCTGGTTATCACAGAACCTGGAATATGGATGGAAGAATCTTTACTGCCAGAGTTGAACCTCCCTGCTGGAGCTTGTGCACTGTTTCTTTTGGTGACTCTTGTCTTGGACAGCTCTCTTTGGTAAGGGAAACGTGTAACAAAGTCCTCCCTGACAAGCAGCAGACTCCAGCTGAAAGACTGCCTGTCTTCCTGTCTTTCTGCAGTCAGACAACGGGCAATGCCCAGGTTACAGATTGCAGAGGGAAGCTGTGGATGTCCCATCCCTGGAAGTGTTCAAGGCTGGATGGGGCTTTGAGCAACCTGGTCTAGTGGGAGGTGTCCCTGCCCATGGCAGGGGGGGTTGGAACTAGATGATCTTTGAGGTCTCTTCCAACCTAAACCATTCTATGATTCTATGGTAATAGGAGATGTCTGGGGAGTTCAGCAAATCATTTATGAGGTCTTATGAACATCTCCAGTGCTACAATACATTTTTCTGAAAGCCTGCAACAGAAGTCTGTCATTGTTGTACTAGATGCTATAAATATGCATAACCTGTCCTTTCATAAAATGCTTTGCTTCAGAAGAGAAATAAAAAAGGAAAAGCAGGAAGGACATGAAGCCATAGAGACATTAAACGTTTTACCCAAAAAGTTAGTGATCGAACCAGGAGCATGTCCTGCATTTCTCGACTTCAGTTACCCCCCTCTCTGTTGAACTAGGCTACCCCATGAATTTGTGTTAAGGTTGTGTCTGAAGCCACTATAATCACTTCCACATTAAGAAAGCAGTTATATTGCTGAATCAAAACAGTATGTTTTTTGGCTTAGGTTTCCAACTGAATGTCACTGTGTATTGACTAGGCAGGAAGAGTCTACCTTTGCGCATGGCTTTGTTTCTACTGATAGGCCGCTGAGCAGAGATGGATAGAACACTTCCATCAGTTATACACTCAGAAATAAAATTTTGAGGCAGTCAAAGTCATCCACTAAATTGCTATAATTTCAGCAACATTTAGTTTAAGAAAACCAAATCTAAATAAAAATTAAACCTAAAAGCCTTGACCTTCCATGTGAATCAGTTTTATTCGACTAGGTCCATTGACTAGGATAGTGCTTAGAATCCATAGAAATGAAATAAAAAGTTGGGTTCCAAAATGATGTTTTCTGTCTCAAGTTGGGATGAATATATGAAATATGAAGTGTGAAGTGTTTCCCATAGCTTTTCTTCCCATTGATGGTCTGAGTCAGTATAGCAGGGTACCCTGAAAATCCACCTACTTTCCTAGGAATGAAGGTCCAGTGAAACACTTCATTATAGAGCACTTAGAAGTAGATCAACAGCATGTTTGTGACAAATGTTGCATATTGCAAGAAGTACTTAAAGCAAATTTCAATTTTGAGCCCTGAAAAGCTGAAGTTCTTTCAATAAGGAGAGAAACACTCAAGCAAGGCTTGCTGTTCCTTTCTTCACATCCTTCTATGCTGTGTCCACAACACTGAATATTTCCTTCTTTGCTAAAATCCATTCACAATATCATGCAATAGCATGCAGCATGAAATTTCCAACTAACTACTCAGGTAGCAAATGAGGCTGGCATAGGTTACCTTGTTCTGCTGAAAGCAGACAGGCTAGACAGTTAGGGCAATGGTGCAAACACGTTGGGTCTGCCACGCTGGTAGAGCCTGGGTAGTATTTCTCAAGTGACACTGGGGTCATCTGTCTAGGGCAATTTTGATAACCATGAGTCCTGGAGTGTTGGTTTCACACCGGACCCTAGCAGAGCAGTTTCTGGTGTTTGGCATCTGTACTTTGAAGCTAGAGCTTGCAGGCTTCTTCAAATGAATGCAAGTGTCCAAAGATGGAATATTAAATTAAACTCAGCAGAAATAACATCACGACATGGGAAGGATACTCCCTGCTGTGCAAGGGAAATGATTAGTAACCTGTTAGTGTTCTCTGGTGAACAGCAGTGAATTGCCACAGATAATCCACACCTTCTTATGTGTAAATAGTTTTCTGAGGCAGAAACTGAACAGGTCCTTCACAGGCCAAAAAGCGTTTGTTTTCCTCTTTTTCCAAGGAAAGCACCATATTTCTCACATGCCTAATCAAATCAGAAACTGCAAGGGAAAATGTTTAGTTTTCTGGAACAGGGCCAGAGAAAACATAACCTTTGTAGGCAGGGTGCCAGTGTTTATCCAGATGGATTTGTGAGAAAAACGGACAAGACTGGTTTCACCTTTTGATGGACACCTGACATCTTGTCACTTGACAGTTTTGGCCTACTCAGTGTATAGCATCTTTGGTCTTTCAAGGGGTCTTAAGAGAGCTAGGTATCTACATTTTCATTGGATTTTCTCCCATTCCTCTTTTGGAATGGTGGGATTCTTTCTAAACACTTGATCTCCTTGGTGTGCTAAACCTTTTTGTTGTAAACTGGATTCTGTAATGAAAAAACCCACATTTTAAAAAGAATAATGTTTTAAAAGTTAGGCAATGGTTTTATCTTTATTTGTCTTGTTTTCAGTGGTACTTTCTTCCTTCTTCGTATCTTCCTGCAATATATTTCTTTTACTAAGTCAGCAGAGAACTGTGTTTGCTATGATCGGCTTGCGTGATAAATGTAACTGAAACTTGGGGTGTTTCTTAGGCCAGAGATGGCATGCAGTTGCGCTCAATGTTGCAGAAAATGCCTCAAGTAATTAATGCATGCCTTAACACAGATAAAAGCATCAGGTGTATGCAGAGCATATGGCCAAATCACATGCACTGTGCTGTCATTGTAATTAAACTGGCTTAACTGGTCTATGATAGCCTGATGTAAGTTTTAGACGTTATTGATACCGTAAACCTTCTCCTAATCCAACCAAAATAAGACAATAACCATAAGCAAATAGACCTGTGGAAGCCTGCATCACATTTGAATGTCCCAACACAAGGAGAGAGGAAACAACAGTGTTTCCCACAAAACAGTTTCTTATTGTGCAAGTCTATGAATCCAGTGTCAGTCTTTTTCAACATTGCAGGTACCACTAGGGATGGCCATTACTGCCCACATAGCAGGACAAATGTTTCTCTACACATGCAGGGCAATGGGGGTGTGGTGGTAGGAGAGGATCTGACAGACTTCAGTTTGGCAAGCATGGGGAAACCACACAAGTTTCTGAATGCTGCTTTGGTTTTCTGATGGTGGCCCTGGAATTTTCTTAAAAGTTTCCCGTATTTGTGATACTGGTTTCAGACACCTGAAGGCTGTTGTGTTAGAGGACCAGGCAGGATATGAGTATGTGTCCCACAGTCCCACAGACTAATCTCCCTACTTGCACTGAAAGGCTTTTCTGGAGAATTTTCCTTACTAGAAAGAGGAGAGAACTTAGCCACTTTTGGAGCGGCTAAATTCAGGACTGAACTTTGCTTTTCTGGTTGACTTTCCTTGCTGCCAGCCCCATGGGATCATATTTTTGCTTAGAAACTGCTATGTCTGGCAAATGCAATAAGTACAAGACTTTCACAACCCACCTCCTCTTATTTCTGCAGCTCCACAGTCCAGCACCCTTTACTACTTCTGGACCCTGTGCACCAGGGACAGATGGCTGGTCTGGTTAGTGTACAGCCAGGCTGATGCGTACAGCTGCTGTTACCACAGAGCCAAGGGGAGGATGGAGCACATGCAATAGCTCAGCATTCACCTTCCAGGAACTAAATGTTCCCTGTAGCCCTTACCAAGCTCCACCACTCAGCACTGCCTAGAACAGGGTCTTGTTTACTCTTTGTGCCTCCAGGACACACCCGTCAGAGTGCAAAAAGGGGAGAAAACAGAAAGGAGAAGTCTTATGTCCTATTTTGGGACGGAGTGTTCTTATTGGAGATAAAGCCGCAGTCCTTTTTGCAGCATAGAGAAGTCCTTCCTTAGCGGAAAAACAGAAGAGCCATGTGTGCTCAAAACTTCCCATCACAGCTACGACCTGTCAAGAGAGAAGAGAAAGCACAGGACAGCCCAAGCAGTGCTGAGTGTCTGAGTTCTGCTTCTGGGAAAGGTGGTTCTATACCTTTCAAGTGTTAGCTATCTGAGTGCATTGAACAAACATGGGGATTACAGAGCCAGGATGAGGAGCCAGGGGAAATGTCTGGAGATGAGCTTGTAAATCATAGAGAATAGACTCCTGGATGGGACAGAGCAGTAAATGTGACACTGTAATAGGTGTTGTGCATTTATGACAGCCAAGGAAAAATAAGAGTCACTGTGTTCCTGCCAGTTGGAAGCCTCCCTTGGCACACTGAGCCTGGGGATGGCTCATTTGGCTTGCAGCAAGGAGCAAACAAGTAATCCTCATTTCTGCAGCCAACAGGAGCAGGAAGGTTCATCTTACACTAAGTCTGGGGAAGTGCAATGAAACAGTGCACCAAGCCAAAGTGGGTACAGAAACCAGACAGCTCAGCCCAGTGGAGAGCCCCTTCCTTCCATGGGCTGCCTGCTGTGGTGGAAGAGGTGGAGGAAAGAGAGAGTTTGGACAGTAGGTCTTCATCCACCAGTCATCCTGGAGGGTCCCCTGGCATGGATGTTACTTGGAATGTGTCTCTTAGCAAACCATGCAATGGCTAGGCTGGGCCTCAGGACAGGTCACCACGTTTGTCTGACAGCCTCACACTTGCTGATGCAGTCAGAAAACTGGAACAAAAGGGGCATCCACCCCAGACAGGGACACATTCCCACCTGTAGCTCAGGAAGCAGTTTCTAGGAAAGGCAGAGCTGTGCATAGAGTCCTGGTTTAAGGGGATAGGCAAGAAGAAACTGAGAGATTATGGTTCAAGTGCTGACTGAGGTGAGGGATTTAGGTTAACACTCCCACTCCCTGTTGTGGTCTAGGATAGGTATACTTTGTATCTCTCTTAGAAACAGAATCACAGAGTTACTGTCCTTCCCATGTTCCTTCTTTTCCTAATGGAAATACTTTGCAAGGCCTTAGGTTTTAGCTAGCCACTCCAGTCAGAGAAGGCAAACAGATAGTGACAGAGGCTGTACATAAATAAAACTCAAAAGATGCTGGAATAAAAGGCCGCGCTGACCCAAGCTAGTGAAAGTGAAGCTGTGCTGGCTCTTGTTGAGTGACAATTCAGCTCTGTGTTTGAATTTCAGTCTTACATTTTGGGTTCTTCTGCCTCCTTATGCATTTTTATTTAGTACAGTTGTGAACTCTGATGTGAAGATCTCCCATAGCCTTTGTCCTCCAAAATTTGTCTTACAGCTGTGGAGCTAAACTGTTGTCAGGAAAAAAACTTCCACTGTACATGCCAGAGTCAGCCACCTTGGGCTTCTCACATTACAGAGTCCAGAAATAGCACTTAGGCTCGAGTTCACTCACCACCTAGGCAAATTCCTCTCTCTCACCCTAACTGAATGCCATTTTGAGATTTGCTTTGATACAACTAAAAATTTGATTGCAGGAATGCAGTCCTGCATCCCATTATATTTAATTTGTCAGAGTGTCACTCTCTCATCTAAGTGATGGGCATCTCTAGACTGTTGCAATCCCTTGGCTGTCAAGAACAGGGTCCTGAGCATGCCTGATATCATGCTTGGCATAAGGAGGGGATGTTTTGGAGTTGATGAAGAATTTATTGAAGGAAGGTGGCAGATCATGGGCAAAGAATGGGGACATGGCAATGCCAGGAAGCATCTTGTGAGGCCTTCAGCATCAGTCACCTGAAATGTGAATCACTTAGGGGAGCAGCAGACCTCGGTGCACAGGGGAGTTTCATGAGGTAGGGAAACGTTAGGGCAGCAGAGAGACCAGCCAGGAGCTGGCAGCATACATGGGAGGCAGTGACAAGGCCTGGGCAGTGCCAGAGTAACCATGACCCCCTCCATGCCTATGAAAAGCAGCCTGGGGAGGTGAGCAACCAGGAGTGCGGAGAACAGAGCCTGGTGCATCAGTTTGCGCAGAAGGGCATGCAGCAAGGGCGTAGTCACCCTACCAGCTCAAGGGGTGAGTTCAGCTGGGGGTTGTCACCCTCTTAGAAGGAGCACAGCTATGGTATCTGCCTGGTGGAAAGCCATGTCCTCTGCACTCAGCAAAATGGATGTGGCAACCCAGACAGAGCTTCCATGAAAACATGCAGCCCTCATGTCTCAGGCTGCGGGCCATGCCACAGCCTCTCGCTGGG
>VZSZ01006529.1:0-29561 GCA_013398815.1 Ibidorhyncha struthersii | reverse complement strand
AAATGCTGAAGGCCTTTAACTACTGTTTCTATGTGTTTCTCTACTGGGTATAAGGCAAAATCAAGAGAAGGAAAGTAACCTGAAAAAAGACCAGCTATTCTGTATATACCAATGCTCAGGTGGGATTTGAGTACAGGGGCACGAAGGATCATTTGAACCAGCTTTGCAGATTCTCTGAAGGTCAGAAATAGCCCAAGATGCTCACTGGAGCAAGCCCAGGCATGGTCTATATTCATTCCTCCTTCCCTCAGAAGATTACTGTTGAACTGCCTAGTGAAGGTGGTAAGAATGAAGAAAGACTGGTGTACTCTCCGCCACGCTGCAGTCTCCTCACTGCTATTGATCGTTTCTTGCCCCCTTCTCATTCTGTCTGAAAAGGGCAGTATTATCCATATCTTGCCACTGCTGCTGACAAACTCTTTGATTTTCTGCAGTACTCTATGTCAGCATGTGTGGAGATACACCACATTGAGAATTCTGAATTCAATTCTGGCTTTGCAACAGCTGATGGATGTAATCAGAGCATCTCTTAATTTCCTGTGGTCTCACAGTGATTCAGGAGAGCAGACCCACTGATCTGGGGGACGGGCAGCCTTTAATTACCTGGAAAGGAGATGGAACAGCTCATCCTGCATGTTATCTCTAAGCATGCAGAGGAAGAGAAGGTTATTGGCAGTGATCAAAGTGGATTCACCAAGGGGAAATCATGCTTGGCCAATCTGATAGCCTTCTATGATGGCATGACTGGCTGGGTGGATGAGGGAAGAGCAGTGGATGTTGTCTACCTCAACTTCAGCAAGTCATGTGATGGTCTGCCATTACATCCTCATAGGTAAGCTTAGGAAGTGTGGGTTAGATGAGTGGACAGTGAGGTGGATTGAGAACTGGCTGAATGGCAGAGCTCAGAGGGTTGTGATCAGCAGTGCAGAGTCCAGTTGGAGGCCTGTAACTAGCAGTGTTCCCCAGGGGTCAGTACCTGGTCTGGTCTTGTTCAACATATTCGTCAATGACCTGGATGAGCGGACAGAGGGTACCCTCAGCAAGTTTGCTGATGACACAAAAATGGGAGGAGTGGCTGACACACCAGAAGGTTGTTCTGTCATACAGTGAGACCTGGACAGGATAGAGTGTTGGGCAGAGAGGAACCTAATGAAGTTTAACAAGAGCAAGTGTCAGGTCCTGCACCTGGGGAGGAATAACACCATGCATCAGTACAAGTTAGGGGCTGACGGGCTGGAAAGCAGCTCTCTGGAAAGGGACCTGGGAGTCCTGGTGGACAAGTTGACCATGAGCCAGAAATGTGCCCTTGTGTCCAAGAGGGCCAATGGTCTCTTGGGGTGCACTAAGAAGAGTGTGGCCAGCAGGTCAAGAGAAGTCATCCTCCCTCTCTACTCTGCCCTGGTGAGGCCACATCTGGAGTCCTGCATCCAGTTCTGGGCTCCCAGTTCAAGAAGGACAGGAAACTACTGGAGAGAGTCCAGCGGAGGGCTACAAAAATGATCAAGGGAATGGAGCACCTCTGTTATGAGGAAAGGCTGAGATACGTGGGTCTGTTTAGCCTGGAGAAGAGAAGACTGAGGGGGGATCTCATCAATGCTTATAAATATCTAAAGGGTCAAGAGGATGGGGCCAGATTCTTTTCAGTGGTGTCCAGCGACAGGACAAAGGGCAACGGGCACAATCTGGAACACAGGAAATTCTGTCTCAACATGAGGAAAAACTTCTTTACTTTGAGAGTTCCAGAGCACTGGAAGAGGCTGACCAGAGAGGTTGTGGAGTATCCTTCTCCAGAGATACTCAAAATCCACCTGGATGCATTCCTGTCCAACCTGCTGTAGGTGAACTTGCTTTGGTGGGGGGGTTGGACTAGATGATCTCTGAAGGTCCCTTCCAACCCTTACCATTCTTTGATTCTGTGATTCTGTCATACACCAGTAGCCAGAAAAAATTCACTGTACTACCAGGTACTGCAGAACATGCTGGTTATGGCCCACACATTCTGCACATTGGCACACAGGAAGACTTCTAGAACTGGGGATCTACAACATAATGAAGACCTTTTGTCTACTGTAGCATACTCCCTTCTTAAGCACTTTACTGAATTACTAACCACGCTGCTAGTTGTGCTCTTTTAATGTAAAAATCCTGTTCCTGGCAATTTCAGAGAGGATGATCATATATGTCTGAGGGCAGAATGTGACCCTGTGATCTACAAAAATTATGAAACCAGCCTGCTGCCTGATTTACAACTCAAGGTTAGTTATTCTTCATTATGAATTGAACACATACACTTTGGATTGTCCTTTGTGAAAGGACATAGTGGGAAGTCTAAGAAATTTTCCTTAGTTCTTAATCTCATGCAATTCTTAGCCATGACACCAAAGGGAACAAATCAGAACAACAATATGTAATGTCTACTTGATCTTGTAGTCAATGACTGTTCAGAAAATGTGGCTGTTGCTAAATTGAACTTATTGCAAAAATCTCACCAAAACTAGTAGAAAAAAATAGGTCAGAATGAAGTGTTCCTGACTACAGATATGAACAAAATATTCTAACTTGTGATTTACCAAAGAACTCATCTTTGCTAATGCTTCATTGCCTCATAAGACATTTAGGGATGTAGGCACAAACATGCTTCTGGCACGCCCATTTCCAGCAGTAGATGGGGGCTGGCCCCAGTTTTGATACTATCAGTAGATGACAGGTAATATTGAACACAGGGGACTGAGATTGCAGAGGATATGACAATCCACCCACAGCCTGAAACAGTTGTGCAGAAAGGAAATTCCTAACATTTTCTGCCCCTCTTTGCACGTGCAGGATTTCATGCTGAAGACCATATTTATGTGTTAACATCATTTAGGTTGTTGACAACAATTCCATGATATTAATTTTCTGATTTTGCTTTGATTCTGTGCATTCTGCTTCATGGGTACTTCACAGTTTGTGCCCAGAAGTGCAAAAAAATAATACCAGAGAACCTCATATGACCCAAGCAAAATGAAAATTGCACTATGATTTTCTTGAAATAATAAATGGTTTCATGCCACAGAAGAGGAATAGAATTGACTGTCCACTGTCTTTTCTAGTGCAGAATGCAGGGTAATGATACGAAACTATTTGCTAGCAGCTTTAATACAAATGAAGCAAATGGTTCTTCATTTAGTTTGTAGTTAGGTGTGGAACTCCATGCTGTAGGATGTTGAGGATGCTGGAAATGTATATGGTTTCAAGAAGGATATTGGGCAAGTCAAGGAAGGCAAATCCTTAGAGTGTTATGAAACGGATAGTCTTCAGCTATCATTTATGAGTTGCTTGGCGCATAAACTCTTGCAAACCGAGGAAGTACTGGAGGGCAGTAAACTATAGAGCTTGATCTATTCTTCTGTTCTTACCTAGTCACCTGATTTTGGCTACTGACAGGATGCAGGGATAGTGGAATTGTTAGTGTGGTGTAGCGTAGCCTTTCTTAGGTTCTTCTGAACAAAGGTACATGGGAGATGCAGAAGAGCAGAAAAGACAGAAATTATTTGTGATCTCCAATGTGGCCAAAAGGGACACTTAGCTTGACAATGAGAAGAAAATGCTGGGAATTAAAAAGACTGAAATTCTAACAGAAAAAATGAGGGAGTCAGGCCACATAATGTATGACAGTATTTGAATACAACTTGAAGAAACCAAGCACCAAAAAGACGTGATCATGAGGTACAGCAGAGAATGTTCTGTAATTGAGAGCTGTTGCAGCTGCTATTATAGACACCAAAGTGAGTGCAATGAGGCAGCAGGGATACCAGGACGGTCTGTTCAGGAGTGACTGACATGGGGGTTCTCATGGAATAGTGATGTAAAGGAGGCAGTACAGGATTTTGTCTTGCCCAGGGGATGAGAAGAGGCCACAGTAGAGCATTCTTGGCTAATTGAGATTCTAGCACACAAGGCTGGGACTTGAGCCACAGCTCTACTTGCCAGCAAACAAACAGGGCTTTGGATCTGTGTGGATGGGATTCTGTCCCCTCAAAACAGGCATCCAGTGCTGCTTCTGAGGGGCTTTTGTATTCCACCTGTCCTCCAAGATCTAGAAAGGTGGGTGTCTCCCTTAGCCCTTTGTCATATCTCCTGTGCCCTTGTGGGTGAATTAAAGACACCCAAGGAGTCTGAAGATTGTCATTATATGGTATACAATTGGCACTACTCACTGTACACTGTACAATATATTTAGGTAACTGTGTCCCAGCAGGTAGCACACAGAAGCCTGGCTTTTTGGCAAAACCATGCAACTGCTATCTGATGTTTTAATAGGTACCTAGAACCCCCAGATTTTGGAACTCCACTGGGATACCGAGTTGCTGGGGTAAAGAGAAGCCTGTGGTTCAATATGGTTGTGGAAGTGCAATATTAGCAAAAGAGCAGCAACAACCAGAAGCAACAGTGTTAAACCCTCTAGAACTATGTAGAAAACTCAAGCCCTGCAGGTGACCCATGTAGTGAGAGGTTCACGCAATTTTCTTTGGCCCACTGAGCTCACTCATAAAATACATTACCACAAGCTTTCATAACATGCAAAGGGAGAGGTGAGTCATTTTGGCTCCTCAGACTTGTTGTAATAAAAGCGAGAGCAATACAAGGGAGTAAGAATGGGAATAAAACTGTGCTGGTAGTGAGAAGGTGAGAAGGAGAGGGAAAGGAACAGGTTGCAAAAAGAATGAGTGAATGCAGCCTGCCGCCCCCATCCAGTGCACCCCTGTGCTAGCTAACAGATATGCAGAATGCAGGTAACACCTGAAAGTTTGCCATAAGCCCACCACACCTCCCTTATTACCCTGAAGCACTGCATTGGACACAGGCCAGGACAACATGGCTAGCCTGGGCCGACAGTTCTAATATTCTGAAGGACTCAGAAGTGATCAGATAGTATATTTTTCTTAATGCTTTCTCTAGGAAATCACGTGAATAAACCATATTAATGTTATAGGTGCCTCTGCCACACACAACATACAGAATTACCATTTAGAAAAGCATATTTGTTTTTTGGGAATGTGATCCAAAATCTAACAGTTATATCAGGTTTTCACCTGTCATTAATCTCAGCAGGTTTTCCTAAGTAAACAAATTGTTTTCCTACTGCAATATTCTCCTACAGGACTAACTCTAGTGTTTACTGCTGCTCAGAACAGGGTTTCCCACTCTTTTTTTTGTGTCATTGGTCATCTTCTTTTCTGGTACTTTTAAGACAATGGTTGTCACAGATTATTTCTAAATATACAGCTGCTAAACTCGCAGTATTGGTTTTCCTGGTATTATAAATTGTGTGCTTTCTAATAATTCTTGTCCTGTACTACTACTTTTGTTGTTGTTACCCTGTGATGTATTGATTGTTGCATAATGTGATGCTTGGTCTGTTAGTTGACTACTGATCAGAGAACATCTAGCACTGGAAATTGATGACAACCAAACTAAGTACCCAAAATCCCAGACTATCAGCCTGACAGAGCATGTCACTTGCATTCAGCTGCTATCACTGGGGACTTGCTGGGTCCTACACCTTTAAATATAGACATTCTAGGCTTAGTTATTGGATTGTGGGTTTTTCCCTGCTTCCAGACCAGATAAAGCCTGTGAAAAGTACTTTTCTGTCAGAGCAAGAAAAACAATGTGCTTTAATAGTCTCTTAAAATACCTCAGTAAACACCACCTCCCAGCTGCCCTTGAAGGTATCTGCACGAATGAGAACTCTGAAGTGTGTGTCCCTTTAATGCCCTGGATCCTGCTAATTCATGTCTTATCCTGAAATAATTTCATCTTTTAAATCCAGGAGCTTACTAGCAGGTTTCATCCTGCTACCAAGAACAAACACTGTTGTGTCCTTTTACAAGCACTTGTGTGGACAGAAATTACCGACCTTAAGACCAGGTATAATTTAAGCCTTGTTGTACTAATTGTGCTTAAACATTAAAAATTTTACCTTGTAGGCTTAGTCCATATTTTTAACAATTAGAAGATAAAACACACTGGAAGGATAACTGAAATAGAACAGGATAAATCTTTAGTCTAGCTGTGAAAATGTACTTCAGAATCCAAGCCTGTTCTGTGACTGAGAATAATCTGTATGCCCTGAATAGAGCTCCGTGCCTCTAAATCTAAACACAAAAAACCTTACAAAAGTTGGGGTTCCTTTATTGCCATGTCACTGTAGTGAAATAGCAGCATAGAGAAAGTGATTCCTCTGAGATCACAAACAGGACAGGACTAAGACTAGCCTTGCAATCTCCTGACTCTTAGGCTAATGCCCTATACAGTCAGCTAGAAGCACTGGGACAAATGCTTGAGTCTTGTGGTAAGCAAGGGATGCTTGTTCCTAACTCAAGAAGATGCTTCTTATGACACATGAAGGCTATCAGCTATTGCCTTCAAAGATAAGAGGGTATGATTAATTCTTAATAAAGCAATACTAAATCCACTGATCTCTGTAGCATTTGAAAAAGTGTGGAGTAACAGGGCTGCATCTGTTCTGTACCTGTCAGTACTATTGCACCAAAAGCTGAGCATTAAAAGGATGCGAGCATGTTGGAGACATTTTGCCTTCTCTGCTGTGCTGCATATGACAAAGGTAAAATGTAAGGATCAACTTTTCTGTGGGGAATAGTCAATGGAGATACAACTTTTACCAATTTGTGCTGTCTGGGAACAGACACTTAAGCCTCTTGTAAAGACACAAAATTCACCCTAAATTTCAAGTGTAACAAGCCAGAGAGATCTCCATGTTAAAAGGCAGCTATAAAACCTAGAAGGTTTTGTGATGCTGTTATTGACTCATAGTAGTTCAGGTGGCGGTGGGAGAATCAGCTCTGTTTTGGAATAGCTTGGGATGATCCCAGATCTGGATTTGTACATCAAATGAAGATTTTCTGAGCACTTTTAAACAAACTCTTTGTTTGTTTTAACATATGTTTTCAGTTATAAAGGGGTCTCAGTTGTGGTTTCTCCTTCTCTCTCTTCTCTTCCTCCCCAGAAGATACCAGGGAGCTGATTTGAACTTTGTTCCACCAACAATAAGAACCTCTGTAAAATTTCCAAGTGTTCACAAGGAAATATTTTATCAAGCCTATCCAAGCCTCTTCCTGTTAATCTAGATTATTTCTGCTTACAGTGGTGCTCAGTACCTGGGCTTTTTCAGATAGATTCAGTCCAAGTAAAGACAGAGATGTCCATTTTAAAAATATACCTTAAAAAGTGTCTTGTGCACTGAAAAGTACCAAAGACATTGATAAAAACCTGCTATGGCTCAGTAATTGGAAAGTTGTCTTGTGAACTGCTAAAGAAAGAATGACCCTGTATTTTTGTTTAATTATACTCTATTTTGAATCTCAAAAGCATCCTGCTCGTTGGAGTTTGTGTCTGGGCTGATGGAAGTATGAGAATGGAGCACTGAAATACCTGGGATTTTTGGAAATCAGGGGGCAGTTCAGTATCTTTCTGAGCTAGTTCATATGTGTGGTGAATGCTTTGTTATGTGTTCAGAAACAACCTACTGCCTCTTGCTTGGCTGTTATATTGTTCACTGCACTTTTCAGAATTTCCTAGATTATCAATTAAACAGCCTGGAAATTTCACCCTCTATGCTAGTAAACATTTCAGTGAAAATATTTTCATTTTCTGAGAGGTTATTATCAAGTATTTTGCTTTTATTTTATTTATTTTCTGTTTGAGAGGAAAAGGAAAACAAACGACATTTTGTTTCTGGCTTTTTAAAATAAATGTAGGCATTTTCTCTTTTGAAATCCAGAAATCCTTCACAAAAATTTAATAGCTTTTTTTGTAACTTTCCAGCAACATGTACACCTCCTTTTTTGGAGAAGTGTAATTTAGATAGACAGTTGTTCACCAGAATCAGTGGAAATTACTTCTCGCTCCCTCAGTTGTCTGCGTGTTTAGCTGTTGGCTTCCCAAACCAAAAACGACTTTACAGACGAAGACGCTTTTGGATCACTTTGGCTGGAATGTGACACATGGTGTCTATATTTGGCACAGCAATGCTAGGCAGCTGAAGACATATTTCCAGTCTGGTATCATTACTTCAACCTAATTCTTACCTCAGAAAAACAGGCTTGTTAAACCCTTTTTGTTGAAGCTCCAAACCTTGACTTGATTTAACAGAGAAAAAAAAGGAGCAAATGTAGCTAAAGGGAATTTAAATTACTGTGGTTTTCCACTTGGATGGCTTGCATTTTCACATCATACCAATGTGTAGTTGCATTAATTGTGTGATGCTGTGTTCCTTATACTTGGTTCATTATGCTTGATGACCAATGCCCTTTTTCTTCTTTGCTGGACTTTTTATTTACCTCTCATTCCTCTAGCTGGCAAGTGAAACTCTAAATATATGGGAAGCTGATATCATATTATCTTATTTTTATATTTGTGTCCCTATGTATTAATATAATTTCTGGAAGTAATTAGCAGGGAGAATGGCCTAAAGAAGATCTTTGTGCAGAGAGGGTGTAAAATCTTGTGGCATATTTTATGGGGAGGGTCTCTGCTGTCTATAGAACCTAGATAAGCTCTAAGAGGCTTTGGATGGGTGCTTCTTAGCACCCAGACATTTGTACTGTCTTTTTTCTGTTGATGACTTATATCTTGATGGATTTGCTGCTTACCAGGGAGAGATCCTCATGAGGCCTCGGAAGTAGAACAGATGATAAGGAGCTTACTGCCCTTAACATGGACAATTTAGTAAACTCCTGCAGCTGTCGCTCAGAAGTTATTGCACTACATTCAATGAGCTGACAAGGAGAATGCCACCTGGCTGAGCAAAGGGTCCCATCCTTATAAATGTTCTTCAAGATTTATAGGCAAAATACACTGCAAAAGAACCTGCTATTCAAAGAAGATGAGAACAGTATAGAATAATTGACTGTCTGGTGGGAGTGATTTTGAATCTCTGCATTCCATACAGGTTTATATAATGCCACATTTCTCTTTGTAGCCACTTGGAAAAGAATCCAGTACCATTTCAAGAGGTGAAATTAAGTTTTCAAGATGGCTTTATTTTGGATAATCCCAACTCAGTATCTCAATATTTATAAAATAATATGCTACATGCGATGTTCTTTCAACCCGTCTTCCATTGACACCAGAAAAAATTCTTACTCTTTTTAATGCTATGTGTTCTGAAAGTGCTTCTAAAGATTCTCATTATTTGTTCCATAATGCCAAACAGCTGTGAGATAAAAGAAAATCAGAGTCATGGAAAGTCTGTACTGGTACTTCATGGTCCTGTAGTTGCACTGAAGGTAGTCAATCACCCTCTTCAAAGATACGGAATTTTTCCAGTGAAGGAAGCCTGTTGTATCAGATATTTCTACTGCTTCACACCATTATTCATTTATCACCTTTATGTCAAACTCCTCCACTGAAACATAGATGAATGATCGGAAAATGGGGAGGGTTCAGTCCATTAAAACCCTGCTTTGATTCTCTGATGCCAATAGCTGCTGCAACATGTCAGTCTGAGGCTGACCCTTGAAGAGCTGCAAGAATTTCCATAAGCAGCTGTTGGTCATGCTGTGCACCACCAGAGGCAGAGCCCTGCACCTGTGATGCCTTTTGCTGAGTGACATGAAGAGGTACCTTTCAAGATTAAATACAATCTATGATTTGGAAAAATCTGGTTTAAAATATAGAGAACTGAGTGAATCTGACATAAATTTGTAAAAGGCTTTCATGTTACAGAAGGTTTGTCCGAAAATTCCACACAGACCTATACCTTTTGCATATCCTCCTTGGTCTTGGCAACTGAATTCACAGTACCCTTTTGTCAGCAGTCCTCTACCTTTTTTGAGTTATTGCAGGATAATTAATGGAATTTTCCCTAACTTTCTTAAGCTAGAAAATTATGTGATGTATTTAGAGAAAACCCATGGATCAACTTTTTCAGCCTAAAAGCTCATTGCTTACATCTGAATTCAAGTTAAGCTAAACTCTGGGCATTGCTGGGTTACTTCTATTTTCCCCTTTTGCTTTGATTACACAGGAGCATACTAACATGCAGGTGTGAAGGCTGAGACTGTGTGTTTCTGGGTCTAAAGACGGAGGAAAGAGTTAACGTAGGCCTGGAGGACCCTTTGTCAGATGGCTGTAACCATAGCTTTGGCTGGGGTGCTAAAGATACAGGTCGTGCCATTGTAAGAGCTAATAAATATTAGAAATACAAGAAGCACACCTATGGCATGATGAGAGTTTTATAACAGGATTGGTGTTATTTTAATGCCTGTTCTTAGATTTAGTCTTGTGCCTAATAAGAAGCAGATGGCAAAAGATTTGGGCAGGGCCCAGGGATTTGTGCTCAAAGTCTATGCCTTTAGGCTGCAATTTTCTGTACAGTGGCTGTTGGGTGACTTGGGGCACTCAGGTCATGACCGAAACTGGCCAGAAACATATAAACAGACTCAGACTGAGCAGAGGAGAGCCTGGCTACATGTTTAACAGGGGAGGCTGGCCAGCTTTTATCTGAGCTTGTTGGGAGGCAGAGAGCACCTGTGTGCTTGGTGCTGGGGATGTTTTCTCCTTTGCCTGGAGTCTGGCCGAGAGGCTGTAGGCTGTGACGTTTTGGGGTGGTGACCCTACTGGATTTCTTAAGGACAAAAAGTAGGACAATGCAGGGCTGACTTTAAGGCCTGGGTTTAAACTATCACCTTTCCTCCCAAGGGTCATATTCCCACACCCCAGCCCCATTCCCAGAGAGGAAAAAATAAAACCATTTGTCAGGTGAAGCCATAGAAACTAAGGTCGAAGTCACAGCTCACAGCAAATCAAGGGTGTGAGGGGATCAAGTGG
Organism: Ibidorhyncha struthersii; assembly: GCA_013398815.1. Lineage (NCBI taxonomy): Eukaryota > Metazoa > Chordata > Aves > Charadriiformes > Charadriidae > Ibidorhyncha > Ibidorhyncha struthersii. The sequence goes on along the minus strand of VZSZ01006529.1, from coordinate 18,725 downwards.
GATGTACTATTCCTAACTTGTCTCTTACTGCTCAAACAGTACGAGGCACAAGCTCCTCCTTTCGTACCCTGTTTGTTCTGGCTACTCCAGCAGCACCAAAAAATCCTGTATGTTACAAGAGACAGAGACAGGGCAATATGAGGGAGAAGCAGTTCACTGGATTCATCAGGCAAACTTTTCCTTTCCCAGACTGCAGTATAGGAGACAGTGATGATCTTGGTCCTTATTCCTTTCCTGCTTCTTTAAGCCATTGTGATTCAGCATTGATTTGTGTAGTTGCGGACATTGCTGGGCTTAAAAGCATGAACAATTAGCAGAAGTTATACTTAAAAATAAACCCTCTTTCTCACATGTTCTCTCTCTGCCTTGTCAGATCTGCTTGGCACTGTAGTGGAAGCAGCAGACAACTTTGTGAACGTGCTTCTGCTCTTTGCAGAGCAGCAAAGGTGGCTGCAGAGAAACCCTTCCATCTACTGCACAAGAAAGGAGTTCCTCGCCCAGCTGCACCAGCATTACTGTGGTGTGAACTGGACGTCAGTGAAGGCAGAGCATTCTGACTTTCACCTGTGGCATCTTGAGAAGACTTGGCTGGGAACGTCAACCAGCAGAGAAAAAGGAGAGAAACGATGGACCTAAGGCAGGACCAAGACCTGTTAAATGGACTGTGGGAAATGCTATGCTCATTGTCACATGTCAAAGGAGAGTTTGAACAACTCTGAAGATGTTCTGAAGCTTAATCCTACACCCTGTTCTCACTTAGAAGCCACAGTGCACACAGCAAAAGTACAAGGCAATAATCAGACCCCAGGGAGATAAAAGAGCTTTGTCTCAAACCTAGGCAACAATCCCACAGTTGTGTCCCTTTTCACCAGATGAGGAACATGAAGTAGCACGACAGGAAATCTATCTGTGGCTTTTGGGACAACGAATGTATGGGATACAGTGTTCCTATCAGGAGCGAAGCTATGGAGTGGTGCAGTGCATGGAGATGTGCCATCATGCAGGGCCCCCATTAGATAGCAACTCTCAAAACTAGCCTGGCAAGGCATCATCAAGGCATCAGTCACAATCCCTGTATTATACAACACAGTGCAATGTTTGATCATTAATCAGGGAGAGAGGTCCATGGGAGGCAGGGAGCACTATGGGCATGGGGGAAGGGAGACTAAATGGTGACCTGGGATTAATTCCTGTCTTATACCTAAGTGCTTAATATGATGTGGTACCCTGTGCCTTGGTTCACCCAGATAGGGATGCTAGATAGGATGGTACTGCCCTTACTTCACAGGGCTGCTGTGTCAGTGAATGAATTTGATATGGTTAGGAAGGAGCTGTGCTATACATTGTACACAAGTAGGAACAAAAGCCTCCCTGCACTTTTTATCACTCTCCAGACATCTACATGTTGATTTGCTCTCTGATGCTCTTCCAGAGTAAGATGATCAGCTCTCCAAGCAGACGAACAGAGGCTCAGATTGACTGAGATCAGTCTCAGAATGTCACAGAAGGAAATATGAGCTGGCCTGACTCAAAGCTTTGATGGCTTTGTAAATCTGTATCTCCCTTTAAGAGGATGAGCTCTGATAAGATACTGGGTGGACTGGAGAGTTTGTCTTGGAAGGATGTGCTCTTTCACTGTTACCTTTTAAATATAATCATTGATAACAATAGTTCTTAATAACATCCTTGACTGAATTAAGCATTGCAAGGGAAAGAAGATCTAAATTTTTGTTAACTAAAGCTGCTGCATGCACAAACGTGCACTCACTCATACTCAGTCTGTGGTTCATTGGTTTCAGTTGCCCATAGCAGTGCTTTGGTGGCTAGCCATGGCACTAAGGTATGGACTGGCTTTTTGGATGCTTCATCAATGTCCATGCAGACAGTACCCACAACCTTCTTTCAAATTTATATGCAGTCTGCAGCCTTTGGAGATGCCTGCTGTCTTCCATGTTTTGACCTCTAGCAATGTTGCTGCAGTGTTATCACTTTTATGTGATTCTGGGTATCATCTGCCACTCTTTCTTTTATGTAGAGGGCTGGTAGGGCTACCATTGCTTGGTCTGTTGTAAATAAACCAGAAATTGAGTTCCTAAAAGCAAGGGACTGTTCCTTTGCCAAAACCAGTCTGTCACACTTCATCTGTAATATGACTGTATGATATCAACATGAGGTTGATTATTATGGTGATATGAACCTGATGCATGGAAAGTGTGCTGGGAGGAAACAGAATCCTTCTCAGATGTGGAGTTCTCTTGAAGGTGACACAGCTGCTATCTTCTAGCTCCTCATTTTATTAAAAGCCTGGGCTGCTTGATACATTCAGTATTTTTGCGTGCTTTGAGCTGTTGGAAAAATTAGGCAGGTTCTCAAGAGACCTGAAGAAAGTACTCTTTTCCTGACGCTTGTCTAACAAGGACACTGTCACAGGAAACCAAGAAGGCACAGTCCCTAAATGCATTGCAGAATCTTAGATTTTCTTCTACTCTGTGACTGGATGTTACCGTATCCTAGCTCTTATTTGATGCAGAAGCTTACGAGGCACAAGAGAAACCACAGTGCTGCTTGTGTGTGGGGTTTGGCTGTGTGAAGCACAGGGATCATAAGTCTCTTAACGTGCCTCAGACATGACAGAAGAGGTGTATCTTTAGATGTATCACAGACAGTAAATTGTATCTATTCTTTCTGCCAGGGAGGAATATGATCTGTTCAGGAAGAAAGAGCGAGTACAGATGAGGCCGAATCCAAGAGAAATCATGCCTATGGCTAACAGAATCTCCAAAATGTTCTCCTTGCTTTTTCTCAGGGTGTGAAAATGTATTCAGTGAGACTACTTGTTCCCTTGAGATGTGATCCATGTACCACACAGATTCATTCAGGACTTTGGCTTCCTGATGACTCATTTCGTGACCTGCTAGGGAAAGCTCCTGTGTTCCCACAGCTCATTGCAGTTAATTTGGCACACCAGGAAAAAATTTTCACTGGGGGCTGAATAGCATGGGTAACACTGCCAACATGTTACAGCCATACTGAATGTTTCACAGTTCTGCAAAATCACACTAACATTTTCTACAGTGGGCTCTGGAAAACTGCTTGCTAGGTCAGAAAAGCATAAAATATTTATCAGACAAAAATGAAAGCAAGAATGCAGTATTTGTGTGATGAGCAGCCAAATCTATATGGAATTTTTAACATACATTTTTTACTGTCCTCCAAGTGATAAAATGTAAATACAATAGGCTACTAGTAATAAATGGAGAACCAGGAAGTAGATGAGAGGGAAAGCAGAGACTGAGGAAACAAATCTGTCTCTCTTTCTTGTCAATGTCTTATTCACAACGTCAGTCGACTTCTGCTGAAGTTTAGTTCTTGTCCTCCATCTCAACCTGAGAGAAGGTCAGAGCTAAAAGAATGCCCTTGAGGCATATTCAGCAGCAAGTTCAAACATGAGGGTTTAGAAACTTGATAAAATATTGGGAGATGGTAGAGCATCCCATGTGTACTTTTACTCAATGGGGCAGTCAGCAGACCAGAGGATGATAAGCTTCACAGCCAGATGGCACCTCAGGTCCTTGGTTTGTTCCTTGGGCAGTGTAGTTGAGGACTGCCTCTTTTTCAGGTGTCTTGGTTTAGGCGGAACCAGCCATCGGGCAAGCGACAGATGTTCCCCTCTACCCTTCTTCAAAGAGAGAGGCAGAGGAGGGGAAAAGAGACTTATGAGTTTAGAGGGAACTAAATTACTTTAAAGAAATATTAATAATAGAATAAAAAGAAAATAATGAAATACATACAAAACCGTATCAAGCTCCCAGGATGACAATCATGTCACCAGCTGGCACTGGGGAAGTCCTGGACTAGACTCAGTGATGGACAGGAAGTGGATTCTGGATCTGGATTCAGGATCAGAATCAAAGGCAGATGAACTGACAGAGTCCTTCTCTGAAGCTGGCCATTGAAGAAAGAGGCCTGATATTTTGATCCCTCAGCTTTTATACTGAGCATGAGGCAGATGGGATAGGATACCCTGCTGGTCAGTTTTGGGTCACCTGTCCTGTCCACTTCTCCCCACATATGTGACACTTCTATGCTTTTCTCTTTCCGACCCTTCAACTGGGCAAATAACAAAGTTAGCTGGCCTTGGTTTTTATAGCAGTAAGTATAAGCAAGAGCCTCTCTGCATGCTGTTACTTGGCATCAACTATAAACAAAGGTCTTATCACTCTGAGAGTGAACAGTGTCTGCACAATATGCTGTTGATTTCAGTAGCTAGAAGAGGCCTAGCTAAGAAGCAAAGTTACTGAACAAAATTGGTCCCGTTTTACCTCAAACTGGGACAGCACCCTTCCAATGCTTCCTTATGCCTGAAACTGAGGTTCTTCCCCATGGGGCTCTGGCTAGTGTGCTCTTCAGAGTACAGCTGGTCTCTAGCCCAGCTGAGACAGTAACTGAAAAAATAACCCACAGATTGTTGATGACCAAGAGGCTGAATTTTCCTTAGGATCTGTTCCGTTTGCTGCCAATCAGTGTGCTCATGCGAATCGACAAGTTCAAAGAAGACATTTCAGGGGTAATGTGTGTGTGTGTGTGAAAATGACATTTTTTTTGCAAGAAACGTACTAGATTTCAATAAAGCATTTTTGAAGGGGTGCCTGCAAATCCTGGGTGTGATTTTCTGATCAAAACCAGAATTGAGTAACCTCAGAGAAGCTTTAGTGTCAGTAATGACATGGTGCAAAACCTAGCTGCATTAGCTGGCCTTGAGAAGGATACCAAGGTCAAGTCCTCTTTTTGGTTGGTATGTCTGTGCAAGCAGGTAACTCTAGTACTGAAGTCAGGAAAACAGACTCAGGTTTGCATTTTCAGTCCTTCAAGGTCTTCTAGTGTTGCCTTTCCAAAATGGAGTCAATAGGCACCTGCAGATGGATGAAACAGTAAGTTTGAAAGTGTTGATTCCTGGGTCAGCAACTACTGTAGTTACAGCTCCTTGTGAGACCTTTGCATTAGTAGACTGCTTTGGAGTTTATTGCTGGGTCACTAGAACAAGAAAACAGTGGGAGGTTGAAGGTCTATATGCTGCTAATTTTTCCATTAGGTTAGTCAGCCTGCTTTGAAGAGCAAACTTAGAATGAATCAAAAAATCAAATAGTCTGAATATCCATACTTACTATTGATTCTGTCCTTGAAATTCTTCTCTTGACTGGTCTGCTATTTTTGTTTGTAATCAAGGTTGAAATCACTCTTCTTGGTACCTGTGCACTCTATCAGTTCATTCCAAGGTCCTCCCACCCACGTACCTTCTGCTTACTTTGCAACTATTTTTAAAGGGAATTCTTTAACATTCTGCTGGAAATTTTGGGAATTGTTTCTCTGCTTTATCAGATTAAACCATATCTATGATGGGCAGATAATGCAGTCCTACAAGTGGTTGTGTCAGCTATAGTATTTGTTTTTGTTACGATACTGGAGCAAAGGTTTATGAATTTTTATAAGTAATGTGTGCCTTTTACAAGGAGAACCTTAAGCTTATAAACACAGTAATGCACCTGTCTGCATTTTCATTTGGTGAGATGTAAAGCTTTTTTTTAATTTACAACTTTTTTTTTGTAGGAGTGTAGTAAAGGAGTTGGAAACTTCTGCTCTGGACAGGTCCTATATTTCTTATGCCATTTGTATTGTGAATGCAAGAAAAATACATGAATGTTCATTGATAATTAATAACAGTTGAACAATAAGTGAAAAACTAATGACCCCAGAATGCTTTTTTTTTTTTTTATGGGTGATATATTTCCCTTTCCTTCATAGCTGACTGAGAGGATCTAAAGCAATACAGAATTTAGATGGTCAGTTTGAACTGTCCGGGAGTTCATAGTCCATCACAGTCTCTGTTAAAGAAACACTGAGTTGGAAAATAAAGCCTGGCTTTCATGGTGTTTATAGTGTTATCTGTTTTTAAAACATGCAACAAGCTAAAATGGGTATGTTGCTTAACTTCGTATAATGATTTTCTTGTGTGAAACTCTATCCGGTGCACTACAGACTACAGGGAAGATAGAACTTGTGCTATGCTTACACAGGGAGACTCCACATGGAAAAACATACTGTAAAGGTCAGGCTTCTGCCTTTAAAAAAAAAAAGTCCTGAGAATAGAAGCTAAATCATAATGACTCTCTGGAGAAGAGTACCTCATCCTGGTTAGGACCTAGAGGTTACAGAGGACCTAGACTTATAAGTGGTAAAAGAGTACTGAACCCGGTCTGGGCAACTCAAAGCAATCCCAAAGACTGTAAATGAATCTTATGTCCCCTACATCCTTTAACATCTTCCAGTTACTCCAGGACACAGGACAGATGTCCAATTTTTTCTTTTATGAAGGGACACACAGACTGTCTTGGGGGTGTTGGTTGATGCAGAGCTCAACATGACCCAGTGATGTATGCTTGCAGCCCAGAAAGCCAGCCGCATCGTGGGCTGCATCAAAAGATGCGTGGCCAGCAGACTGAGGGAGGTGATTCTGCTCCTCTACTCCAGTCTTGTAAGACAAGGGAATCCAGTGCACCCTCAGTAAGTTTGCAGATGACACCAAANCCATGCAATACTACAGGCTTGGGGAAGTATGGCTAGAACACTGCTTGGCGGAAAAGGACCTGGGAGTGTTGGTCGACAGCCAGCTTAATACGAGCCAGCAGTGTGCCCAGGTGGCCAAGAAGGCCAACAGCATTCTGCCCTGTATCAGGACTAGTGTGGCAAGCAGGACTAGGGAAGTGATTGTCCTGCTGTACGTGGCACTGATGAGGCTGCACCTTGAATACTGTGTTCAGTTTTGGGCCCCTCATTAGAAGAAAGACATTGAGGTACTGGAGCATGTCCAGAGAATGGCAACAAAGCTGGTGAGGGGTCTAGAGCACAAGTCTTATGAGGAGCAGCTGAGGGAACTGGGGTTGTTTAGCCTGGGGAAAAGGAGACTTATGGGAGATGCTACAGCTCTCTACAACTGAAAAGGAAGTTGGAGCAAGATGGGTGTCGGTCTTTTCTCCCAAGTAACAGGTGATAGGACAAGACGATATGTCCTCAAGTTATGCCAGGGGAGATTTAGGATGTGTATTAGGAAAAATTTCTTTACAGAAAGGCTTATCAAACATTGGAACAGGCTGCCCACGGAAGTGGTTGAATTACCATCCCTGGAGGTATTTAAAAGACATGTAGACATGGTGCCTAGGGACATGGTGTAGTGCTGTTTTTGGCAGTGTTAGGTTGATGGTTGGACTCAATGATCTTAAAGGTCTCTTCCAACCTAGATGATTCTGTGATTCTGTTCTACAACTCCACCTGGAGTACTGTGTCCACCACTGGAGCCCTAACATGAGGACATGGACCTGTTAGTGCAAGTACAGAAAAGGGCCACTAAGATGATCAGAGAACTGGAGCACCTTTCCTATGAGGACAAACTGAGAGAGCTGGGGTTGTGCATCCTGGAGAAGAGAAGGCTCCGGGGAGACGTTATAGCAGCTTTCCAGTACTTAAAGGGGAACTATAGAAAAGATGGGGAGAAAGTCTTTATCAGGGAGGGTGGTGATAGGACGAGGGGTAATGGTTTTAAACTGAAAGAGGACAGATTTAGAGTAGATATTAGGAAGAAATTCTTTACTGTGAGGGTGGTGAGACACTGGAACAAGTTGTCCAGAGAAGCTGTGGATGGCCCATCCCTGGAGATGTTCAAGGCCATGTTGGAGGGGGCTTTGAGCAACCTAGTCTAGTGGGAGCTGTCCATGGCAGGGGGGGTGGAACTAGATGATCTTTAAGGTCCCTTCCATCTCTAACTATTCTATGATTCTATGGCCTGTCTGCTGCAGCTGTGCAGAGAACTTTGGCAGCTCACCAGTGCAGAGAACTCTGGGGGTCTCAAATACATGAGAACTCTGAGCAGCTCCTCTGCAGTAGCAATGGCAGCTGCACTGACATGTCAGAAATTTAAACTGAAAGCAGAATTGCAAATTTGAACCATATAAATCCATCTTTGCATGTTCACCACTGTGTTGGGCTGCAATGGCAGGTAACATTCTGGCCAGAGGAATCTAGTGGATCTGATACTGGAGATTTTACCTTTCAGCATGTTGCATGAATATTAGTTAGAGATAAAGTGAGAATTTCCCTTGTTATTAAAAATTAAGAAATAGACCGTTCAAGTGCAAGGGTGAGAACTCCTGCTTTGTGTGTTCTTTGGATCTGGTGGAATTTGGTGAGCATATGACTGGCTCTCTCCTTGGTTTCAAAGATTCCAAGATCACCAACAGATGCTCACAATTTGGATGCAGGCAGAGGTTTCTGTTTTTAAGAACTAGTATATGTCAACTGTAGTCTTCACATTTGTGACCTAGTCCAGAACTCTAACCATTCCTGTCTGTAATATAGACCTGATGTCTTCCATTAGTAGATTTTTATCACTTTCTTCATGTTTTATCACTAGTATTGCAGGCATTATTTCATGACAGATACTAAGAGTTTGTCTTGCATCAACAAAGTCAATGCAAGGTTATTTATTCTCACTGGTCCCCAGGAGTATTTGCAAGTGCTCTGGAGTGCCAGACATTCAGCATGCAATGCTCAAGGCCCCCAGCTTACTTTCTTATTTTTCGGCTCTCTGTTTTTCAGTGGCTCATGAAAATTTAACATTTGTTGCCTGGCTGCCTGTTTTTCAGAAGCTGAGTCATGTCTATTTGGTAAGAAACAGCCTCCAACAGTTGTCAGCCGCCAACATCAAGAGATACGCTTGCTGACATATGTCCAAAAAGACAAAACACTTTGGCAGGCCTCATCACAGCTCTCTTTTTCAGTTTTGCCACTACTGCTATTGACTATTATGCATCTGTACTTTTGTGCATCTGAGGCCACAGTTCTGAGTAGAACTGTCCATACCCTCCAAGTTACTACTTTCCAGAGTGCAATGGAGTCAGTATTGTGCTCTTTTTCTCAGCACCAGAAAACAAACCTATGTGCACTCTCTGTTACTGGGGATTTGATTCAGAAGTCTCAGTAGTATATCCATAACTAATTTCTATTCTTATTGCCCTGAAGATAAAATGGTAGCATGTGCAGACATCACAGACTCTCTCCTGGTCTGTGGGCACTGTGATGTGCCAGATGGGATTTTGTGACTTGCTCTGTTTGCTGCAGGAAGCAGGACAGAGGCCATGTTGTGGCTGTTCCTAGCAGTGCATCACTCTGGGTGGAGGGGATGGAAGGGGGTGTCCTCCTAGTTGGAGTTTTGTTCTTGGCTGCAACAGGTTTGTGTTGCATGCCCTCCTGCACAGGCATTTTCTTGCCTTGTGACACCGTGGTCAAGGCTGCTATTCGGGTGGGCAGTGAAAAGCTGAGGGTCATTCAGCAACTGAAACCCTACACCCATTTGGATGCTGACTGAGGGCTGCCCAGTGATAGTGTTCCCTCTGTACTGCAAGTCCTTTCAAGCAAGTGTGAGACTGCTGCAAGGACACACTACTAGGCCTTTGTGCAACATGTACCTCCCATCACCAGTCTGTCCTTCGTGAAGAATGAGATCTGTTCCTTCCTTAATAGGAAAGGAGAGGTTCATGAGCCAGACCTTTGGGCTAGTGGAGTGGTCAGATTCATAGATCTGACTTGATAAACGCTTATGCAGGTAAGCTGTTCCTCTCAACCCTTCTTGACTACCCTCACCAAGGGTAGCTCCCAAGGAATAGCTTTCTCAGCACATCGATATGCAGTGGTCACACAGAAGTGGGCGGGCCTGTCTGTGTATGCTGCGGAAAGGCTCTGAAATCAGCCACCTAGCAAGGAAAAGGACTTGTGTGGAAACTCCATAAGAAGCATAAGACGTGAAGAGAAGTATATGCAATCAAGGTGCTCCACATCAACTACTTAGCCTAAGAGGACCCACAGATAGAAAATGCTAAACAGTGCTGGACTTCGGTATAGAAAAATGCATAATGGACTGACCTCCCAACACAGACTCCAGAGGCTGATAAAATCAGACCAACAACCTGGCTAGAACAGCACAAGCAAATCATCTTCTCAAGAGAAGGAAGGAAATCTTCCTGAAGGAAAAAGATTTTTCTCCAACTCTCTAGCATTTGCAGGTGAGAGATTGCTTTATCCTGCATGAGTATTTGCCTCTTGCAGTGCAGACTGCAGGTAGAAAGGGGGCTTCCAGCAAGATCATTCTCACCACCTCCCATTTCTCACGACTCACTTGGGTTTTCAGTCCCTGGACACATACATCTGGAGGACAAAGACTAGACCCGTGCAGTCTCATCTTTCTGTTTGTGGTCCTAGAGACGGTGAAGCTGAAGGGTCGTGGTGACTTGGGGTTGCAGCCCCTCAGTTTACCATGGCAGCCTCTCCTTTTTTCTTTTTTTTTTTTTTTTTAAGAAGAATCAGGGAGAAGGAGGAGAGAATGGGATCCAGAGGTAAAGAAAAGGTAAGGCTTGCAAAGCTAGTGGTGTGAAATAGTGAAAGAGCCTTGCGAGCGACTCTTGTCCTTTTGTCCTTGCACACCAACTCCACCTCTGGAACAGCATCATTGGTTTCAAAAGAGCATTTTGCCTTTCCTAGAAGCAATCTGCAGGTCGTGGGTTTCCTTGAAGGACTGGATCTCACCGATGAAGTTGTGTAGTCAACTTGACAGCTTGATAGCTGTGTGTGAGAGGAACTTCATAGTGTTTATAAAAAGTGGGGGTAGATGCAAACATGGCTTGCCACCAACTCTTGTCTGTAAGCCTAGTAACATTGTTACTAGTACCTACAATAAAGCAGATAAATTCTTCCATTCTCCTTACTTAAAACATTCTATGTTTTCTTTGTGGGTGATTTTGTGGGTAATATTTGTGGCTAACTGGACAAATAACAAATTTCTCCATTCCACCAGGTGAGGTGATCCTTGTAAATGGGATTCAATATTCTTACCTCAGATTCAATATCCCAGTGCAATTTTAAAATACACGAATATTGTGGGAGGATACTGACATGGAAGAGTGTTTCCCACACGCAGTGTTAGCTGTGACTCTTATATGTATCAGGACAGAGGGAAGAGTTTACAATGGGCTGATGTGTGGGACTTCAAATCAATGTAGTTTTCCTGGAGAAATACTGGTTTATGCTGAATAAGAATCTTCACTCTAGATATCCGGAATATAGAAAGCTATTAAGGAAACAGTCTCCCAAGGACAAGAGACTGTGCACACTCTTAGAAAGCTTCTTGGTGATCTTTTGTTCTTCTGAACATCCCAGGCCAAACAAACCACAAACCCACTCCTCTAAATGTAACTGTCCACTTACTCCATTACTGAAAGTAGCCAGTTATTTGTGTTTGTTAAAATATTATTACTAAGGGATGTATTTTCTGGGAACTGATTGCCAAGATTACTGCCTAGATGATGTGCTTTTCCTCTGTACCTTTTTAAGATGGACTATTTTTAGAGCTGTAACGTGTATTTGAGGCCAGCATCAGCTGTACTGTTAAGCCAAGACAAGTAGTTACAGTGAATTGTTCTAATTTTCCTGGATCAGATCAAGTCTTCAGGTGAATATTAAAGCATCTTGTTACAGGTTATGGCTAGGAAAAATGGGCTGTGTACAGAGTAGTGAGTTGAAAAGAAAAGTTTACACATGGATATTTTAGTGCGCCTGTATGTTTGTTGGTGCATCCACAGATACAGAATCACAGAATCATATAAAAGTTTGGGTTGGAAGGGACCTTTAAAGATCATCTAGTCCAACCTCCCCTGCAATGACCAGGTTCCTCAGAGACCTGTACAACCTGACCTTGAATGTTTCCAGGGATGGGGCATCTACCACCTCTCTGTGCAACCTGTTCCAGTGTTTCACCACACTCCTTGTAAAAAAAAAATTCTTCCTTATATCTAGTCTAAATCTATCCTCTTTTAGTTTAAAACTATTACCTCTTGTCCTGTCACAGCAGACCCTGCTAAAAAGTTTGTCTTGATCATTTTCACAAGCCCCTTTAGGTACTGAAAGGCTGCTATAAGGTCTTTCCAGAGCCTTCTTTTCTCCAGGCTGAATAAGCCCAGCTCTCTCAGCCTGTCCTCATAGGAGAGGTGCTCCAGCCCTCTGATCATCTTTGTGGCCCTCCTCTGGACTCACTCCAACAGGTCCATGTCCTTCTTATGTTGGGGGCTCCAGAGCTGGATGCAGTACTCCGAGTGGGGTCTCATGAGAGCGGAGCAGAGGGGCAGAATCACCTCCCTCAACCTGCTGGTCAGGCTTCTTTTGATGCAGCCCAGGATACAGCTGGCATTCTGGGCAGTTAGCTCACATTGCCAGCTCATGTCCAGCTTTTCATCCACCAGTAACCTGAAGCCCTTCTTGGCAGAGCTGCTCTCAATCCCTTCATCCCTCAGCCTGTATTGATATTGGGGATTGCGCTGACCCAGGTGCAGGACCCTGCACTTGGTCTCATTGAACCTCATGAGGTTCATATAGGCCCACTTCTCTAGTTTGTTCAGATCCCTCTGGATAATATCCCATCCCTCAGGCATGTCAACCACACCACACAGCTTGGTGTCATCCACAAACTTGCTGAGGGTGCACTTGATCCCACTGTCTATGTTGTTGATCAAGATATTGAACAGTACTTGTCCTAGTATGGAGCCCTGAGGGACAGCAGTTGTCACCAATCTCCATCCAGACACTGAGCCATTGATCACTACCCTCTGATGAGACCATCTAACCTCATCCACTGAACAGTCCACCCATTAAATCCTCATCTCTCCAATTTAGAGAGGAGGATGCTGTGTGGGGGACTGTGTTAAAGGCCTTGGAGAGGTCCAGATACATGATATCCATAGCTCTTCCCTTGTCCACTGATGTAGNCATCCCTCAGGCATGTCAACCACACCACACAGCTTGGTGTCATCCACAAACTTGCTGAGGGTGCACTTGATCCCACTGTCTATGTTGTTGATCAAGATATTGAACAGTACTTGTCCTAGTATGGAGCCCTGAGGGACAGCAGTTGTCACCAATCTCCATCCAGACACTGAGCCATTGATCACTACCCTCTGATGAGACCATCTAACCTCATCCACTGAACAGTCCACCCATTAAATCCTCATCTCTCCAATTTAGAGAGGAGGATGCTGTGTGGGGGACTGTGTTAAAGGCCTTGGAGAGGTCCAGATACNTTTTTCCAGTCACCAGGGACTTCATCTGACTGCCACTTTTCAAATATCATGGACAGTGGCTTGGCAACTACATTAGCCAATTCTCTCAGGACTCTGGGATGCATCTCGTCAGGTCCCATAGACTTCTGTATGTTCAGGTTCCTCAGGTGGTCACAAACCTGATCTTCTCTTACAGTGGGAGGGACTTTGCTCCCCTAGTCCTCATCTTGCGGTCCATCCACTTGATAGGTGTGGGAAGAGACGTTGTCACATTCACTCATACATTCACTCTGTCTGTGAGTCTTCACTGTAATTCAGCTTTCACCCTGGTGTGACTCCATTGGTTGAAATGGATTTCAGCTCTTTTCAGGGATGGAGAATCAAACCCAGAAAAAACAGTTTTCTTCTTTTCCAAGAATACTTTAGTGGGTAAAAGAATATGACTTTTTTTAATAGATAATTATTTTTTTTTGCCATGCTATTGTCTGTTTCAGTTGTGAAGCTGCAAGACTTTAGCATTGCGTAAGACATTTGGGGCTTAGATCACAATAAACGGGAAAAATCCATTTCACACAAAGACAAACAGTCTTCAATTCCAGTGGAACATACAGGACTTTGTAATCAAACCATCAGCCTGATCTCTCCTGTTAACTTCTGTGGGAATAACTCAGCTCAGGACTGCTAGCCTGGATACATGAAGGCAGGACAAAACCCTGTTCTACCCACTCATTTGTGGCAACATCTCCAGGCCTCTGCTAAGCTCAAGAACCCATGGAATAAATGCACAGCCCAGTGCAGTTGTTGTCCTGAAGGGAGCAAATATCACCTGAGCTGGGAAAGTCTTCTTCAAAGGCACATAGTAGCTGAGACAACTCCAGGTTGTCCCAGTAGTATCCTGCTTTCTAGACCATCTTGAATTAGGTACAGTTAACAGAGCGGATGACAGATTACACCTAAAGCCAGTTTCTTACAGTCGCATGAACAGTCAAAACCTACCTGCCAGGTAGATTCCAGCTTCCTTCCAGGTGCCTCCCTGACCAAACAGCATTATGTCAAGAATGTTTCACATACATCCTGGAGTTTCCTAAGATGTTAATAGCAACAAGTAACAGCTATTCTGATTCAAAAAAAAAAGGCTCACCTAAGCCTCATATTTTGCCTCTTAGGGAATGCTTGAGAAATTATTAAGAAAACATGGATTTAGAGGAGGATCTTACTCTTGACATTTCCTCCCAGCACCTAGTCTATTTTGCAGACTAGTGGACAATGCTGCACAGGTGATGAATCATCCCTGCTATACCTGTGCAGAAGTGTTTACACAGTTGGGCATTAGGTAATGGTGGAAGCCTAACATTTTAGTTACTCAGATTATCTTCAGGCAACTCATGTTCTGTGTCTGCATCCAGCTTCCAGACCCAAGTCTATTCTGACTCCATCTTGGTTTTCAGTCAAAGCATGCCCATGGTGTCTGCTAGCACTCTGCCCCTCAAAGGATACTATCTTGCTGTGTATGCAGCAGGAGCTCGGCACCCCATTGTTTTTCCAGTCCTGACAAGCTTCCTTAGTCTGTACAGCTGGGACATCTGCTTGTCTCAGTCCCCCCATAAGAACTGTTACTAGATGAGGTTGCTGAATGTGCAAGCCATCCTCAGTGCTCCTGATCCGATCCTTAAAGTTCCAGAAAAACCTCTCTGCTAGCCACATCTGAGTGATTTCTGCTGCTGAGCCGGAATATAGGGATACACAGGAAACACAAAAACTCCATCAAAAGGAGATATTCTAAAGCCTATTTTTCCCCTCCTTTTCTTCACTTATTCCTAACCCCCACTCTCCACCCAGGGCCGCTTGTGACAGCATTCGGTGACAGCTTCTGCTCCTGCATACTGCCCAGCGTTTTCCCAGAAGGATCGCAAACATCATGTTTCTTGCAGTGCTACAGCCTGGCTGGTTTTGCAGAAATGCCATAAGCTCTGGCACAGCACTGTATATTAAACCCTGATTAGTCTGCCCACAGGAGCTGTTCAGTCAACTCTCTTTGTGTCCCCCAGACAGTAGACAACTTCCGGTTCTTGCGGGCCAGCAATAATTACCTCCTATTCCCTCCAGATATCAGGGCTTTGGTTTCTGGTGACAAAAGTGTTTTCTGCAATGGGAAAGCTAATTGCCAGAAGCTTTAATAGCACTAATCATGCTATAAAGAGTTATTGGTATTCTTGACGTTGCACTGAAAGTAATGCACTATGAAAAGTCTTGAAATAATATATTTGACCATTGTTGTGGTTTAACCCCAGCCAACAACTAAGACCAAGCAGCTGCTTGATCACTCCCCCACCCTCCCCCCAGCCCACCAAGTAGGGTAGGGAGAAGAGGGGAAAAAGGAGTGTGGAAAAAAACCCTCATGGGTTGAGATAAAGACAGTTTAATATAATGGTAATGGAAAAGGAAAAATAATGGTAAAAGAATATATAAAATAAAGTGACACAACCTGGTCTCACCACCCAATGGTTGGTTGTCCAGCCTGTTCTGAGCAACGATTGCAGATTCCTGCCCCACAGCCAATACCACGTTGACATCTATGGTATGGACCATATGGTATGACCTTTGGCCAGCTTGTGCCATCTGTGGTCCCTCTCAGCTTCTATAGGAAACTGAAAAAGTCTTTGACTAATGTAAAAGTTACTTAGCAACAACTAAAACAATATATGTTATCAGCATTATTCCCATACTAATTCCAAAATACAGTAGCTACTAGAAAGAAAATTAATGCTATCCCAGCTGAAACAAGGACACCATTTCTCCCTGCTGCAAAGAAAAAAAATACATATTTGTTATTGAAAAACAATTTTCATTTAGGATCTCTCTTGTTCTCTCTGTGTATAGAACTTACGTTTGTGTACAACTATATACATATGTGGAATCTTGGAACGATATTCTTTGGAACAAACACTACAACACGCATATAGAAAAGATATTAATAATAGTTTGAAGGTGGCAATAAAACCAGCATTATTCTACTAAAAATAAGGACACATAATTTTTGTTCTTTGTAGAATAATCAGCCTGCTACTTGTCTTAATGGAATTATAGCTGTGATAAAAGGAATGGTAAATGAAGTTCAAAATGGATCAGCTTTGTGTCACCAAAATTGCACTTGAGTCATGAATCTAGAAAGTAATTTGACACAAAAATCACACATTTAATAACAACAGAAAAAGCCTACTTCTTTCAGCACGTAGCAAAAATTGTGCTAGTGTCTGAGACATGCATACTGATACATAATTCCTTGATAAAAGTAAGCCTTTAGTTAATGTCTGTGGTAAACAATAGAGTAAAAAGCTCTTCTCAAAACCTTGCAATTTGTGACAGGCTTGGAAACGGAAAGAATCATCAACTTTAATCAACCTATATTGGCACAATCTTGCCCAACAAAATGCAGTGTCCCCTATGACTCTTTCTCTGCACAGTCTCTGTAATCTGCCAGTCTTCTCTTTGCACAGTAACCATTTCTATGTGGTCTGTAGTCAATCTTTGAATAGCACTACGCAGGGACTTGTATGTGCTACTGAACTCTATCCTTTCCATGATAATTCAGAGCTCATTGGAGGACAGCTACTGGACAAATTACACAAGCCATCACCAGTGGAATCACAGGATGTCATTTTACAGTTTCTTCATCTTAACTAGAAAGTTTCTGAAAAAGGGCAGAGTCCCTGCTGAAAGATACAGATCAGATACTCCAGGCCTTTGCAGGTGGGATAAGAGGGATTTCTCCACAACTATATAACCATAATCTCTCCTCCTGCTTCTGTGTAGGGTCTGCTGTCAACAAAATCCAGTAGGCAGGCTCTCATGCTGTCACCTGCATGCTGCAGTTGACATGCGTGTGCATTGTGAAGCACCAGAATGAGCTGCTGACATGCAGAGACTGAATGCAAGCTCTTCCAAAAGAAAGATGGATATTCAAAGCTACTAGGTCTGAGGCTGGAGAAAAGCTTAGGCCCAGTATAGGTCTCTGATCACTGCAGAAAGGCAGTAAGATGTTTTCAAATATATGTGCTGTACATGCAAGCACAAAGAGCTAAAATGTGAGTAAGGACGTGACAGCTTACTGGTATCCATTTGTGGTGCCCATATTACTGGCTTCTCTAGAGCATTTGCAGGCCCAAAGATTGTGATAACATCAATCATAGGAGGCATCAGCACAATCCACAGTTTTGTCCTGGCCCAGGATGTGTCTGACAGAATTAATTCATGAGAAAACAGTCTCAGGTGTCATGAACGCCAAGAGGGCAGATACAGAGGAGATGACACTGACATTTGCTAGACACATATTTAAAAAGACCTTTCAACCTTTCACTCTCATTTTACTAAAGGAGGCTTGCTGATACTCCTTACAAGGATGTGAGGTATCACAGCTGACCCAGCCAAAATATCCATCCAGGGTCACTGCAGCACTTGATTGTCTCTAGCTTTCAGGATATTGACAAAAGGGACAGACTTTGCTGCAGAGGAGACATTCGATCTGTAAGTGCATTGCCAGCCTCCTCCTGCTGAGCTGGGAGAGAATTGTCTTCATTCTAGAAGTGGAAAAATGGCTTCTCTTGCCTCCCTGCCCCCATTTCAGTGTGCTGTCACTCTGCCTGCTTCTTGCATATCCTCCATATCCTCCTTGCATATTGGCTCCCATCTGGGGAGTGGCTGATGACACTGCTTAGTCAGACAGCTATTTGTAAACAATGAGATGAAATGAAAGAAAAGCTCCTTCTTCAAAATATTTCTTGTTCTCTGTTGTGAAGTTCCTCCTTTGTCCTTTGATTGTTTGATTGCCTTTTCTTTGTGAGGAGAAAGAGAGATACAGCTCAATAGAGACAGGCAAGCAAACAATAACATTCTTATTAAAAAGAGGTTCTTGATAGTGAAGTGTTTGGTACTCAGAAAAAGTAATATCCTGAACTATATAAAATACATATGGAGCAATCATTCACTGTACCCAAATCAATGTGGAACAAACAGACATTTATGAATTCTCACCAATCTTGTTCAAGTATGCTGAGCTAATCTTGTTCTAGTGTGCCGACAGGAGCCATCCCGGTCTTCCACTCTCCTCTCTCTGTCTTTCATGAAGATCTTGGTGGGAAAGTTTGGTGTCAGATTCCCCACACAGGAAGTGTCCTGCCCCCATACATGACCATGAGAGTGTTGTAGCATATCAAGCTGACCACTCTGAAGTGCTGCCTGCAAACCCAGCTGTACCTCCTCTGTTTCTGTATCATCTCCAGGTCTTTGGACTGTTGCTGCTGGAGCTACTCACAGTGCCCAAAAATAGTTGCCTGGGCATAACACAGTTCCTGTGCTTTCTGTATTTCTAAATGAATAGCAAAAAGGGCATCAGCAGAAGCAGCAGTCTACTGAATTTTTCACATTCTTCCTGATAACATATTCTCCACAGCGGCTAGACATTAGGGAGAGCATTTTCAATATGTTTCTTAATACAACATAAATCTTTCAGCATATGTGCAGAGAAAGAAGGGAGTTTCACAGAATCACAGAATAGTCAGGGTTGGAAGGGAC
>VZSZ01006528.1:441436-454049 GCA_013398815.1 Ibidorhyncha struthersii | reverse complement strand
GACAGGCTGTGGATTATGGAGGAGCTCTGTCGGTGGTAGATCTGTAGCGTGATACGCGTGTTGTTCCCTTCCCTCCCCTCCCCTCCCGATCTAGCTGCAGTACCTTCTAACGGCACTCTAAAAACAAAACAACCCCACGTTACGGTAAANGTGACCCCCAAACCAAGCGCATTGTTCTGTCTGGCTGCTGCTTTACTTCACTTCTGTAGATAATCTCTTGTATGCCTTAGTTGAGTGGCTGACTTGCCTTTTGTTGTGGTCAACTTTTAATTTGCTCTTAGGTGGTGCTTCTTTATTCTGTGCCTTTATGCAGCTGGATGTGGAAAGGTTTTTTTGGGAAACACTGGCATTTTTAAAGGAATATCTGCAAAACACTGCCTGAAGTTATTTTCAACTAGTTAAGCTGTGGTTTCCAGGAATGTTCCCCTCTGCAGTATACCCTCTGTTTATGTAGCTCCTGTTTTCCCCTTCATTCCCTGACGCCTCCTCTGTGAATTGATACAACTGTAAGCACGGTGAATTGGATCTAAATATAACTTTTCTCTATCCCCTCTTTTTTTTTTTCTTTCAATATTCAGCTTAGACCAGGTTCCTAGTCTGTTTTGACTGTGTAAGCCCACAAAGGGCGCAATGTCTTTATAGCAAAGTGCATTTATGATACTAGTAGAATGAACGTGGTTATCCACATTTGCTTTTTTTATAGAGATGTGAACTTGTTTTGTTCACTGAACTGAGTAGGACCTCTGTAGCTGCTGTTAGCATGGTGCTCGCTGGTACGTAATTAATATATCCTGCTCCTTGGCAGGTCTTGTATGTGTGTGCTGGGGGCTGTGCTTACCACAACTGTGTGGTGCCTAGTTGGTAAGCCTGCAAAATACTGTGTGGAAGTACACAATGGCTGTCTGTTCAGTTAACTGAACTCACAGCCGCTGGCAGACCAGTTAACTTCTGGTTAAGGCTGGTTGTTTCTGTATGTGCTTTGGAGATGAATTACAGGCACCTTTTGAGTTGAAAGTATAGGGAAGGTAAGCTCCAAAAGAATTCAACATAGTATTCATTGGAATTTGGAAATTCTACACAGGCAACCTGATACCTCACCTGCAGTTAGTAACGCTAAAAGACACCTGCAAAAACTCACTTTAATATAGTGGGAAAGGTTGCTTAGAATATGCAGCCTTCTTCCCTCCCCTGTACTCCCCTCTGCTAGATCTCTTAGTTATCTGAAACCAGTCTTTTTGTCTGTGTTTTTTGTGCTTTGGTTATACCCATCCTTTCATTTTTGGTGTAGTCAGTGCTTGCAGGTGAATTCCTGCCTACCTGCAGAGCCATCTGACAAATCCACCTGTATAATCTTTTTTTTTTTTTGTGCAAGAACACTACAATGCATTAGAGTGCAGAAATAAATGAATGCATGTTAATTTAAAACTGAGAGAGCATCTATGTTACTTGCATACTGAAATCTTTAAAGGTAGCGGAAAAAGGCAAGACTAAGATCCGAGACGAATGTACGGATGATTTCAGGCTTTATGTGCTACCTGCTGAAAGTGTAACATTGAGAGAAATGCTTGAAGGTACCATTTTCACACTGACATCCCATCTAAGTACTGTCAAATAAGGAAAATGTTGACAGTCTCTGCAATGTTCTGTTTCTGAGTTCTTTTGGTTTTATGGATCCCCAGTGTTTGATTCTGCTCTTCAGGTTTCATTTCTCCTCTTGCCCTGTCCTTGTTCCTGTTGCCAACATAGCAGAATTGAATCCGTTGTCACGGCTGTTCAGTATCCTTTAGACAGCAGTGAAACAGATTCTCCTGATACCTCTCTTGCTGCTACTTTAGCTGTCAGTAAATTTTTCAAAGCTGTGACATAAAAAATACTTTCAAACTGAATCTATAAATGAAATCTATAAATCTGTAAATTAGAAAACATGCATATTTTCCCATAGGCGTTACTACTTCATGTGGTATTCCAGTAGAACTGTTTATTCTCCTGTAACATTGTGTACAATATACTGGACAACACTGATCCTGAGCTCCTCCTAGACCTCTTCTTTAGACTAAACAACCCCAGTGGCTTTAATCTTCCCTTACAGAATGTGTTTCCAGACATCTGATCGTTCTCATTGCTGTCTTGTGGACTCTTTACAGCTGGTCACATCTCTCTTGAAGCATGACATCAAAAAACAGGATGCCATACTCAGATTTAGGCCTTGCCAGAGCTGACTAGAACATAAAGACTATTTCAGAGGTCTCTCCAGCGGTGGTGGTGTTTACATAGCCCAGACAGCTCTTTTACAGTTTGTAGTCCGTTACGAGTTTTATGTCTTTTTCTGAAGAACGATGTGAACGTTTCCATTCTACCAAGAAGAGTGGTTTGCCTCCCCAGCTCAGTGAAGGAAACTTAATGCTGTAGGCATGCTTCTTATGTCCAGAAATTAAATAGCGGAACTGAAATCTTGATAGCTTGCCTTCTGAGTATCGCATCTGGAAGAGTTAATTCCTGGAGGTGAATGGGGAAGTGAGCGTTAAGGTGAGAATAGAAGGTAAATCACTCTTTCCCCTCCACCCTGCTTCCCCCGTTATCATTACTTCACCCTCTTGTTACATAAACCTCACCTTAAAAAAAAAAAAGTAAATCACAAGATAACCAAAGAAGAGTAGTCTCTCATTTCACGTAAGCAAGAACAAATGTTAGTTTACAAGATTATGGCCATCAGTTCCTAAAGTGTTCCTGATGTCTTACTCTGAGATCTTAGACATGTGAGAATTAAACATGGCTTTAACTTTGTGTGGGAAGTACTTTGCTTCTGGAACATCAGTGTGTTGAAGTGGATAGCAAACACTGAAACGAGTTCAAGCCGATTATTTTCCTATGCTCTTGTGAGGTGAGTGGCTAACTGCTGACAGAAGAGGCAGAATGGGATTGCATGGTGAAGGGCACTCAAGGCAAACACTACAAAGAGGATGGCTCACTGCTTTCCTAATGCAGCATGGTTGTTTAGTTTTTTTAAGGATTATTCCGTATTCTTTTTAGAACTCTTGTTGTCGGAAAGAGTGTTTTCCAGACTGTCAAGGGAGGATTTGAGGCTGTGCAACAGCATGTTTTCTGTTGTAATCTGGCTGCTTCACACTCTGTGGGTAGCCAATACGAGACTGGGATTATGGGGAAAGAGATAAATGCAAAAACCACCAGGATTTTCCCATTTTCCTTTCTGTTGCATTTCTGTCTCTCTACAGTAGTTTCCCTTTTGGCAAAAAAAAAAAAGGACTATGAACAGGAAACCTGCTTTATGAGGTTTATGGAGGCAAATGGTGCCTAATGTCATTGGCTGCATTAGTTTCTCTCATTCAAAATGTTTTACAGTCTTTCAGTCTGGCATGGGATATGCTATTTTTCATGGTGGCTTCCCAATCTTAGTCAGTGTTTTATAGGGCAGGTGAGAGCTCACTTGGGTTAATCTTGTTTCAGAAAAAGAGGATGAAGGCAAGCTACGGATTCCTTGCCTACATCAGTAATCTCAGGGATCTGAAGGTTATGTGGTGTGTCTTGGAGTTGTCTTTTCCATCTCTGTCAGCTGGCCTATTGAAAGAGCTTATCTTTCTACAAAGCTTGTCACAGTCACTGGGAATACACATCGCTTACCAGAGTAGAGTAGCAAGCCAGTGAGGATCAGCAGTCTTTCAGAGAAAATAATATTGTGTCATATAGCGCAGCTGTCTTGGTCTGAAATGGATCCGAAAGCTTCTGAACCTGCCATTGTCTTCTGAATTACCATAGTGAGTCGTCTTCATTATTTTTTAGATGCTTTAAAATAAAAAAACCCTCAACAAAACCAAACACACAAAAAAAATGGTGGAAAATATGGTATTTTGTTCTCAAATAATTTAATTTCTTGCTCCTTAAATTAAATGTTTAGCACTGAAGTAGCTATCAGAGTTGATAAAAGTTGATCCTGTGTTGAAAAGATGATGAGTGACATGAAAAGACAGGATTTCTCATGGAAAATGTCCGCTGACCTTTAAAGTCGATTATTCCACATTTTCTCCTGATCTCTACTTGATATGGCTAATGTATTAAAAGAGATACTCCACTGCACTGAACGAGAAGTACAAAAGCTTTTTCTGTTGCTCCTAATTCTTTGCCTGAATCTGCCTTCTTGCTGTTTATGTTGCAATCTGTTGTGGCTTCAGGGGGACTGTATGGTGAGAATTAATTACTTGGAAGCTAAGATTCTGTCATTAAAGTACTCATAGCAAGGTGAAGAGGGTGATAAAGAAAGTATTGCTCTAAAAGCTGCTCTTTCACACATTTATCCTTAAGCATATGTCCACTAGAGAGCTACAGTACCTCCAGCATTGCAGGTTGTCTGTCAGATCTTCACCCCAACAAGACTGTAGTGTAGTTTGGGGGAGGGGTGGAAATCAAAATGCTTTAAGATAAGTAAGCAAAGAATGTGTGAAGTGATGGCAATGTTTACATGTGCTTCCGTGTATAACGGAGATGGTGGTAGCCCTGTCAAAATGTCACTGTGACCTAACTAGTAGTAATGTTTTTGTTACTCTTCCCCCTCCTGCTTGTCCTGCTGAAGTACTAATCATGGGATGTGTTTAGACTGTGTGGGACATAAGATAGATTTTTCTTCAATTGTTTCAGACTTTCTTGTCTCTGACAGTGATCGATCATTCCCTGTTGTAGCACACTCTGAATGTTACAGCTGTCTAAAGATTAATTGCGTAATTGCTGGAGTGTGATCCTTGGATCATACTAAGGAGTAGTAATGCTGTCATAAAAATGTATAGTTCTCAGAGTTAAAAATAATTGCAATGGGATTAAATAAACACTCATCTAGCCTAGACCAGCCACAAACCTGTTCTTGCACCGCGTGAGACAGAGAAACAGCACTGCTTTTGTTTTTTAGACGTGTTTGTGGTAAGTTACCTATAAAGTTAAATATTTTGCACTTTAAGTGTGTAGGGCTGTTTCAAAAGTCATGTAAAACACTTTCTTGATTTGCTTTTAGTATGAAATAATGGATGTTTGTCTCCTACTTTAAATTTTCTGTGTGCAGGATAGGCCTTTAAGGTATGTGCTGATAGGCACCCTTATTATCTCAGAAATATACTGGGATGAGGAGAGACACATGGTTGAGGGCTTCATCTAATACAGCTGTGTGCTGTTGCCTGAGGTTTTAGATTATCTGTACAATAGTAATGTTTGCAGCTCTCTGGAGCTTCAAGACATTTGGTGGGTATAAATAAGCCTATAACTAGAGCATCTCCCTTCTCACTTGGAATAAGTGAGAGCTGAAGAAACAGATTCATACATCAAGCTGCGTATCTGTTTTCATATGCCAGGACAGTTTAGATACTTAAAATCCTCCTGTAAGGAGGTGGCTGAGGACCTGGTAATTACAGTCTTCAAACCAAAATTTGAATGTGCTTGCGGAAATGGTTGAGTGGGTCTTTTGTACCCCTTAAACTTTACAGGCTGGAGGACATAGTCCTGAGGCAATCTTCAGGATCCCTTAATATCTGTATGTTCAACTGTGAAATCAATTGTAGAGAAAAGTCCTTTCTGAAAAGCTGCAGCTCTACAAGGAGAACTCCTTGAGTTCAGCATAGCCTGCTGCCTTTGACAGCGTTTTGGCTAGATGTAAGCTGCTTTGAACTGAGTGCTGGTAAACATAACAATGTGGTGCTACTCCTGTACTATGAGAAAGCTCCATATGATGGGGCTGCTCTGCTAGCGGTGACATCTTGTGTAAAGTTGAGTTTACACAAAGGGATAGAAGAGTCCTAAGTCTTGAGGCATGAAATACGAGAGCACTGTCAAGTACAGTGCAAATGAAAAGATCCTTGAGCTAGCAAGCTGAGCAGCTAGATAGCCTTTTACTGCAATAATCCATGTAATGGGGTAACTTTTCTCTTGGTTTTGTTGCATACTATCCACTCTCTCCCTCTCTCCCCAAAGCACAACTGTGATCTCAAAGATTGCCATGCTGAAGCATTAATACATATCAATTACTTTGTTTCTGATCTTGCTGTTTGGGTTACCTGGAGCTGGCAAACATTAACCAGCAGTGCCCTTCTGTACAGGGTGTGAGAAGAAGATATTTACCCTTATTTTAGAGGAAAAAATCTGAAATGCAGATTTGGGGGATTTATGAAAAGGGGCGTGATGAATTTGAGATGATTAGTAACGTGAACAAAGTCCTTGAAGTTTTCTATTAAAGCTTCTTTACGCAGAATTACTCTGACACTAGGTGGAAGGTTTTCCCTTATGCTCAAGCAGATGCCTGTTATTAAGAACTTCAGTGATGCAGGCTCTGCCTGTTCTGCTGGATTGGGAAATGACCTGTTCACGCTCTGACTTGAGAGAAATACCAGTCTTTTTAATAGCTTGATAAGTGAAAGAGGAAAGGATGGAGAACAACTTTTTGTTTGTGTTTTGTTTCAGGGTTGTTTTTTGTGTGGTACCAAGCACAGTAGCCTTCTAGCTTGTGTTGTGAGCTTCTCAGTGTTATGGTATAACACACAGTACTGTGTGTGCTATTGCTAAACCCCTTTAAAAACAGCAATATGGGCTTCAAATACTCTGTAGTCCACCACTCCCCCCAAACTTTTATTGTTTGTTGCTTCAGTCTTCAGATTTGTTTTGCCATCTCTTCTCTTGCAGCTGTGAAGTTTAAAATTATTTTTGAAACAAGGTTTCAATAGTTGAGTGGTATTGAGTTTTATGATGTATGGCTGATGAGAGACTTGTGCTTAAAATCATAAAATGCTGGTAGCTCTTTGTGCAATGATAGAGGGGGAAGGAGAAAAGATGCAGGTATTTGAGGACAGGCTCACCGAAAAGGTGAAAAAGGTGGGGGAGTGGTGGCAAACAAACTCTGCTTTGAAATCAAGCCAACAACCTGTCTTAGCTTTTGGTTTACTGAGCCAAGTGAAGTTTTACTTACCCTTTCCTAGCTGAAAGGGATGCTCTCATCAAACTTCTCAGCTGAAGCACTGTCCTGCTCCAGCCAGGGAGCAGTGGGATGAACACCTTGCCCTCCTGTACAAGTGTAACTCAGCTGACGAATTTGCGCCTTTCAGAGGTGAATTACATGTATGTCAAGAGTTAAAGCTCAAGTTTTCTGCTTTATAAATAGCCTGGTAGACCTTGCCACATGTTTCTTTACTGAGACCTCTACATTTCAAATGGGAACCAGGGATGAATGCAATACTTTTTTTTTTTTTTTTAACTGATATCACCTACAGTCTTGAACTAGAAAAAGAGAAATTTTTTTTTTTTTGCTTTTCTGATCAAACAGCTCTGGAAGTGACTTTGAGGAGAAACAAAAAAAGAAAGAAGCCATGTGCAAGCTCCAAAGACCTCTTCCAAAATTAAGTGTGGATGAAAATAACTGATTATAGGATGGCAACCTTTATAGCCAATGAAGATGAGTTCCCAGTTGCCTGGCAAAGAAACTTGTGTATTAGATGCATTTTGCAGTGTTTTATTGTAACAACTGTGTATATCTCAATATATTCTTTTTATTTATTTATTTTTGATTCCTAGAGAGTAGTGCTTATATACTGAGTGACAGACTTCCTTTGTGAGGCCATGCTGCCATGCTGGTGGGACTGTATAATTAATTGCACCTGGACTATTAATGATCCCATTGTTTTTAATAGCCTTGCAGTCCTGAGGAAGAGAGCTGTGGGTGAATGGAGCAGATGAACTACTGCACTAAACTGCTAATTTGATTTTCATTGTTACCTCAGGAAACTTTTAGTAGACTGTAATAACGCTGTAGCTGTGGCTCAGTGGATGCTTTCACTGTAAAGCTGTTATTCAGGCCATGTAACAGAAGTGTCTCAGACGTCTTTCATGCTGTGTTTCAGGTTTTGTGCATAGTACATGACAGGGAAGGGCAGGGCAAATTGTACCTGATATATTTTGTTTTGAGCTAGCTAACAGAATAGATTGTTTACAAAAAGTCACAAGGAAAACCTTTAGCTCAATCAGATGGTTATAGTTTTGATAAGTAGATGGGTTAATGTAAACCTTCTGGATGTGTTTTAACCTGTTATCAGTGGTTCCTTCCCCTTCCCCTTTGTTCAAATACTGGTCGTGTTAACACATTACATACACCACCACTGCAGGACATATTCCAAAGTTAAAGATGCCATTGATTTCCTTGGAGCAGTTCTGCAGAAAGCAGAGTACTACATATTGGAATGGCTATACATACTTTTAGAAAATGTGGGTTTAAATTACAGGCTGATTAGCTGAAACAGCAAGGAGGTAAACTTGGGCATATCACTTATTGGTCATTGCAAAGCAGTGACAGTCATCGACTTTCTTGAGCTCCATTGAGTTCTTGCGTTTGCTGAACCACAGACTGTGTATTGGAATTATAGTGTGGGCTCAAGTTTGCACTAAATTCTGCTGAGAGTGTATCTATGTTCACAATGAGTACGTATTAAGGTAGTTAGTTGAATGGCGTCTGGTCTCCTCAGAAAGAAGACATGAGTTAAAGAATGTCAGTAGCGGTTTACAATGCTATCACTCTATGCTGAGTATTACCTTCCCGCCTGGCACCTGTTTTTGCGGTCTTCCCTGGTTTCCTTTCTTCCAAGCTCAGCATGCTTAGTTTTAAATTCTCATCAGAGGTAATAACTAGTGGCTGAAATATGAAGCAGCTGAAACTGTTACATCCAGACAACAGTGATCCTACAGTTATAGTAGGACAGTTACAGGTAGGGTAAGGGTGTGAAAGGAGAAGGAGGAGAGAGGTTTGGTTAACATATAATGATGTGCATTAGGGGAAAACCTTCTCCATAGTGTTCAATAACCTTTATGCTTCTAAGTATGTTACTATTAGCATTGTGTTAACAGGACCATTAGACACAAAACGAAGGAAGAAGTATGTTAAAAATATGTAAAAACCTAAAGCCACACCATCAGGCACTTTAGATGTAAGCTTGTTTGAGGGTGAGGAAGAGATGTACATCTGAACTTCGGTATGTTGGTAACCACTCAAGCAGCTGGGAGGTGCAAGCCCTGCTGTTACAGCCCTGTATTACCTCACCTGCATGTTGCCTAAAACAGCAGCTGTGCCAGGAACTGTGGCATTGCACCTTGTGCACAACAGAGGAATAACCTTACAGCAATATGCACCCTGGTGACTTACAAGCAGGTAGAGACAGGTTTTATAGCTGTAGGAGCTAAAGCACTTTCATTCCAGGTCTGCTTTCTCAATATGAAGCTCATAACTAGTTGGTTTTGGCATGGTAATTACATTAAGAAAAAAAAAAAAATTGCAGAAACCACAGATGACGAATATAGATATACTAAGTCACTAGAAAACAAAGACAGAACTGGAATTGGCAAACTAAACATCTCTAAGGACCTGGGCTCTGATCCACGACAAGTTGGGAACACCTTTCAAAGTAAGTGCATGCTAGTGTGTCCCCTATAGCTAGCATGCAGTTACGTGCATGCTTTTTGAATTTCTTTAAAACAAACAAAACCCCTGCTGTTGTTACAAACAAATTAATGCTAGTGGTCTACCTGTAATTACATTAATTAATTTCCTTTGATTCTTCCCATATGGGAGCTTTAATAGATTGTGTTGCGAAAGATATTTTGATGCTAAAATTTCTTACGTGCAGCTTCCGCAAAAAGGATCCTACAGTTGTCTGATGATGAGCCTGATACAAATAACTTTTCACAGATGAGGGGTAATGGGCACAAACTTGAACATAGGAAGTTCCATCTTAACATGAGGAGGAACTTCTTTACTTTGAGGGTGGTGGAGCACTGGAACAGGCTGCCCAGAGAGGTTGTGGAGTCTCCCACTCTGGAGACATTCAAAACCCGCCTGACGGTGTCCTGTGCAACCTGTTGTAGATGACCCTGCTCTGGCGGGGGGGGTTGGACTAGATGATCTCCAGAGGTCCCTTCCAACCCTGACTATTCTGTGATCTCATTCCTACAAAATGAACGAGGCAGCAGAAAGACCCTTGCCTGCATAAGCAAGTAGCACAGTGCAAGGGGAATGGATTTGCCAGGTGAAATGGTTGATGTTGAGGATAGCATTCACCATGTATGTGTTTCAGGGGAACCGACTTCAGACCAGCTCTAGTCTGATCCCAAGGGGCAATGACCTGGTACACTGCTGGTTGTAGAGGAGCTGGGAATGCTTCAGCGCTTGTCAGAAGGGCAGTAGAAGCCTTGCTGGCTTGGGCACTGATGGTGTTGCCACCAGATCAGCCCAGGTTAGCCACCTGAAGTCGTGGTTGGTGCCTGGCCAGGTTTTTCTAGTATGTGTTGAGTGTCATGAAGCAGTTGATTTATGTATTTTTTTTTTTCTGGATCAGTTTAAGTTGATTTTGTCTGCAAGAGCTGCAGTTGCAGCGTTGGTTATACTGTGAGCATAAAAACATTGCAGTTGAAATTTCTGGCTGGGTGTGGTGTTTTTCATTAGTCATTAATCCCTCTGTCATTGATTATTGTTGAGGTAATGTGCTTTCATAAGAGAATTAGTAGGTGGTTGGTGTGTTAATCCTTTCTGGTTAGATTTGAGTTTGGTAATCCACCTCCACCAAGACACCTAGATGTCCTGCCTGTCTAAAGCTGTGATTTCTGTCTGCCTTAGTTTTTTTGAATAGGAACTTTCTTCCTACATGCAGTTACTCTTGGCAGCTTCTTCCCTATGTTTTGGTATAGTTGCTTCTAAACAGACTTGCCTGTCTCCTAGGAGACAAAGCAATAGCATTGTGCATGATTTTAATCCTTGAAGGTGTTGTACGTATGTAAATAAACATGGAAAAAGTACATACTCTTCCCTATGCTTCAGGAGGTATGGACAAGTAGAATGGCTTGGCCTGTTTTTGTCTCCGATGGTGCTGTTAACAACAGATGCCTCCTGCAGTTTGGTACTGGTAACTGTGCAATGTCTGTATGTGTTCAAATAGCATCCAAATAAAGCCAGTTAAGCTAGTTAGATAAATCTGTAGGCAAAAGACATTCCCATAACAATAGATATTTGTTTACTCTAAATATAAAGCCAGGTCCCAAGGTTTAAGAACTCCACTGAAACCACTCAGTTTTAGTGCATGCGTGTCAGAGATATTTGGTCTTCAGTGGGTTAATGATACTTACATACCAGAAACCTTCAGAGAAGCTTCTTGTATGTTACAGAATGTATATTGACAGAAGTTGTACATAAAAATGTATAGCTGTATTCATTTCCTTTAGTGTTAGGACAGTTACGATTTCTTTTCTGGCAAGATTTTTATAAGCATAAACAAACAATTTTTTTAAAGATTCAAATAATATAAGTAAAAGTGTGGGTGAATTAATTTTGAAGGCTTTTTCCTACAGACATAGCACTTAAAATAATTTTGGTGACTTCATTCCCATGGGACGTAGTAGAAGGCCTTCTGAAGTCTCCAAGAGGTGTCCTATACATTGCCGATCACTTCAGCGCAGCTTCTGGGTGTTTGGAGTTGTAACACAGCACTGCACAACTAACCACTAAAGCACTTGAAGAGCTTTTATAATCAGACTTTATGAAAAATATCATTGTCTGTTTTACTGTATTGTACTCATCGTGCATTGCTCGAGTGCTCTTACCCAGTAGCCATTATCCTTTAAGTGTTTTCTATGTGGATGTGCAGACATGAAATGTAAGCCTATGTAGAATGTCATGAGGAAAAACCAGTTTTGGATGTAGATAACACAGCTGTGTCAAGCCTTCATTACTTGGCTCTTGGTTACATCTGTATGTGACACTGATGTTTTTGAGACTTTGTTGAATCTGATTGAAGTTGTCAAAGGAAATCAAATTCTGTTTTTCCTCTCTGCTTCTCTGGCCTGAAGGGTGGCTTTGCAGACTATGGTCTTGATGGCTGCAGGCCCAGTTTGCTGAGAGTGTCTATACATAAAAATCTGTCTCGCCTTGCAATATAGAGCAGTCTGCCTGCCGTGGCTCTCTAAAGCTCTAATCCAGATTTGGGGCTCACAAATAGCTGTGTATATTACAGAATCACAGAACACTCAGGGTTGGAAGGGACCTCTGGAGATCATCTAGTCCAACCCGCCTGCCAGAGCAGGGTCACCTACAGCAGGCTGCACAGGATGGTGTACAGGAGGGTTCTGAATGCATCTAGAGTTGGAGACTCCACCACCTCTCTGGGCAGCCTGTTCCAGTGCTCTGCCCCCCTTAAGGTAAAGAAGTTCTTCCTCATGTTTAGATGGAACTTCCTATGTTCAAGTTTGTGCCCATTACCTCTTGTTCTATCACTGGGCACCACTGAAAAAAGACTGTTCCCACCTACCTGGTACCCTCCCTTTAAGTGTTTATAAGCATTGACAAGATTCCCCCTCAGTCTTCTCTTTTCCAGACTAAAAATACCCAAGTACCTAAGCTTTTCCTCATAAGAAAGATGGTCCAGTCCCCTAATCACCTTTGTAGCCCTTTGCTGGAGCCTCTCCAGCAGTTTCCTGTCCTTCTTGAACTGGGGAGCCCAGAACTGGACACAGTACTCCAGGTATGGCCTCCCCAGGGCAGAGTAGAGGGGGAGGATAACCTCCCTCGACCTGCTGGCAACCCTGTTCTTGATGT
>VZSZ01006528.1:418030-438920 GCA_013398815.1 Ibidorhyncha struthersii | reverse complement strand
TGTTAGAAGACCCCAGACCAAAAATCACCATTGGACTAAAAGATGCGTGAATGGCATGTGAGTGGCTGGTGTATAGATCACAAGGGTGTAATTGTCCAGGGATTTCTTTGTTCAAGGTCACTCCCTTTTTGGAGGCACCCAGCCCAGGCGGACCTTGCTGCTGTACTTTTCAATTAAGTTATTTATTTTTATAAAATCTGAAACCTGAGACTCTGCTGTGGGAAACCTAGGGTCGAGCCTGAAGAAGAAGGGAGCTTGCCTGAGAGTGTGTATGAGGAGTCGAAAGGGGCACCGGTCAGCCTGCTGGGGTTGCTGGCAGCGAAGGGGCCCTGGTCTGAGCAGTTAAAGATTTGGGTGTTGTGTGTGACTCCTTGAGTGGTGTGTGAATGCTGGGGCAGCGGCTTCTCCTTTAACAGGAGTGAAGTTGGGCTTGGGAAAAGGAAAGGGGGAATGAGTGTTTTTTAATTAGTCTTTGTTTCTCACTAGCCAACTCTGTTTTGATTGGCAACAAATTAAATTAATTTTCCCTGAGTTGAGCCTGTTTTGCTGGTGACAGTAATTGGTAAGGGATCTCCCTGTCTTCTATCTTGACCCACGAGCTTTTCATCTTATTTTCTCCCCTGTCCTGTTGAGGAGAGCTAGTGAGAGAGCTGCTGGCTGGCTGGCTGGCAGCTGGCTGAGGCCACCACAGTCCTTAATTTATGTATATAATGCATTTCAAAAACTTTCTGAAAGGAAATCGTCTGAAAAATAGTTGTTACATGCATTTAGGTACATACAGCTCCATGCACTTTTAGCTGACAAGTTGGCAACTGGAACTCTGCTCAGTTTGCAAGTGAATTTTTTTTTCTTTTGTCAGTGCAGCTGTATAAATCATACTGGGTTTACAGTGAAGTTCACTTAACGCTTCGAAGATCACCTCTGGTAACTGATGCTGGGCTCTTGGCTTCTCAGCTGTAACTATGTGCCTGGTGGTCTTGCTGTGTAACAGTGCCTAGAAATTAATTTAAACTTGTAGTAATGTCTGCATACCTTATGAACAGTAAAGTTGGAATGAGGTGTTGTCTTACCTGCAGAGCCATTGGAAGTGGCCCTTATTGTTCGTTTCCAAATGAACCCAGATCTTCTATTGGAATATGGAGTGGGTCTATAAGTGTTTGGTTATTTACCACAGGTATGCAGTCACGTTGCTGCTCCTTTGAGGGAGAGACGTGCATGATTTCTTTATGCAAAGGTATTTTTAGAAGGTCACTTAAGTTATGCATAAAATGTTTTTCTAGCTTTTTTTCTCATTGAAGTCCCTGAATGTATATAGGGAAGTGGGCACTGCAGCTGCTGAGGTATGTATTGTTGAACATAAGTAGGTTCAGGTATGGAGCTTTAGCAGCTATACCTGTAGTATATATGTTGGTTGTCATCTCATAAGAAGAAAAATCTGTCATTTGAAAACTGGTTAAGTGTAAACAGTAACATTGATACTGATTTCCTAATATAAAGGGTTACATTTGAACTCTCTGTGTCTCCAAAGTGGATTTACTGTGTGGAAAGGTAGGACTGTTTGATTTTTCTTTAGAGAGAAGATATAATAAGTCTATGGATAAGAGGGAACACTTATATTAAAAAAGAGCTTTCAAAAATTGGATTATCTGATACAATCTACTCTCCCAGTTACTACTGCAGCCTCTCTGCTCACTGTTTGTTCATCTACGTAGAGGTGTAACTTCTTTTTCTACCAGGTGGGGACAAGATTAAGTTAGTAAATGGAGTCAGTTGAGAAGTCTTTAAAAATCAAATCAGTGTTTATAGGGTATCCTTTTATTTCAACGAATATTTTTGTAAAAATATGTGGAATTTGTCAAGGATGGATTTTATAAATATCTTATTAGTTGGAGTATGTGGCAGGGGAATGTAGCATTAATTAAAACTTTTTTTTTAAGAGTATTTTTAGCTTTATGAAAAAAGACTACCAAGAAAAAGCCTTTAAAAAGGTAAAAGTTGAGAGTTTGTCTGTTCTGATGCTGGATTCACTGGTCTTCCAATTGAAAGGGTTTTAAAACCTTTTGGTCATCTTAAATCAATCCGTTTCCTTAATGAATAGTTGTGTGTGAGTTTAGGATTTGAGTTGTGTGGAGACTGGAATCATGCTGTTATTTTATACAGAGACTGAAAATTCCAAGACTAATTGGATTAAGGTATTTTTTTTTTCCCCCCAATGGGTGCGGTTTCAGGAAAGCCCCAAGAAACCCATCTCTTCTTCCATTGTTCTGTTGGTTATAAAATGGGCTGTCTGCACAAGGGCAGGGGCAGGTTTTAAAGAATATTGCACTGGTAATCTAAGGGACACACAGTGCAGGACTGGTGTTGAGGTTCTCTCTGGTGGTGTGCAGCACAGTAGCCTGAGGTTGTCCAGTTTCATGAATCAATTCCATGTTCACGTGGCATAATGAATATATGTGGCCGTGCACCTGCAGTTGTGATTTGCTGCTTTCATTTTGTTACTCTGTGCCCTGCTTCAGCCTCAAGCACTTACTAGCACGACTGATTTATCAGCTGCGTTATGGCCTTGGTATAGGTTTAAGACTGTACAGAATTGGTTCTGTAGACATGGCTTTTTTTCTCCCCTGTATTTTTAGTTTATTTTCCCCAAACTAGTTGTTGCTACTTCTCTCTTCTGTGGGTGCTGGTTCTTGCCTTAGTTCAGTCACCAATGCATGTTGCTTTAGAATAATCATGTAAGATCTTTTCTAAGCAATAAATTCTTGTAATGAGGCTTCTATTCCAGAGGTATGTGTTCAGTTGGATGCTAAAGCTTGATTAAGTATTTGTTTAAAAGATACCGTACAGGTGAAGAGGTTTTGCAAGAGGTAGCCTGACTACTTAAAAAGAGAGGAAAAGGAATTGTTGGCTTATTCACGTTGGCCAAATTTAATGATTTCCATGGAACACTGCCACTTTATCTGCAATGTCAGTAGTGGGTTCTCATGTACATACCCATAAAGCAGATCTTCTAGCAGAAGAAAAGCTGGAGCAAGCAGACATTTTGCTTTCAAACTCTTTATAGATGTGTGTCTGTGTGGGTGTACCAGTGGCCTGAAAAAACCCAAAGCGTGGGAGCCTGGAAAGGGTTGTGGGTTTTGCTTTTTTTGGGGTTTGGTGGTGTTTTGTGCGTTTTTTTTTTTTTTGCTGTTAATTTTTGGAGCTGTCTTGTGAACTGTGTAATGACTTTCAAGGATGTGGATTAACATAACACCTCTGTATTAGTCGTGTCATCTGCTAAAGAGCTGACACGGATACAAGTCTTTTCATAGTGGCATTACACTTCTAGGGACACCTTTTTCATTCTCCTCTAGTCTCACAGTCTGGATCAAAACACTTTCTCCTTTCTGTCCAACAGTGGTTTTGTGGTGTGTAGACCATGAAGGGATGCATTTATTATCTATATTCACTGTGCTACAAGAATATGATGGAGTTTGAATGGAAGTCAGTCAAGTTTTAGTACTTTGTAACAATACAGTTATTTTTTTTCCTCTGACAAGTTATGCTTTCATTGAAAGTAGGGCATAAGAGAGCATAGGAAACTACTGATAAAAAATTGCTGACAGCTCATAACTATTTTTCTTCAGTTAATTCAGATGAGGAAGGCCCCTGAGGAAGGGTCAGTTGATACTAACGTCTAAATGCAACATGCAAATGGTTTAGTGTACCAGATGGAGTAACAGTCTTGTTACTGGAAGGACATAGTGTTCTTGAGAGTAAGAATGACATGGTAAAAAAGCATGTACATTAGAAGTCCACTGCATGAATGGTAATATGCTGACCCCAAAATAGTGGCATTGGTGGGCTGCTCCTACAAGAACCTACTGGAGTAACCTTTGGTACTGCTGAGTACCAGTGCTCTGGTACTGATGCTCTTCTGGGTTTCTTTTACTTGAAGATTATTTACTATTGTCACTGGTTTTTGAATGCAGGGGTTAAAAAGGGAAGAGGGAAAAATCTGTCCATTTTATGTGACCTAACTGCAGGAATTCCAAGAAATCTCTTGCAAGGATCTTGTGCTGGACATCGTGCAGTGGCCTCAAGACTGTCACATGAAAGCGAAAACAGTTTGATGCAGAATTTCATCTGTTCAAGCTGTTTCCAGTTGAGGAGACACTTGGTTATTCGAGACATTGAGCATCTGTCAAACCAACAGCTGAACTGGAGATTTTTCCAGGAACTTCTCTTTTGCATTGCAAAGAGAATACCTGTAAAAGAGGAGGGGGGAAGGGCAGCCTATAAAATTTCTGAGTTCTCAGCTTGATTACTTTGCCAAATTTAGCCTCACCATTTGAGAAAGTATATTTATGCCCACTGACTGACTTTGTGCTTTTGCTTTTCTTCCTTGTATGTCTGTTCTCTGCCTGCCCAAATACATTAGTTGT
Source organism: Ibidorhyncha struthersii (assembly GCA_013398815.1). NCBI lineage: Eukaryota > Metazoa > Chordata > Aves > Charadriiformes > Charadriidae > Ibidorhyncha > Ibidorhyncha struthersii. The sequence goes on along the minus strand of VZSZ01006528.1, from coordinate 434,499 downwards.
TTTCTTTTTAGTTGGCTTTATTCCATATCCTCAGGTTAAGACATGCCCAGTGTTTGTCACCTGAGGTTCAGGATGGTGGTACTTGTCTCCTTGTATGCACACTGAAGGGTAGTCTGTGGCTGTGTGTGGAATGCATATTTCAGCATTGCTGTTTGTCTAACAAATGGTAACTGTGCAAACTTCACAGTGGGGCCAAACCACTATTTGGGCAAGCTATTGCCATCTGTTCTACACCTAATGTTAACCTCTTTTCATAAGGCACTTAGTGGTGCACCTGTGGAGGTGGAGCAGATTAATACATGTCATATGCATGGCTGGCTAATGTAGCAGTGATATTCCTGTATATAACTCTAATCTGTCTGCTTCTGGTGAAATATGCAAAGTTACCTCTTGCCTCACCACAGACAAGAATTCTTAAAAGAAATTAACATTTGAAGTTAAAAGGCCTTGGGACAGGTTCCTACCATATCATTACCTAAGAGAGAACTGAACCAAATTGCAGCATTGTGGATTTGTCTCAATAATCAGGCCACTTTATCTGAGATGTTGTGGTTCAGATTGCCTACCCCTTGGTGAAATACTGATTGACAAGAAAATTGAGGATGGCACTATGTTTCCAGGGTGGACAGGGTAGCTAGATTCAGAGAAGTGAAAGAAAGTGGAATTTCTGCAGTCTCTCCTGTCTTTAGAGCAAACCTGTTATGAAAGCTGCTTAGAAATTCAAGTTCAGGTTTTGGAGGGCTCATCAACGCATGTGAAAATCCTGGAGATTAGAAACATGATTGATCTCTGCATAGCATCCCACGCTCTCATTTTAAGATTTTGCAGTGTGTATCCTGGTGGACAGAACCACTGGAGTGGAGCCTCTAGTACACAGAGGAAGTTGAACTATGGACAGTGTGTCATTGGCATGCCCCCTGATACTAATGGTGATGGCCCAGCATATCCAGTCTGTGACCAGTAATTATAGCCTTAGAGGTGATAAAGTCTCTACTGAATATTCAATTTCCCTGTATGAGTGTTGGAGAGATGTGTGATAAACTTGCAGGAATCCAGGCCTGCTTCCCACTGACTTCCAGGATAGATTTCCACATGAAGGCAGAAAATATGATACGTGAAACCTCCTACTGATGTTGTTCATCAGAGCCTGCTACAGATACAGCTGTAAATTTCTGTTCACCTTTCAGGCTTATAGCTGATTAGAGGTGCCATGATCAGAAACTTCATTCAGAGTTGGTAATATCTAAGTTAAGATGCATGGATTTCAAGTCTGGATAGGAGCATCTTGACTGCATGCTTTAGATCAGATGCAGACAGATTATGCAAGTACAGGCATTAGGTTGGTACTGCATCAGTAAAGGAGAAACTCATTTTTAAATGCTGTAAGGGCATTGAACTGGAAGACTCTAAACATGCATAGATGTGGCTGCTGAAGAGTCCCATGAGGTGCTATGAAGCAGTTTATGCTGACAAGATTTTAAAGCCATTAATTACTTTCCTTTTATATTAGGGGAGAGGAGGGTCAAGAAAGCATGGCTAGAATCCAATAATCTGGATTTTTCTAGACAAACGTTAGCAAAATAATTTCTTTAATATTTGTCTAGCTTAATTGGAATGCCATAGAATATGGTATGATTTGCTATTCTTAGTTTCCCATGTCTGTTTGGATGATACACTACATTGGAATGCTATTAAATTTTCTAAGCCATTGTAGTTGTTGTCATATTGCGTCTGCCTACGAGGAATTTGTTTGATCATTAAGTCACTGGGGTGGTGTGTGTGTGTGTGAAGATACAGGTTTTTTTTTCCTTTTAGTAAATAATTCTGAAGCTGAAGTGTTTCAAGGTATGCTGCTAGTGGCAGGCTTCTCAAACATAGCAGTGACAGCATTAAAATATTCTTCTTTTAAAGCCCTAAGAGCAGGCATCAGCAAGACTACAGTCTTGCACCTTTAATTATCTGTTTAAGCCTTGAATTTCCAGTAATGCAAGAAACTCAGCATTTTGGGGCTTTTTTTCTGCTTGCAATGTAACACTGTTGCATATTGCATTGCCATAAAGTTAAAACTTGGTGAAGAGGTTGCTAGATACTTCAAAGAAAGATATGTGGTTTTGGGTAGGTTTTGGGAACTCAGGAATGGTTTGGTCCGGAGTCTACAGTATATGTAGAATAATCCTGCAGGGAATGTTACCAAATGGAAGTTAGCTGGATTGCCTGCATGATGGATTACCATATATGAACAAAGGCAGGAGGCCTGGGAGTTCATGTTAACAGCAAGTATTTANTGAAAATTGGCTTCTCTTGATCTGACAAGTTGAAGTTCATGCTTTGTTGGTCTCTCTGCAGCAGCACGTGACGTCAGAAATGTCATGACCACTTTGTTAACACATTTATCTTCTTCAGTTAGAAAAAAACATGGATAATTCTGGTGGTGCAGCCACACAAATGAGCTCCGTTTTGCTGATTAGTGTCAAAAGGTAAATCGGTTATCCTGTTTCTCTTTGCATTGCATATGGACTCTTAATGATTTGTTAGCTATTATAGTGAGTTAATGATTATGTATGTGTTGCACACATGCCTGATACTTGATATTAGGAAATGCTTGGTGCATGTTTTATATAAAACAAAGCCAAATCCACAAATAGAAAGCTGTGTGCATGGAGATTGTTTCCCTGGTGTCAAAGCAGCATGGGGATATATGTTGTGATTTTTTTTTTTTCTTCTTTTGATGATGATTTGTTAGTAATCATTATGTGTATTTGCCATTCTAATGATGAGATGCTTGAGAGGAGAGAGAAGACAATTAGAAAAACAACATTACTGTTAGGGAAGAAACTTATTGAGACTTCAGTATGGTGAGACTGAGTATTCAGGAACAAGCAGAAGAAACATCAAAACACCCACATTTTTGTGAAGTAATGCAGCTTAGTGGTCTTAGTGACCTCTAATTTCTTTTCTTTAACCCGCACTATTCCACAGACATCTTTATGCTTCACTGGCCTGGTTGCTGCTCCAGAGCAGTTAAATGTTACGTGCATCTTTCTGTAACCTGTTTATGAATGTACTGAAATGATAACCATTTAATTTTTAAGCAAGCTGCAGCTCTACCTCAGCAAGCATACAACTGTTTTAAATTGAGACATTCCAATACCCTAAAAAATTAATGGTTCCAAATACAGTAGAAAATCCTTTCTAATCTAGCAGTAGCTAGGAACAGGAGACTTTATTTAAAATTACATATATCCTCTTGACCACTGTCTAGGGGAAAATATGGTCACAACACAGAAATAGAGAAAATTACTGTGAATGCTTATATATTATGCTACAAGGCAACGCTGGATTAGAAACCTTACAGGAAGAAATCAAGCATAACATGCCTAGGTAATATATAACATAGCTTTTCACTTAGTGAATTGTATATTATAAATAAGGTAAAGATGAATGCTAGCCAAATAATTTACTCGAAACCATTTTTGTGGGCTGTGTAAGAGTTTGGTTTTTGGGTTCATTTTTTTTCTTCCAATTTTTGAAGAATCGCTTGTAAAAAGGTAGTAGCAGAAAGCAAAATTTTTGCAGAAGGTTTTTACCTGCACCGTCTTTGCTGCTGATCTGGCAGTGTAAATGGAAAATAAGCTTTCTGAGACCTCTTGACTTTAAATTTATGTAGTCCAACTTGATTTGATTCTCCCCCTTCCTGCAGGTGAATTTATAACAGCAGATGTTTAGCCTGGGTCTTCATAATTGAGATGTATTGTCCCGCATGCCTTGTGAGTTGTTATTGTAGTAAAAATGTATTGGCACTTGATTACAGCACTAATGAAAGTCTTTATCAGATAGGTTGTTTTATGTCCACTCTTTTAGAAAATTGGAGTTCTCACATCGTGAAATATTTCAGTATAAATTACTGGTTTTTCTATAATTTTTGGAGGGCTTGAAGTCTGATGTATATTGAATTCTGCACTTAAGACACTACTTTTGGAATAGTCTATCAATGTTACTTTTCAGATACTTCTAGGATATTCCACTTACATGTGTTGTTAAAATAATTAGGAGTATCTGAATTTTTCAGTGTAATACTCATGTGGTTCACACTGCTGCTTACATCAGTTATAATTTGCTGTACATGTTCCATGCAGAACATCGCAAGTGTTATTTCACACCTGAAACTGTTCCTTTAGTGTTTGTCGTACTCCTGAACATCATTTTGTTCTGTACATTCCTCAGACTGGCCTGTGCTTGGTGATCCAGGCTGCCATGACTCTGCACTCTCAGTGCTTTGGGTGCTTGTTGCTGACTGTGTAACCATCCATCTCTTCCTCCCTTGTTTTCAATAAGGAGGTGAGAAGAGGTTAGAGAGACTTGTGTAGCTATCAGATGTTCCCAGTTTTCATCTATTTGGTTGTGCTTGGGATTACACTGGTTGAATGGAATGTTCCTCTTCTCTCGTGGAAAGATGTTGCTCTTGGAATCAAGCCTGGTGCTTATTAGTGCATGTAATTTCTTGTCATAATGCTAAACCATAAATGACTTTATAAATGACTTTATGAATGTGTCTTCCTGTCTGTGTGTATCTTTTTCCAAATGATTGCATACTAGTATCAAAATAAGTTATCGTGTTTTATGTTTCTTCTAACATGTCATATTCCTTTTAAAAAGACAGTAATTTAAGCAGTTTCTATCTTGGTAATGAATACTGAAAATAGTATTTATATGCATTAGATAAACTTCATATACCACTGTCCACTTTAAGTCACTCCATCTTGTTTACAGAACCACAGATCAGAAAAAAACCCTATTCCTGTGCCTGAGGATAGCATTGTCATGTTTTGGGGAAAATAATTACTGCAGTGACAGGTCAGATGCAGAAATTCATCTGCTGCATTGTGCCAACTTTGTGACACAAAGTTCTAACTCACTCTCCGAGGTGATATTGCACACTTAAGTAGAAAGTTTGGTTTGTGCTTTTTGAGATGAAAGAAAGTGATCCCTCTGTTTCTTTAATCATCTTTAGTAATAATGGCAACCCCCTGCTCAAACCAGAAAACAGCAGCAGATGTACAGTATAACACTGATTATTGAATGGCCATAACACTGGACCTCTGTTTAGATCAACAGTCCTCCTGTCTCACATTCAAAAAATCCAAACTTACAGTCATAGGGATTAATGAAAGAATAAACACACAAAAGGTCTCATTTTGATGGCAGGGATAATCAGAGGGAGAATCAACTGGCATTTTAATCTCTATTGCTTCCAACTAAGACATTTGACAGTGTGGTCATGTGATTTAAAGATTTCTTAAATACACCATTTACACACACGAAAAAAAGCCCACCCAACCTTGGAAATGTTGAAATAAGAAATTTTTGGTTGGCTGACTTTGCTAGATGTCCTCTGTAAGGAATGTATACTGTGAGGTTGTGGAGTTTCAGTTAGGAATGTTGATATTGAATCTTGAACATCTGTATGAAAGGAATGCTGCAATAATTACTCACTGAATTGGAGTGGATTAAATGAAAAAGGAATGATGCTAACTCCTGGCTGTTATTTTGTGGAGGTCCTGTTGCATTGATGAACCTACCATGTAGGGTTTTGGTCTTTTCCCAAGCTGATCTTCTGTTGAGAAATGAAGCTGAGATGTTTCCAGAAGCAGACTCTAATTAATACTTTTAATGAACAGTAATAGAGGAGAGAGTCTCTTCTTCCAAAAAGCATCTGATGCACCTCTGTCCATGCAGTAGCCAAGCACTGGGGTCATGACACATCTGGTTCTGCGTTGCTTTGCTTGATGCAGACAGGAAACTGTAATCCTGGGTCCGGGCGGCCATCTCCCTGTGGTGGGACAAGCAACCGTAACTGTTTTTGTGTGTGTTTGTAGCTGTTGTGTGTGCAACATCCACTTGAGTGTTCACTAAGCCAGACAGGTGGGACTTCACATAATCTGGTGTTCTGAAGCATTTTGTGTGAGCCTTGAAGACCTTTAAGTGTGAAGTTCAGTTATAGTTTTTAACATGTGAACTATCAACTTAAATTATTCAGTGACTGGAAGTTTGTTGAAAAGATTGGGCAGCCTGGCACGGTGGAGGTGATAGTTTCTGAGATGAGTTTCTCTGCCACTAGAAGGGGAGTAGTCTTTGATCAAGCTGCAAGCAAGAAATGCCACCAAGGCATTTTCTGATAATGCCAAAGGGCAAAGAAGTCCTCCAGTATAATTTGTGGCTGCGCAGGTGTGGCGTCCAGTCAGAGCACAGGGCAATGCGGTCATTGCAGCAGGACTGAAGGCAGTGAATCCCCCTGCTTTGTAACACTGCTGCTATGGCTTCATCATGGTATTTCCAGGTAGTAAATATTCAGAATCTGTACCCCAAAATCTGCATTGACTCAAAGCTGAGGTTTATAAACTAGTAAGCCTGCAGTAAACTATAAATATAAAATATAAATATAAACTAGTAAGCCTCTGCCAATATATGTGCTTGGGTTAATTTTAATTTTTTAAAATTTTGTATGTGTATGGGAAATGTGCTGCTGTTTTTTTCTCCCATGTTGGAATATGGTTGGTCAGTACTAAATAATTGGGATTGCTTAAAAGGCTTCGTCTATATGATCTGCTAATGCCTTATTTTGCAGGTAATTTGTGTTTTATAAAAAAATGCTCAACCCTGAGTAACATTCATAAATATATTCCTTCTAGCAAGCTGAACTGATCTGTGAACACGTCTCATACCTCTTGCACAACTGAATTGTGCATGCAGCTTAAAAGTTTATATATAAAATTATTAGGTGGAATTGTTTCACTTCAGGGTAATTATTTTTTCTGATAATAATTGTGCAGGGATAAACATATTATCATGGCAATGCTTTAATCATGTACTGCAGCTCTTACCTAGGCACCTGTAATTTCTAGTAACACTGGAAATACTGAGTAACTTCAAAAAGGCCAAGGAAACTGTTGTTTTTAAATTCTTTATTTAAAAAGCTGAATGAAATGCAGGATCTTGTTGATGCAAACTTTAAAAAAAAATTATATGTACATCTTTTCCTAGCGAGGTTAACTTTCAGGCATCTTTAGTTCTCTTGTACAATTCAATTCAGTTATCTTCCTTTTTAATCAAATGTTCTGCTTTCAGGCTAAGGGGATGAGATCAAGGGATTGTACCAGAATAGAACTGTAATCTAGCGATAAAACCTTGTTGGTGTTGTGAATGAAACTGAACTTCTGGACCCACTTCATACTGTACCTGATTTCTTGTACCTGATTAATGGGTAGAGCAAGTTGTTAATATGACTCTTGGAAAAAATAATCTTTCTTACTTAATTCAAAGAATGAAGCTAAGGCTGTGGATGGGAGTAATTGGCAATTATTGTAACTGATGGGATTTCTGGTGCTGTCACATCCTTGGTTTAGACAAATTATGTCAGGAATCCAAGCATTCAGTTCAGTTGTGTCTATCTCTTCCTTCTGTGAGAAATCCACATAGAAACAAGTCTGATGGAGCTTGTCAGAAAATTGGTCTCTGGACATCCATTTGGTCATCCACCTGTTGCTGCAGACAACCTGTATAAGCGGTCCCCATTTAGCTTCCTTTGAACATCATCAAAGTTGGAGCAGACTAAAATTATGTGAACTAACTTTTCAAATTTTTAATGAAGGAGATCGTATACAAAAATCTAAATCTTACTTGTAGAGATGTTGTGTATGAAGTTTCTCAAGGAGGTAGTTAAAGCTGCCTCAGTCAACTTTGTGCTGGCATTCAGAACACTGTTAGGGCAGTTGATGTCTCATCTATAGGACCTAGTTAAAAACCCAAAGCCTGTTACGATTTAATGTTATTTTTCCCTTAACCACAATGTGCTGACAAAGTTGCCTTTGTAAAATGAGTATTACTTCCATGTCTTTCTTGCTAGGCAGTGTTTGCCTAGTGTGTGTGAGATGGGGAAAGAGGAGAAAGAACAGATAACTTTGCCGCAGTGTGATGCTCTTCCATCATGCTAAAGGTGGAATAAGACCAGAGATTATGATTCTCATTATCAATGCAAATTATTTTCTAGCATTAAAGAGAAAATAAGCCCTGAAAATGTTTGATTTTTCCTTTTTAAATTAATTCTGTCTTACAGCTAATGAAATGAAAAAGATTTTGATTCCATCTCTTGGATAGACTTGTTAAAGAAGGCATGAAGAATTAAGTTTGTAGTAAATTATTCAAATCTATTTATTGCTTAATGATTCTTTAGACAGATACTTATGATTAAGTATTTCCCTGGAACTAGAGAAAGTCTTGCTTTGGTATTTTAAGTTTCTATTGTATATCTTAGTGAAGTAGTCATTCGGACTAGTTCTTGGAAGCTCAACTACAGCTAGAAATTCTGGTCAAATTGTTTTGCAATCTTTATCTGTAGTGATGAAATGGTGGTTGCTGTAATAATAGAGATAATTTCTTAATGCTGTGAATGTGTTAAAAAGCAAGTGGTGAAGCCTGAGGTATGGCCAATGACACTGAAAGGAGGGGCTGTTTTGAATGCCACCAATGGAAATATGTATGACTGCAAAATACTCTATGCTCTTTTGTGGACACGTAGATGAGAAGGGGCCGTGTTTTCATGAGATACAGCTATGTGAAGGAATCATGAAGTGTTACTGCTTGTTAGGAGGTAGGCCTGGGCTGACCCTGTTAGCTATGGTACCTGGAGCTTTGAGGAGGTAAAACTTAGATTCAGTGACTTAACTTTGCCTTAAGTGTTAATGTAAGATGTGAAATTGTTCAAGGTGCTTTGACCTTATCTTCCCATCAATGTTGTCTCTTGCTATTTTAGTTTGTGTGTTTGGAAAGTGTATATAGTTGAAGAGTTTGAGCAGTCTTGTTTTAAGTAAATATCGGGTGTGGGTTTTCACGAGTTACCTACTCTTTCAGTTCTGTCTGATGTTCCAGTGCAGTGTTCGTTACAGAACTGTGTTAAATTTAGGGATTATTTGGTTACCAGTTGTGTAGCATTTGAGTTGTTGCTATGATTTTCTTCAGGTGTAGCAGATAAAAGATTTGACATGTTTTGCTGTTCAGACAAATAAAACCAAGGGGTTCATCTGCTCTTTTGGAAGGAGTATTAGTAAAATAGTTAACATCGGTCTCCTGTGTACTTAGATGATTTATGATGTATGAAGACTTGGCTGTATCCTCTCCTCTTGCCATTTTTCTAATGTGAAAGAACTCTGAGCCAAGCAAGGATTATCTCTTGAATAATTGGATTCATCTTGTAAAAAGAGGGGGGAAGCTAAACGTACTGTTTTCTGAAACATCTTACATGGGAGCACAAACACAAGAGTGGAGTGATCTGGAGAGCTGCTTATGTGCAACTTAAGACTCCTGCCTGGTAGGGGAAGTCTGATTTAAGTGCATGCTCCACTTTGAATGTGGTCTCACCTGCCTTCCTCTTTATTCTTGAGATGAAATTCTGCATCTGAGGGGCACAGATCTAGTATTGACAGGTCATTAAACTTCACATAAGCAGAATGAAAGTGGCGTGCCTGAGTGCAACTGCTGGTGTAGTGAAGGTGAGCAGCCTTGCAGGTGTTTCTTGGGATGCTTCTCTTGAGTGGTGGGCAAAGATGATGGTGAGTGAGGAGAGAGGGGCTCTTACAACAGTGCTGGGTGAGGAACGGAAGAGACCAAAGTTGAAAAGTGACCACATCAAACTTTTGCTGTAATGGAAAAGGAGAGAGGTTAAGCCGTCAGTTTAGGCTTTTCAAGTCTAAAAGCTGAAGAAAACTTCAGTACTGAGAGAGAGAAGCAAAGGCATGCAAATAGGGATACTTCTATATATTTCCTGCGCTGTCTAAGCTGGAGAAAAGTGAGGACTTGCAAATGAATTTTAAACATACGCTTCAGTGTCTGCTTAGTTGAAGGAGTAGATGGTAAATGAGATTGCTTCCTCCTTCAAATTGCAAATATGCACCAACCCAATAGCCTGGTACCTCCCTCATGTGGTATGGTGCTATACTTTGTTATAGGTTTGGTTTAGTTACGGTAAGAATTTCAGAAAATTTGGCAATTCTTTAAAAAGGCTTGATGATAGGACTTTATTTTGTGTAATTAAGACATGGCTATGGGCAATGGGCATATTTTAATGTTGAGAGCTGTTGAAGTGATGCAGTAAAAAAGTATTCCCCCCCCGGTCCCCGATCACTATTGTCTTCTCTTAGGCTACTTTTATTTAACAAAGCAATTTTGGAATATCTGTCCTTAGTCTGAACACATTCAGGTGTCTTGAAGCAACATGCATTTTATGGGCTTCTAGAGATGCTTAATTTCTTTTGTTCCAGCCTCTTTTTCTATCACTGGCCATACTTTGTTTTTCTTCAGTGATTTACTGAATAGATTTCTAAAACCATCGTGTTTTAATATAGCTAGCAAAAAATTAGTCCAAGTTATAACTTCATATTGAATCAAGCAATACTATTTCTGTGATGCTTAGTTGGGCACAATAGGTGGTCACATGCCAAAATACTGTTCAGTGCATACTGAGCAGCTGTTAAATGTAATCTTTTGAATTTTCAGCAGAGCTAAGTAACTTACAAGAGGTGCTGGGAATAAATAGTGTAGGATACAGAATTTTTGTAGGAAGATGAAATCACAGGATGATTATTGTACTCAGTGAAAATATTCCTCTGTTTTTTACCTGGAAGCACAATGCTCGTTAAATGACTGGAACTGAAAAAAACATGCAGCATGTATTTAGGGTTTTCCCCATGTATCCCTCAAGGCTTATAAAATTAAGACAAAAGGTACTTGAATGACAAATGTATAATCTATGCATGATGACAGAGATTCAGGAAAACATTTGGTTGCAATTTTGTAAAGCAGTGATTCATGCTAGAAAATGATACAGTGATTCATACATGTAGATGTCATTTTTTGGCTTTAAAGTATATTTATGTACGTACTCTAAAGGATGGTTATGAGGTTTTCTGGAGTTTTGCAGTTAAAGTGAAAATTGCAAAGACCCCTTTGAGAAATGTTATTCTACATGAGCATTGTAAAGAGCGCAAATTGTAACTCCCCTTCCCATATCTTCTAAATCTGGGATGTGATTGATGGTATAAATTAGTCCGCATTAATTCCATTCTCAGTAAAATATTAGTGCTGATTATAGCTGAATACAGAATCATTTCAAAAGCTTAAATACAGGAGTTTGAAGAATTTACCCTCAAAAGACATCTTTTTTTTCCTGTTCCTCAGAACTTCAGAAATCACACTGTAGATTTCTGAATGGATAAAATGGGAGCAGTCTCCTGTGGAGTGGCTGTGCTTTCATTATATTTCCCTTCTCTTCCAAATTCAAAACTCTCTAGCAGAGTGTCTTTTTACCATCAAAATAATGTGACCTCTGTCTCTCTTGGATTGTAATCCACAGATAACAGATTTTCTCCTGTGCAGGAGGATGCATCTAGTCTGAAAGTCAGATGATGTTTCTCTGAATGAATTGCCAAAGTTCAGTGCGAAGTAGATGCAGTTTTAGAGCATGGCCCTCTTCCTGAGGACACTGCATTGACTCTGTTCTATGCCTTCCTTGCCCTCCCAGGTTCATATGCTTTTGTATTCTCCTGTGTCTGCACAGAAGACCTGTAACAGGGATTATAGCGTACAGCGAAACTTGCCGTCTTTTTGGGGGGCAGGTAAATTGAGAACAGGTTGGTGGGTACACCCCTTGAGGTGCTGTGCTTGTGGGCATGTATGTTCAGATGGTTATTTTAAATATACATGGTGGAGATGAAGTAGTTCTCTCTTTTTATAAATAACATGGGAAAGGGATTTTTATTCTGACCAGCAGTGTCAAATGGGTGTCTTGCATGCAACCTTTTGAGAAAAGTTCATGACTTTCTGAACTGTGTTATTTAAAAACTTCTATTTAATTGGGCGATGGGGTAGTAACAGAAACTCCTGCCTCCAAGACAGAACTGATGGACCCTTTTGGGAAATTGGTGGTACCTTCTCCAGGGCTGACCTGTAGGCATATTCTGCATTTCCTCATTTCCTCTTCCTGTCTGGCAGCAGAGGCCAGGTCTTGAGGACTGCAGCACGGGATCCTTGATCTTTATTTGCATGGCTACATTTGGCTGACAGTTGCAAGTACTGCTCTGTGGATTCACTGAAGAATTTCACATGTGCTCTGTCTCAGGGCTTCTGCTCCAGAGTGCACATGTGTAGCTGTGTCCTAGCTAAGGCAAAAGTAGTTTGGGCAATCTTTGTGAGACTTAATACACAAGAATGTATTGCAGAGTTATTTTATTGTTATTTTAGTACCGCAAGCAAGGTTGCTGTTTCTCTTAATGGGAGACAGATGTTTTACTTGATAAATCCATATGAAATTTTTATGAAGAAGTTTGGTTTGGCAACTTTTTTGGTGTAACGTAACTTTTCTCAAAAGGTTGCATGCAAGACACCCATTTGACACTGCTGGTCAGAACAAAAATCCCTTTCCCATGTTATTTATAAAAAGAGAGAAAATGATACGGTCTGACCTGCAATGTAACAGAGAATACAGAGCTTTCTTGAATGGTTTTCCTTTTGAGTAACAGTGCATCTTTTTTTGAAAAACAAGGATTTACTTTTTCCAGCTTGATTATGTGAGGAATTAAAATCCTGAAAGCTGGTGCTGGATTGGTGTGAAGCGGTCCTTTTTTTTTTTTCTTTTTTTTAAGGAAAAAAAAAATCAATCTTAAATAGATGACTAAATGCAGGCTGGCAATTTCTAGAAAATAAATCTCATCCAAATTGTGGAAGAATCAAATTTTGGGTTCTTAGTCAAATGAGTTACTGTATTTCTTCATTAACTAAAAAGTGCTCTTCCAGCATAACCTCCTTATGTCAGTGCTGTCTGGTGGGACATCAGTAACTGCTGCCCTGCTGCAAATTGTGTCCGAGCTGAACTAAAAAAATAATTAGAAAAGATGTATCTAAGTATTCAACAATTTCCTGTTGCTTTAAGTAGAAGATGATGAATGTTTCTCAAGGGAAGTAGGAGAGGAAGAGGAATCTCCTTACAGGATACTTCCTGCTCAAGACAGGAAGCCAATTTAAAGTCTTGAACATGCCAACGTTTTATCTAGTTAAAAATGTTGTCACTTGGTTTGCAGGAAGGTGGTTCTTCCCTTTCTCCTCCTCCTCAGGAGAAGCCTTTTTATGAAATAGATGTGAGCATGGAGGATAATTTCTTCTGTGCCTGGGGCAGGTGTTAGTCAAACATGATTTCATGCTATGCCTCCTGCCCAGACACTGTCCAGTTGCTTCTGCCACTCTGCAGTGGATGTTTGCTGGGACTGCTGGCGGCTGCTTCGGCTGCCTCTGGTGCCTGGTGGGACCGGCCCTGCGTTTGGCTTCCTCTCTGGTAGGCAGCTCTCTTAGCATGGTGTGTTCATAATGCTTCAGCTTAACACAACCGCTTCCAAGTCTCCCTGAGAAACCAGGTTATTCTTCCACATTAGTTGTTCCCTGCAAAGGGTTAACTGTCTCTTCCTCTATAGAGCAATCCCTGCCTGCTTTGCCTCTGCTACTCATCTTTTTACTACTGTTTTCCTGTATTTTTTATGAATAGCTAGAAAAAGGCATCTTTGTGCTCACATTGCCATCTAGTACCAAACGGCATGCCGCCTTCTGGTGTGGTATGCAGTGTTAACCAAGTGAATTGCTGAGGAGCCATAGCTGCAGCAACGGGTACTGACAGAGCTGCTGCTCAGGAGGGTGGATTGATGCTCTGAGGATATGTAGCTGGTGAGGAGGTGGACACTAAGTAGATGCACGTGCCTGGGTCTCAGGTTTTCTTATCTTGAATTGTGGATGTGTATTTCTTTACCTGTGGGACTCTTCTCTTTCAAAGAGTAGGAGAAATTCACACCTTTCTGACAACCGGGGGAAATTCTGAGTGTTGAGCGTTAGGATATCTGAACCTATGGAGCGGTCCTTTTGCCACTAACATACTTTTTTGCATGTTCTTCATGGACCTGTGTGATCTCAGCTGAAGTGATCCTCACCCAGCAGAGCTGAGATGCCAGCTCCTCTTATTCAGTGGACTTTAGTTTAAAATACAGAAGTAAAAAAAAAAAATTGAATAGTACCAAATGTATCTTGGTCATTTGGCATTTTAGAGCTCAGCTCTGCAAGGAAAGCTGATGTATTTCTGAAGCAAAGGCTGGCAGCTGCCGAAGTAGGATGTCTTTTTATCAGCATTTTCAGGTAAATGACAAGTGGCATAACATTTGGAATAAAATTGAGAGCTTGTAACACTAACTGCAGTTAATGTGATTGTGCTAGTGACTGGAGTAATGACCTTGTTTAAACACAGGAAAGCTGAAAGAACTGTAGGCATCTTAAGAACATAACATGCAAAAATGTAGGAAAATAGTTCACTTGCTGTTCAAGGATGTGCTTATGCGACCTCCTACATGCTTTGTGTTGTTGGTGTTACGTGGTTGTGTTCATTGCTGTGATGCTTCTTGGAGAATCTCTGACTGGTTCTTGTCTGCCTGCTGGGTTAATGAGGAAATGGTTCTTGGCTGCACAGTTACATAAGTGAGCAGAGGTACCTTTAAAAAGTTCTTGCTTACTCTTCAGCTTCTTTAGAAGTCACAGTGCAAGTTCTTCTGCCTGTAGCCCTTCTAAAAATCTTTTACATTTCAGAGAAGGCAAGTCCCATAATAATGTCATCTTCAAGCTGATTTCTGTGGGCTCCTTAGAGGAAACCTTCCAGCAGAACTTCAGGTAGATGGTAGTAAGAAAAGAAGCACAGGGGGAGAATTCTACAGAGTGTCTTGAAAAATGCGAGTTTATCTTCCAGCTACATTGAAGCCTTTTCTCTTTTTATTTTATATCCTGTTCTCAGGGATTACTAGTTAATAATTCACATGTACTACAGTTACCAATTAAAGAAAAATTGAATTTGAAACAGCAGTAGGTTCAATTAAATATATTTGGGAATCACTTATTTCTTCTATTGCTCAGGAAGAGAGTTTAATTATTTAAAAAGTCCTTTCTTTATACACTTTTTCTTTTACATGAGCACAAAGTACCAATGGCTAATTACCATTCCTGAGGTATTAAACATTTTCAGGCTCTAAAACTTGGGACTTGAAACCAGAAAAAAACCCAAGCCAATTCAAGATGAAATAAATGTTCCTTGGCTGATTTGAGTGCATGCATGAAACTGCTGACAATCCTTACAAAAACACAGTCAAACATTATCAGAAATCAAATCTTTACTTGAATGTGTGGTGTAGAATAGCGTATTAGATTGTGTGTACAGCAAAATGAAGTAATTAGATATACATGGAGAGAGTGTAAATTCTTGCTCTGTCACAAAGAATGGAAAATGGCTATGTTCCTTCTAGAGTGCCTCGATTTCCCACCCCTCAGCAAGCACTTTTTATCACTTACAAGAAAGTGTGCATGAAGATGAAAAAGTCCTTCATTGCATGGTACGCATATTACTGGAGTGGATTTGGTTTACCTTTTTATACTGATTTGTGTTCCATAATTGGCTGCATTGGTATGCCATATTAGTCATGTTATGGCTATTTGCCATAGACTATAGGAAAAAAGATACTTGTTTCTAAATGGAAACTTGCAGAATGTCCTGTTTTGGTGAGAAGATACATCTTGTTAACATGCATTGCTGTTTTTGATAGACTTCTCATAAGGCAATTGCTTCTTTTCCAGAAAACCTATACTAAGCAGGGAGTGAACGGTGTTAAAAACATTTTATCAGTTTGCTTTTAAAAGGAAATGAGCTTCTCACCTATGGTAATATAATAGAACAAACCCACAAAGTTGGCTGTGTTAAAACAGCTCAAAGAGAGATCTAAGTTAAACTATTTTGATTGTTAGTGGGCTATAACAAGGTTGAGATCATTATTGTTAGCTTTTTCTCATAAGTTTAGCTTTTCTACTACTAGGGACCTCTGACTTCTTTCATCAGCACAGCTTGATGCCAGCCTCATGGCGGGGTGCCTTTCATAGGGAGAGCGATACTCAGAAGCGTTACTGGTTGTACAGCAGCGCACAGAGTATAGCTGTCCAGCAACAGAAGTCTGCTTGTTAGTCGTGGCTTCCTTTATATTTTAAATAATCTTTGATGCTTCCAGTTGAATGTTTGCTAATTGATTCCATAGGCTGGTGCAAGTAGCTTGATGGATTGAATATCTGTATGTGTCTGGAATGTGTCCCTTTGCTATGGTTGGACTATTCTGGTTTGCAGTTAGCCTTTTAAATGCCAGTACAATATATACGGCTATCTAAATGTCCCATTAAGTTTCAGCTGGACTGTAAGTAGCCCTTCCCACCTGCTCCCTTCCTCTAAACTTTTGGATAGTGTTGGTATGACTCAAGGCTGATTTGCATTCCTGAGCAAATAGCTCTGGATAAGTCCCCCAGGCAACTTGAGACATTTGCTCTCAATATTTAGTCATGTCTAATAAATTTGCTTT
>VZSZ01006528.1:391149-402760 GCA_013398815.1 Ibidorhyncha struthersii | reverse complement strand
TTTTTTTTTTTTTTTTTTTTTGGCAATTGAAAGTGACTTTGAAGGTTAGTTTTACTAAATTTTCATCCTCTAGCTAAAGAGCCAGGAAAAATCTTTCTAAAAAATCTGTGTATCAGCAGCAGCATTGGGAATGTTTGAAGTGAGCTGTGCATGTGGATGCATGCACATACATGGAGTATAAATACATATTTCCATGCATTTGTCATGGCTTTCTTGTGCTGTAAAAAGGATCATTACAATAATTAAGGGTGAAAGTTCTGCCTGTGGTGTCTAGAAATATCCAAGTTCTTTTCCGTTTGTGCGGTAGCTAATTTCTCCTTTCATTGAAAAATTAAAGAAATACTCAGTGTGGCTAGTGTGATATTTTTCTCTACAGCAGAGCATAGTGCACAGCATTGCTAATGCTACTAATAGCTCTGCATATGATAGTAAGAAAATGGATACAGCCACAGAATATTAAAGAAGAAAAATCTGCCAAAAAAGAGGCTTTATGCAAGGGAAAGTAAGAAAATACTACTTTGGGTCATGTAATATTTTTTTTTAGTGATGCATGATATTGATAACTTTAAACTTCTGTGACATTTCCTTCCTTGTGTTTCAGCTGGAAACTTGGTTGTCTTTGTTCTCTTCCACTTCTTAGGAGCAGATAAATCAGTGAAAGCAAAACAACCCCCCTGAAGTGTGTGCTTTGTGTTAGGAAGATGTGATTTTTGGAACACATCATGCCATGCCCTGTGAAGTCATGTCTGCATGGGGACACAGCAGGGGTCAACCACCCCTGCTCCTCAGCATCCATGGATCTGCTGGAAGGAACAGGACTGCTGAAGTGCTTGTGCCAATGCCTGTACCTTAAACGTGCAGTGTTGTCATTCCTGAAATGTTGTTGGGGGGGGTGGGGTGGGGTGTTTTTTTTCTTCTTTAACACTGCAAGCAAGTAGGTTTCCAGTTGTCCCTTTGCCCCCCGCAAAGGTGTTTCCCATACCCTGGCAGCTGCCTGCCAGTGTTGGGAATTGGGTTGTGTCCCTGGTTTCCTCCCTACCTGAAGTGGGGGTGTTTGAGAAGCTTTCTGCCAGCTTTTTCTTGCTGCCTCCTGGCTACTCACCGAGTCTTTTCCTGCAGGCAGATGTGGCAGTAGTCATCAACAGCAAAGTTCAACACTACGAAACACTTTTTCCTGCCAAGATGGCCAGCAGAATGGGGACAGGAAGGGAGTATCCTTCCTGCTGCGTAGCGGTGGCACGCACCGCTGCACATCTGGGCAGTGAAGGGTGGGTTTTCTTTTTTTATCTTCTGTTGTCAGATCCCTTTTAAAACTGTGGAACTGAAGGTGAAATGTGAGCATGCTTCCTAATGCTCAGGCAGCTCTCAGAGAAACTGCACCCCTACAGAAAGGGGGATTTTTTTCTAGACGGTACACTTGGAGCAGAGCTGAGTGGGTTGGACAGACCCCTTGAACCCTACTCTCTGTTTCTATGCTTTTGTGGATAAAATTATCAAACTAACTTCCTTACAGAATCTGCTATGTTGTGTCTGATCCTGTTGTGTCCTTCCTAGTAGGGCTGACCTGTTGAGCTGCTGCAGCTTCACCCTCAATAGCAGGCGCATGTGATGCTTTGACTTCTCTTGCTTTTTGAGAGCATTGGAAGAATGAAGTGATGGTGGTGGTTGTGTTTTTTTTTGTCAGAAGCAAAGGCCTTTGTTCATCATGTGTGTTCCTGAGAAGATACCTGTATACCTGTCAGATTAAAAAAAAACTCGTTATGCTACCAGCAAGTGCCCTATGTGATCCCCTTTAGCCATGAGTTGGCATATAACTATATATATTTATTTAGAATTGTGTTCTGAGTTTTGGCTCTTGTAGAGCCAAAGAGATCTGCAGAACCTGCTATTTGTTAATCTTTTTATTAATGTTCATTAAAGATGGGTAGTAAATCCAAGGAGACTGAGGGCAGCCTAAGTCATTGGAAGCAGCATTTTCAGTACAAATACTGTTGCTTCCTTTGTTCCCTGGAAAGGGAGCAGTCTGTCCGTCCATCTGTGTGTACAGAGCCGGAACACAGGAGGCTTTCAAGAGCTGAAGGACTCGATCGTATTGTAGCAAAACTGTTTTGTCTTAACCAGGGTAAAGTAATAATTGGCTCAGACAGCAGTGTGCATGCATATTTATAGGCCACTTCTTGGCCTTGTAGAATACTGTGAAGGCTGTGCTTCATTTTCTGCGCAATCGTGTGTAAATATCTTTGTGAAAAAGCACTGGATGCAAGCTGGCTGTTTGTTTGTTTGTTTGTTTGTTTGTTTTTTAACATAGCTATAGCTGATTCTTCCTGTTCCACTGAGTTGTATTTATTTATTTATTTTTAATTGACCAGATGTCAGATTTGTTTTTCAAGAAAAATGCAACTGTTGTAAAGGCAACTTTGCATTTCTAGAGTGGGTGTGAAGTGGGTAGCAAAATAATGTTGGATATATCTCTATTGATCCTAAGCAGAATTCTTTTTTGTACTACCTAGGATATGAGGGGTAAGAATATGCTGTAGAAAACCATGATGAACTTTGTTTGCTGATTCTGTTTATTTATGTAACATAATATATTCAGAATAATAAAAAGGCAATTTTGAACAGTGACTTTAGTTTTAGTCTAGTTTTAGTTTAGTTTAGTGTTTGTGTGTATATGTAGATGTAAAATCAATAAACAAAATAGAAGTGATTCTTTGTGAACAGCAGAGCTTTACAACGGGTTTCTCCTCTTTACCTTGGTAAGGACGTTTGCAATGTCAGCTGCAGGTTGTTTTCATATGTAAATTGATAGTTGAATGATTAGCAAATAATAATCTGACTGTAAACAAGACCTTTTCTGCCTTTTACCCTTTTCCTTCAACAGGGGGCCTAGGACCTGACTTACTTTCTGTCTGTGCAGCAGCTGATGGGCTGGTGTCACTGTCCTAACAAGGAAACTGGAGGTCATGGAGGGAAGTGAGGCAGTCCAAGTCTTGAAGTCTAGAACAGGAATGACAGATGCCATTCAGTTGGAGAACTAGTGAGGTCTCTCAGCCCAGGCTGAGGGAGATCCTTCCCATGGAGGTGGGGTGGAAAGGCAATGCCACATTTAAGAAATGTAGGCTGAATAGTCATCTTCCTACTTGATCTATGGAAGAAAATGGGATTTTTCCTTGTCTGGCGAAATCCGTGTGGCCTGGTGAGACTTCTTTTGTAACCACTCTTTGCCTTCATTATCCTTGGCTTCCTGGAAGTGGTGCTGGTTTTTGGAGAAGCATTTCCTTTTATCTCTGTGCAGAATTAGGTTATTTGTGATTCTCTGTTCTGCAAAGCAGAGGCTTCTCTAAGAGCTGTGAACATTCAGAATAAGTGCATGATTCTCTAAACCCTGCTCAAAACTGAGGTGGGTTAATATTGCTTGTGGGCAAAGGGAATGTAGAATATTCCAACCATCAGCTGATTTAATTGGAACAGCTAACGATCTTGTTCAGCTGTTGGGTTTGATGCAGGTTCATGGAGACTCTTGTGTACCCTAGACTGCACTCCCAGGCAGGGTCCTTTGAAATTTTATGTTGTGACCAAAAGCAGTGGCGGTGCTCCTCACAGACATGAGTTACTGCAGGATGATATCTGTTAGAAATTTGTTTGCACCTCTGCTGGTGATGGTACTGTAAGACAGACCTCTTGGGCATCTATACTACCCCATTGTAGTGTCTCCTCTTCAAGTCTAATTTGGTTCTACTTAATTCTTGTCAACCATCTGGAGTAACTAAAGTGCACTATGCTCCTAATTGGCTAAAATGTCTTTAATAAATTCTAAGATGCCTTTGGCTTTTGGAAGATACAATCCTATGCATTAATAAGATCATACTCTGTGTTGCTCTCTGTGTCAATGCAGCTAATCAAAATCATATGCCTGTACCAAACTTAATTACACTTAGGGAGAATATTTAAGTGATAAGAACCCCAGTAACCAGTTGAAGTAAGTTTGTATAGTTTGCCTCAAAAAGTGCTTTGCTGGGCTGTTATGTTTCAGCATCCATGTAAAATGCTCACAAAGGAGCCAGATAGAGAGGCAGCGTGCTGTGAGGAACCCAGTGTAAATAACATGAAGAAACAGCTTGATTTATGTTCCTAGCAGTCTGCTTTGCTACCGAGGGTCAGTCGCTGTGGAACTAGCAGTAGGTCTTAACTGTCCTCAGAAGCACACTTACTTCTGGCATGGCTTACATCTGGACATGCAAGAGACAGGAGGTGTTTGTTAGGTTTGTGAAACCATGCTCCTCTTAAGATTTAGCTTTGTAAAGATGAGAGTTTTTACTGAAGAATGGAGTATCTTTTCACCACCGGATAAGCTCCTCTACTTTTATCTGCATGGGACTGGAACGTGATGCTTTCCATTCTCGCTTCTTTAAACATCTGAATAGGTATGATGAGATCAGGCATGTTTGATGACAACATACTTATTAGTAGAATTTTATTTTGGGACTTCTGGTTGATAAAAAAAACTGAGCAGTAAAAGTATGCTGGATATTTTCTGCTTTTGGTGCACTATATGTGAGAGTTTTCAGGTGATATATCTCTTTTGGATTGGTGCCTGACTGGGGGAGGCTTAAAATGGGCGACAATGCACAGCCTTTTTGTGGAAGCTTTAGGATTTAATATGTATATACGACATGACCTCAGGTAGAGTGGAGTTGTGCAGTGTTCAAGAGGAAGAAGTTAAAATGCTTAATAGAACATCTTTGTTCATATTTTTAAGACGGAATGCTTAAACTGTATTTCCTAGTTTCTGTGGGAAGTAGGAATATTGCCTATGGAGTGATTAGGGGAGGCTGGGGGTAAAGTATTTTGTACAATAAAACCATGGTGAGTGTTTCAAGAAAAGGTGGAGTTAAGCAGATGAGTTCAGTTCTCATTTCAATTTAATTTTTATTGGAAAAAACCACCCCATGTTGCAACAAATCTCAGCAGCTTAAAATAGCTTATTTTCCTTATCGTGGTGTTATCAGTGTGACTGTGTTATCTTAGCTTCATTTACCTTCATGTACCATGGATTTCCTCTCCTGCAATCCATTATTTTCTTTCTGGCTGCCTCACACTTCATTATGTACTCAGCTCAAATTGTACTTCTAAACACTGATGCTAGGTCTTATTTTGAACCGGTTGTCATGTCCTTAATTTTTGTAAGGACATGTGGGCTGATGTACTTGATGTGACTACTTGATGATGTAATTATCAAGCAGAGAATTCATTCTAGCTGTAGAATAAATACACGATGATAGACAGCTGGATTTAATGCTACTGAGGTTTTTAAAAACATAAAGATAATCCTTTCTGAGTAGGTGACCTGCTAAAAGTCCATGGCTAGTACAGTGTGAGAATAATTTTCTTTAGAGGAATGTAGCTGATTCTATTCACACAGAAAATGAAGAGCTTCAAAATATGAAAAAAAAATATTGTTCAAGGGTAAATTGATTCGGTCCTGATTCCCTGGAGGAAATTCCTGTATAACTGGAGGAGAATAACACTCAAATTTCATCAATGTTTCTATAGGATCTTTAAATCTAAGTGTAGAAGACTATGGAAAGGATGTTTTGATGATTTTGTTCTTTGTAATTTTTAAGCCTCTGTCCTCGAATGATACTGTTTGTTCCTTTATGTAACATTCATGGGAGGGAGGAGGGGGAATGGGGTTTTGTGAAAGCCATTATCTCCTGAATTTTACAGTGGTTCTGAAGAAATTTATCACACCTACACCATAAACAAGCAGATTTTTTTTTTATTAAATGTATGGAAAAATGGATTGGAAGAAATGAATTTTGTAGAACAGTATGTTCTGCATAGCTTGGAGTTTGCCATGTGTTTTCTTTCAAAGTGCCTCTGTCAGAAAGGAATTATTCAGTATTTAATGTTGGGGAGGGAGCGTTTTTACATAAGTTAACTATCCATGCATCGTGAATATTAACAGCAGAGACTGGTGGCGAGATGTGTACTGATTAAAAATCCCTCTCTAAGCAGTCTGTATACACTCAATGGCTAACTTAATTCCCTTTGTACTACAGATAAAGGATAGTCAAATGTACTTGTCTTCATATGCTTTGTCTTAGCAAAATATGTCCTATTTTGCCCTTTGGAATCAAAGGTGAGCCTTTGGATAGCTTCCAGAAATGCTTTGTTGATATATGTGTAACTGTTTCCATAAAGCAGGAGTTGGCTATCGACATGAAAATGTTAAATCTCTTATTTCCATATTGCTTCTTTGTAGTTCTATACCATATAATGTCTTTTGGTATAGTTGCTTCAGGTGATGAGATGAAGTTCTCTACACCCAGCTGAAACCCAGCTGACGGATCTGTGTATCGTCTGCTATAGTGAATTTGACTGTTCCTATATTAAGCTGAACTTCTCTCCCCAAGAAACACTTAGTGAAACCTAATATTGCTGTGATATTTTGGTCCTTAATTTGTCGTATGCAAGAATGCTTATTTTTGTTTTGTTATCTCCATGCAATAGAATCACATTCTCCTTTAACAGAATCTGAATTTCACCCTGTTGTGTTTAAAATTCAAAACTTCAGAAATGGCATTTTATTTGTTCCTCGTGGCAGAGGACTGCAGATGGACTTTCAAATTGAAGACATCATGTTGAAGGGTGTTGGTGGGAAGAATGTCTCCCCTCTTTCCCCTCTCTTTCTTTCCTACCCAGTCGTGTTCCCAAGAATCTCCACATGTAGGATCTCAGGCATGGCCGGTTCATATGGGTTCAAAATTACTTCCTCCTGGCTAGGAACTTCTGTCGTGGTGGCCAAGACCCAGTCCCTGGCTGTGCGGGGTCTCCTTCTCTGTTTCCATGCAAGTCCTCAAAGAAGTTTGTAGTGTTGAGAACTTGTGTGCCCAAAGTTGGTGCTTTGAAATTTTAGTTGTGGTAGAGTCACTTATCATCAAGGAGGTATCTTTGGAAGAGAATGCTGGCAAGGCATTGCTGTTTAAAGATGAGCTAATGAGGCTTGATATTTAAACTGTCTTAGCTTTCAAACATCATACTTTTCTGAAGCTGCCAGTTTGGACAGTGAAAAAGCATCTTAAATATGAATTGAGGACCTGGATGGTACTGTGCTGCTCTGTACTATACCCCCATCTTAAGGTTTCTTCTGAAACCCTGAAAGCTGTGGAAAAGGAGCACAGCTTAATTCGAAATAATGAATTTTGTAATCTGACTGCATGTCGTGGAATGCACAAGTCTGTTCATTGCAGGAGTGGCTTGAGCAGCCCTAAAGGTTATCTGCCTGGTTATAAGGGGAAAAGGTGACAGGGTGGAAGACACTAATTCTGTTTTGTAGACTTAAGTGCTAATGTGCAGGGAGCTTAGTGCATTTGTTGGTTATTTTTTCTTCTTCTTTTTGTTGTTTAAAGTTTTGATGAACCTTATGCCAGGAAAAAGAGATTTAAATTATGTTTGGTTACTTTGAAGTATGATCCTATTTTAAGGAAGTGCATGAATTTTTGCCAATAACTCACCCAAAGCCTTGATCAGATTGTGTCGTTGTCAGATGCTTGGACTCATTCGAAGTGCAGCATTATGCAATCGTTGCTGCCCACCAGTCAGCGAGCAGTTTGAGTATTTGCTTATAGACTTATGTGGAAGAATCTCAAAATAATGTTTGTTAGAAGACAGACATTGTCAGTATTTCCTTTTTAACTGATTTTTAAATTCACGTTGTGAGGTATCTTAGCTCTTGGAAAAGGAAATATTTGTGATATACCTGTGTTTGTAAAAGATAAGTGGTACCAATGGTTAACTAAATGTTCTTTGTAACCCCCAAACCTATCAATTGAGGAAGTTGCTAAAGGCATGGGCTGTGAGTTCATCAGTTGCTTCAGTGTCTGTCATGAACATGAATGAGTGTTAATATGCTGAAGAAGCAGATTGAGAAACCACTGCATTTCTCAACGCTTTAGAAGTGTGTATCTTCAAACGCTTCCAATAAGATGCAGATTTGATTAAAAAAAAACCAAACCAACCCAAACACTAACTAACCTGAAATATTCAGTACAAAAGAAACTCTAAACATGGGATTCAAAGTGCTTTCTAGGGCATCCAGTACTTTGCTGTGGGGTTAACTGTTAGCGAAAATGGGCTTCGCTGTGCAACTTCATGGGTTGACTATGGTGACCTTGACTTCTTCCTTTCAGTGGACAGAGAAGATGAAGCAGTTGGGTATGCAGGTGATATGTAGATTGTCTTGCTGATAAGTCTCAGTACTTGAACTGTAAAAATCTGAAAGACTTTGATGTGCTTGGCTTCCCAAAAAATGTGGTAAGAATCAGGGTTTAAATGTTACAGAAAAACATATTGTGGTTTGCAAAATAGTGGCACTATGTGACTGCACCAGTTTGAGGAAGATGCTTGTAAAACTGTTTCTACTTACTCTTACTCACATCCCTGCTCTTTCTTCCTTTGCCTGTATTTGCTCACTTTTCATTTTGTGTTTGTGATTTTAATCAAATATTGAAACATTAAATGTATTGTCAAAAAACGAGGGCTAAAGTGTTGTGTAGGAGTGATGACAGGAACAGAATTTGAAGAATGATTATCTGTACTTATTTACGCTTATTTCAAAGTCAATGTAAATTAATGCCTGGTTTATAAACAGGATAATTTAAACTTTTTTTTTTTCCGCCCGAGCGTTGATAAATCTATTTGTCAGTGTTTCCCTAGACTGGGCAGTGGTTTGCATTTTGTTGATGGTACAGTGCCATCTAGTGACTGCTCTCGTGAAGCTGGGGAGACATTGCCAAGGAAAAATGTTGGCAAGAGCAGATCTTATAGCTTGCAAGGTCAGGCGGTTCACAGCTGCAAAAAGACTGCTGTATGGAAGGTCGAGTAAGGTGGAGTCTGATCTCTTGTACGTTAAGACGGGAGCACTGCAGGAAATGCTGCTTGTGTGAGGGTGTGGTTGGAGGTGGTGTGAGCCATACAAGAGGAACATGGCTTTCTTACACAGCCAGCCACAAGTCTGACACTTGCAAAATTTGTGGTTTCAGTTAGCAATTTAATTACCTTAAGATCTTTGTAAACATTATTTTTTTCCAAATGCTGTCATAATCTTCAGGTAAAGGTAACTTAGATTTTTTTCAATGAAGGTAAGCATTTGAACAGTATTTATACATACCTTTTTCTCTGTTCCTTTGCAGCTTGATCACATATTGTCCCCTCCATCTACGCCTTTTCGAAAATCCAGCAGTCCTGAAGTCTTTTCTGGCCCTAGGAAGTCTTCTAAATTTAAGAGGCGACTGAGTGAAGATGGGAGACAGCTCAGAAGAGGAAGCCTTGGAGGAGCTCTGACTGGTGGGTGTGGGTTGTGTGTAATGTCACCTTGAGGTTTAGCAGTTGTGGAGCTGCTGGCACCTTGACCCCTGGCATTTTCCTTGTGACCAAACTCTTTGGGGGAGGTGTGAGCTCTGCTTGGAGTTTCCATAAAGTGTCTTCCACATGGGTTCTCTGTCAGTGGGGTGAGCTCATGTTTGAGGCTCTGCCTCCATGGGGTGCTGATAAGTGGTGAAGCACAGCCTAAAAATGACCTATTTCTTAAAATTTTCAGGAATGTGGCATTTATCTTTGACTTAGTTTGTCAGTTTAGAGGTTGTTTGAGGTGTGCTTGCATGCATTCATCCATGGGATCACATACATCTTGTTTCCTCAAGGGGCTGCAGTGCACAGATGGTCCCTTTAGACTTGACTTCATTAAAGAAAAAACAATTTGGCCACATTTAGCTGGTGGAGTTCTCGCAGGGGAGGAGGGGCATTACCAGCTACCCACTGGCTGTGGACCACAACTTCTCCTCTGTGGAGCCTTGCAGAGGTAGCAGGATGCTTGAGGAGGGCTGCGGCCCTTCCTGCCCTGATAGTGTCTGTGGAAGATGACAGATGCTGAAGTCATGATTGTGACCTGGCAGCTGTGTGGCTGTGGCTGTCACTGAAGAATGATTGGTTTTGAGTGTGGGGTGAAATGAATGTGAAAACAGCAGGATGGGTTAACTGGCACTTGCTTTGTGTATTTCAAGAAAAAGAATTTTTAAATTCACTAGAATTTGGCAACTAAATATATTGCTGAAGTGCACAATTTCTACAAGTTTGAAGAATTTGTTGTGAAAAATAGGATATTAAGTACTTGGTGAGAAGGACAATAGATTTCAGTGAATTTAGTGAAAGGGATAAATTTGAGATTCAACATCTTGTTTTATCTGTTCAAGTGATTTAGATTGATATCAAAATCAAACAGGTGAAATTTAGGTTAGAGGAAGTTGAAACGGCATTTACTTGAGTTGTGATTGTCTTCTGTCTCTAAATTTTGTACATTGTTCAAAGGTGGTTTTGCTCAGGGATGAAAAATGGTGCCACAGTGGATAGAGCTGACTCTTCTGCCATAAGCCTCTGGGAAGTGCTTTTAAAGCATTTGTTTTTCTCACTCCCTTCCCACCCCTCTCCTTTTCCTTACACTGGAGGAAGCTCCAAGAAACTATTGCAATGCTTCTTTGTCTGTAATCAGTAGGTTAGAATTGTCTCTAATGAGTGGCAAATAATACTTTTTTTTTTTAACCTGAGTAACTTTAAAAATTAAGTTGTCTCATTTTATGTGAAGGAGAGACGTACTACAGGAACTTCTTGTATCGCATCAACACGTAATCACTGCTGTGATTTTTAGTGTCAGTAGGGTAAGATTTGCTGTTTCCCTTTTATCAGGAGTTGTATTATGAGGATTTCAGAAACAATGTAAGAGTATTTGTGATCTGTGGGGGCTTTAGTGAAAGACAGGTGACTTAGAACAGTCTGAAGTGTCAATTTTGCTAACCATATCAGTTAGCTTTGGGCTTCTCTGGAGTGTTACTACCCTAAAAACTTGAAGTGTAGACCAAACTAGTGTTACACTGAAATTAAACACACTACTTATTATTTCAGCAGGAGTTGGTGTATATTTTTAATTTTGTTTTTCTTTAACTTTAAAGTACTGTGGCGGTCTTTAAAAATTGAAGTTTCCTATATAAGCCCTCCAGATAAAATGGGAGAAGGCAGTCTAATCAAAAATAAATGAAGCAAATGTGCTCTGCTGCTATAGTCTCTGGTCTTTATGTTTGAATTTTTGCTTGAGACCTTTATAAATGGAAATGGGTATGCTTTTTGTCTGCTTCCAATATGTTGTGCAGGGTTTCATGTCAGGATTTGGGAATATAGTGTGCAATGATGTTAAACTGCTTTATTACTAATGCACTTTAAATGAACCTGAGGCTTTGGTGTCTTAAAATAGCTTAAATATCTTAACAGCTTTCATGATACTGATTAAATTAATCAAAGTCATTCTCACGACAGAAGGTTCTTAATATTCTTTTGGGATTTAAAAAAAAAAAAGATTTTAAAGAAACTGCTGAAGATAGATTACTAATCATTTGAAACAATTCTAGGAAATAGTTCTCTAAGTTAATCATTTCAGTGTTACCTTGGACTTGTATTTGCGTACCTTTTTTACATACCTAAATTTTGGGGTTCTTTTTAATTTCTTTAATGCTTAGGAGTGGCTCACTGTTCTGATTTGAAACTACAAGAATCACAGTAT
>VZSZ01006528.1:357311-374248 GCA_013398815.1 Ibidorhyncha struthersii | reverse complement strand
GCAGTGAAGACAGAAGCAAAGAAGGCATTCAGCAACTCCACCTTTTCTGCATCATCTGTCACCACGGCACCTGTCTCGTTCAACGGCAGGCCCACATTTTCCCTAGTTTTCCTTTTGCCTCCTCTGTACTTAAAGAAACCCTTCCTGTTGACCTTGACATCCATTACCAGGTTCAATTCCAAGGCTGCCTTGGCTTTCCTCGTTTCATCCCTGCATACCCTGACAGCATTCTTATACTCATCCCAAGCAGTCAGCCCCTTCTTCTACATACTATAAACTTCCTTCTTTATGCTGCAAACTATCCTACTTTACCTGGCATGAAGTCTTTAATTTTGTTTATCTGTTTTATATAAATGTAAAAAAACCCAACAAAGACTTCTCACAGTCCAGAGATCTTTTTAAGACAGCATCTTTCATGACTACTGAATGGTAACGTGCTCTTTGAAATATCCACATAGTAAAAATACACTATAAACAAGATCCTCAAATGAAACTTGCATTGTAATACACTTGGCTTTTAAATTCTGTCGAGACTTGTTGTGTAACTTCAGCTTTATGGGAAATACTGAGCATAGGTTAGCTGTTCCTTTCTATTGTGGACGATTAATATTTATGGCATGAAGTAAACCAGACTCTGAAAAGCATGTTATTTCTTACTGGAAACTTGCAAGATGTTAGTGAAATTACTATATTTTTGCTTGGTTTAATAATGGAACATCTTTGACTACTTGTAAATAGTATCTAGTAACTTATCAAAACTGGAAAAAGGGTAAAACTCGTCTTTATGTATGGCGTATGCCCTTTCCTAGTAAGCAGTGAAGGGATGTTTTGTCTAGGTATGACTAGAAGCATTTGCTACTTTTTAACATACTATATACCTCTTTAGTTTTTTCAAGATTTACCTCTTGATTTCCCCCCTCCCCTGCCAAAATATTGTTTCCTTCCCCAAAACAATAGAAGACTGAATTTGTAAGCATCTGTACTTTAGTATGTTTGCTTTTTATTGCCACTTTATCAGTGTTAACTTGTAAGGATGGTCTTACGGAAGCTGGAGGGTGGTAATTATATAAAATGCTGTTTTATAAGATGGATTGCTGAAAGGAAACACAATAAGAATTGTTCAGGGTCTATGAAAAGAAGTTTTACTTCTGAAATGGCTTTGCTTTCTCCTTTCTTTTAAATAGTATAATATTGAAAATGAGTGTGTCTGTTAAATATGCCATTAACTTCAGCTAAATTGACATAATGTTGACAGTTATTATGAGAACTGTTTCAAAACTAATTATGCTAATTAGAATGTAACTACCAGTAATTGCATGTATTCAAATAGTACACCAACACCCTTTTGTGTTTTATTCCCCAGATGCAAGACAGCCATTTGTTGCCCAAGAAGGCTGCAGAATTATAGCTTAGATAATAAATGATTGCAAACAAATAAAATACATTCTTTAGAAACACTAATTGGTTAGATAAGTGAATGACAGTATCAATTGTGCTTGGGCAAACCACATAATTTTTTAAAAAAAGGCCTTTATTTAAATGTTTTACTTTATAATTGCGGGGATTTTTTTCAAATCATTAATTGTCTGTATGCAGTTTTATCTTATGAGTATCAGGCATAGCTGAATTTATTTTTAAATGAACTTATTAGAGAGGAAGAGGAACCTGCATATGAAACTGGGGTTGCTTTAAATTTTAGCTCTTTCTGTCCAGGAATTCAGGTCTTCAATGCCTAAGACTGTTAGTTGTGTCTGTGAGCAGCTGTTTAATACTCTGCAAGTTAATGAACGTGTATGAGGATGGCACTTGTGAGAAACATGAAGAAGATACAATAGAAATCGCCTGAGTAGCTAATCTTGGATCTGTCTATAAAATCTCCCCCAAATAGCTAGATTTCAGAAATACTGACCCTAATTAAGTTACTTGGATGCTAAGCCATTGTATAGATTCGAATGCTATATTCTTGTTTGACTTAAAACCAGCTCAATATTTAAGACTAGTCACTGAGAATCTTTTTAAAATTGAAAGTATTTATTCCTATGAAATGCTAAAATTGCCAAGTAATTGTAGCAGGGTTTCTGTGCTTCAGTTGCTTCTAGCTTTTAAGACTAGACAGTTGTTCTCCCTTGTGTATTTCATTTCAGTAACTCCTTACCCATGAATATGTATTTGCATTCATGTTTCTTTGTCTGTATTTGCCTTCTAACAAATTCTTAATTGCAGTTCTAATTCAGTAGTTAGTTCTAATTTAGTAGTAAGAGAGAGGGAAATGAACATCCATCTTCATAAGCAGTCCTTTATACTTAATACTTGTACACAGCAAAAGGCTGCAGTAGACCTGGTCCACAGCCATGACACTGCAATACTTTCTGACAAACTGATGCAAGGAGTTGATGACTGGATGCTCTGTTTCACCATTATAGACATATGTCTATTTGTCTATATCATTGTTTTTAAATAGTTACTGCACATTTGGGTTTAAAACGTATTTGTAGATTCAGTTGCTTGACAGAGTTCTAGATGTTTGACTGCTTTCCAAAATTGTCTGATTAAAACTAGTGGCTTTAGTAATTCTGATGCTTTTCTTGCTCATTCTTGGTGGATGAAATACAGAAGTGGTGATGGCTGAGGTTAACTCTCCTCCCATAGACAGCTTTTGATTTCTCAGAATTGAGAACACATCTTGTGCTGTAGAGTATCATTAGTTAAAGAATAATGGGAAATGTGGGCAAAATAATAATCTCTTCTCATGTGGCCTAGGTTACAAGGTCTTGCAAACATATCCAAAATATTTTCCAAACAGACCCGCTTTGTGGTGAAGTAGGTCTCCCCGGTCAGTCTCTGTTAGCTTTGGGCTGACAGGATGTGCTTGACCATATTCTAGAACTCAAAGGGGATGTTACTCTAAGTAATTTGCATGGTTTATTAGAGGTGAATGTAGGTATAATCGTCTTCTGTGTTGTATAAATGGTACAAAACCAGTAGAGATCACATGTGTGTAGGAGCTAGCAATACACCCCTATTTTGCACATGAACACCATGCTTCTATTTTTCGGACTTTCCCTGAACAGTGAAAAAGCTCACTAGGACCAGTTTCTACGTCTAGATAATGAAAAAGCTAGGCCTGTTGAAATTATCTTCCTTAGCCTGTGTTGTCAGCTGAGGATGCTGTGTTCTTTCAGATTTTCATTTGGTTTGCAGGGTCTGCACAGCTGAGATCAGTAAGCTAGGTTAAATATAGTGCTTCACCCCTAGAACTGAAGCTGCTGACTATTTGTTAGTAGTGACTCTGAATAAGGGCTTATTTTGTTGTCTGCTGTGATATTTCAGTTCTCTGTGTGGGGTGTTAGTGGTGGTTATCGTAAAATGTCATCTAGAATTGTGTTGCCAGTATCTCTAAAAAAGAAAAAACTGGAAAAAGTGGAAAGTCTTCCAAAAGTGAGGCCACGAAATTTCACGCTCATAAAATTAGCCACATGAGAAACAAGGGAGTAATGGTGGTTTGCAATGAACTATACAACCAGAAGAAATCAATGTGTAATCATTTATAGCATTTGAAGTTTAGATGCCTTTCTGGGAATACAAGCTTTCTTAGCTTGTTAGACTTTGCTTAGAGGATAAGTGAATAAAATGTAATCTGTGATTAACAAGGAGTAAGACTCAGGAATATAGTGATGGCCTTTTCTGGCCTTAGACCAAAAGCTTCTGTAACCCCTTAAAGGATTTATAGGTCTGAATAGGGGAGGGGGATAAAAAGGATAAAAAGGACATGGAGAGCAGGAAGAGAAGAGTCTGGAAAAATGACTGGCACAGCGGTGGATTTAGGAAAATTTAGCTATAATGCTGTCTCCTGGTCCCCATCACAAAAAGCAGAAAACTGACTGCTGTGGTTTCATTGTCTAGTCAGTTAACGTGTTAATTCAAACACTGATACATCTATAGTTTTTCACATTTAATGAGAAAATATTTAATAACAAGTTGCAAGGAGGTTCTCCTTTGCTTGAGGAGTGTGTGCGCTGATGTACAAATCTGTTGATGGTCTAATTTCCACTGTTGAAGTATGTGATAAAATTTTAAACTAATGTCACTTGCTCTGACTTTAAAATAAACGAGATGAAGTAGGCATGGGGGAATACCACTGTAAGTGTAGGAAAATCATTGTCTACACTTCTCTCTGCATTCAGGTTCTGAGGGCGTAGTAAGAGGTGTTGACAACCTCAAAGTGAGTGCTCCCTGTGTTGCCTAGGTGGGTAGCAGTGGGTTAGGGGATTATTTGGAGTTCTTATGGGGCAGTTAAAACCTCTCTGACTGTTCTTATTAGTCCTAGGAATTTGGTACCTATGCATAATTAGGATGAGATGATTAATTAAAAATGCTATAGAGGATAAGGTACTGCTCCACTGATCTGCAGTTTAATAGTGAAACTATATATTGTCAAGCAACTTAATCTTGAGCATTGTAGAAATTTTTTTCCTGATGCTGCTTGAGAGTAATTACCACTGTAGAAAACTTGACTACTTCTGTGGCAGTTTTGGTTAATAGAAAAGCAAGTACTGAAACTCTCCAGATTTCCTAGTGAAGTTTGGCCTAAAATGGTGGACTTTGCTTGGAAGCTGATGAGGTATATTCCCTTCTGCTTGTTTATTTGCTGTGGGGCAGTGTCCTTATATTAAAGGATAACAAGATAGGGTGCGTTTTTAAATTGAGGAAGTAACATTTTTGTTTTCTTTGTATGTCAACATGTTCTCATGCTTATGGACCTTGCAAAGTGATTGGAATGTAGCAGAGGATGGAACCAGACAGCATGGGAACAGTAACTCTCATCCCTCAAGCTGAAGTACTCCCATGGTTCTGATGTTGGCTATAACTCTCAAAACAGAGGCTCAAACTGAGTTGAATGAGGCTGCTGACTTACAGGCGCTGGAGTGGGGAGGGGAAATGTAGTTTATCCAGACCTCTCTGGTGGGACGGGGAGTTCCTTCTCTTTGATTTTTCTTAGTTCCAAACAAGCAAAGGTGTATAGCAAGGATTTTTCTGCAGGCGTTTTTCAATTTGAGAACACACTGCAGAGACTACTTTTTCTGTTGGATGATGCACTATTACCTCCAATCTCTCATGTTTTTAGGTTTAAAAGCAGATGCAATTTTACTGCCTTAAAACTTTAAGTGTTTTTTGACTGCCACAGTTTGGCCTTGGCAGATGGTGTGAGGTATTTGAGCTTCCGGGTTTTAGTCAGACTTTTTTGGACATTCATGTGGAATCAGATGTCTTACTGTAAACTGTGGTTCTGTGCTGTGGAAGCAGGTAGGTATTTGGACTCAATATTTTTTTGCTTTACGTTAGCTGTTAATATTCCTGGCAAGCCCTTCCTTTGGTTGATACAACAGCAATTTAAATTGTTCTGACTTCACTGGTGAGACGCAGTCACCATGTTTATTCCAGTCTTCTATATGCTGTCACAGTGGACTGATGATTTTTTAGCATCAACTCTGTTTTCACCTCAGTAAAGCTAGAAAACATTCTCCTTGCTTTTTTCTTTTATCACAGTATGCCCTATTGTAGTGCATATGTCTACATCCAGTTCCATCATATTTTTAGTAAAGCAATAGTACAGTAAGATAATTGCATCTATTAAGAGTTTTTTTCATCATGTTGTGGAGATTAAGAAAACTAGATAAATACTCAAGTCGATATATTGTCACTTGAGTAGAAGGTATAATAATCAGCAGGAGATTGGTTAACTGCTACCCTCTCATGAATACATTTAACCTCTTGTTCATTGCTGAATGTCTGCAATTACGTGGTGCAGTGGAATATACTCAGTATGTGGTCAGTTAAATTCAGAAATGATGATTGGCTTTGTAATGCATGGACTAACTTGATAGTAATATACACTTCACTGATCAGGAATTCCTAATTCTCTGTGTTAGGTTATCTATTTGAAAAAGGATGAAAGTTGGTAGTAAGAAACAAAGTAGAATTATGAGATTGCCTGCTGTAAGTAAAGGAGGAAAGAGAGTGAGCTCAAGCTAACTAAGAAAACCAACCTACAGCTAAAGTGGAGCTGGATCTCAGTGTATTTCATTAATTATGCAGCCAATCAGCATATCCTGAACAAACTTCCCTTCTGCTTTTCCAGAAATCCGTAACTGTGAACAGAGGCTTTTTTGGCATGGTTCGTATCAAATACAGGACAAATTAAAACCAGTGATCAGTAGGAGAGCATTCACTTTTATTCCAAACTTCCGTAGTTTGTCTGGTTTGTAATGCAGCTAAGGCCATGGGGAGTCAAGACTTTGGCAAGGTGAACTACCTTCTGAATTAATGTGAATGCTGAAATGCTTCACTACTACTGTGTAATGAAGGAGAGTGCTCTTCTGAAGAATGACCATGTAGTAGGAGGTGTTGAATCTTACAGTGGAAAGAACAACAAAAACACATCAAGAAGAATTATACATCTTTAAGGAAAAGTACATTGAGGAAAATATTGCATTATTACAAGTGTTGAGATTAGATGCTTCTTAGAAGCAAGATGGAGCATCAACATACAGGAGACTAAATGCATCATTGTTCAGAGTGATTTAAAAATAAAACAAGAACTTAAACTCTTCCAAAGTTTAATAATTGTGGTTGGAAGGCAGCTTGTCTATCACTGTTTTCACATGAGAACCAAACTTCTAAGTATCTAGGAGGGATTATTTGGAATGTAATTGCTATTGTTACTGTTTTGCCATGAGAATTTTTTAAGAATTTGCTTCCTTTTCCTTATACAGAATCTAAAGTATTCTGTTGAGCTGTTAGAAAGTACCTCAACTCAGAGGATTCTTTTTATTTGTTCTGGGAAAACATAGCTAGACATGTGGAACTGCAAACTTTCAGATTTAAAATGGCATAACTCCTGTATGTTTGTTGTTTGGCATTCCTAGGGGAAATACTGAGACAAGTAGTTTAGCAGCTTTTTAAAAGGAAGAACATTTTGGTATGTATGTAATTTCTCAGTTCTTGTTGAAAAGAGATCCATGAGAGAAACAGACGGTACTCATGATGTGCCTATGCTTTCAGAAATGTTTATTTTATGCTATTGTATAATTATTGAAAACTTGGAAAATTGGAGGGCTTGCCATCTTGGTTGGATTTGTGATTCATCTGTGGGTTTTGCTACAGTAAGAAACAATATTTGATGCAAAAGGCAAAATCACTGAGTTGAAATAGCTGTTGTAACCGATGTTCTCCTCTATATTCTGTCATTGAAAGGGAGGTTGATTACTTATGTAAAAAATAAGTTTGCTTCTGCAACGAT
The DNA here is from genome assembly GCA_013398815.1 of Ibidorhyncha struthersii. Lineage (NCBI taxonomy): Eukaryota > Metazoa > Chordata > Aves > Charadriiformes > Charadriidae > Ibidorhyncha > Ibidorhyncha struthersii. Next base: position 366,948 of record VZSZ01006528.1, on the reverse strand, counting down.
TATTTTTCTTCTGATATTTTCATGACAGATTTATTACTGTTCTCAGCCCTCTGGCTAAACCAGAAATGGGTTGGTGCAAGTAGGATTTAGTCCAGCAGGTGGCATGAAAACCCAGTGTGTACCTATGCTATACATGGAATGTGCATCCTTTTTCGCATGGCAACTCTTATGTATATAATTGAGACCATTGGCAAGGTATATGTGCTTTAGTATGAAAAAGCAGTTTATTTTCAAGAACCTTAAGAAAACCAATAGTGTCTTCTTTTTTTGAGAAACAACCAGTCAACTATACTTATTCATGTGTAAGAAATTGTTGCAGCCGTACACTGACCTGTTGCTTGCCACTTTTGTAAATTTATCAGTTCTAGAAGAAGAGAATTAGAGTTTTGTGAACTAAGGAATTTTGAATTTCTCCCTGTTCATGATGTGTATTCTGAGAAATTTACAGTGGCTCAGAATAGTAGAATCTCGCTTAATGTGTTGCTGGACTGGGTACCGGGAGTGTTCTTCTGGATATATAGCAGACCAGCCTGGCTTATCTGAACATGTTCTTGTGTAATGTGGTGAAGGGGAACACAAATTGAATAGCACTTTATCAATCCATGCAGTGTATATTGCCTGAAAGTCTTTACTTCTGAAATACAAAAGAGATGTAAATCAAACAATGTGCTTTACTCTGTGTGCAGGGATAGGATTGTAATACTGAAGGGGGATATAGGAAAAGGGTGCTAAGAGCTCACACAGTTTTGCTGTCAGGCCAGCAATGCCTTCTCAGTGCTGTAGCTGGGGATTCATAGGAAGCAGTGCCTTGAAAACATTTGGCTGGTGAAGCACGTCTATTTTCTTTTCCTAAGGGGTACTGGTTGTTGTGTTGAGCCCTGAAAGGGAGATGTTGGTTTCACATGGAGCATTGTTTCCATACTTTTTGTAAGCTGTTAAAAGGGATATTAGGCAAATGTATACAGGGGCATAAATGGCTATGTAGATGAAATACTGTAACTTTTACACTTTGAATATGAAAATTTGTATTGTTTACAGTGTCTAAAGTTATATATGAGTTATTATGCCTTATTAGTAGTTAATGATGATGTTATAGATGTTACTTGATTCTGTTAAATTAGTTAGTTTCTCAGAATTGCAATGTATGTTAATAATTATTAAGGAATTGTCTTTGTTGATCTCAAAATTTTAAACAAGGTATCTTTAGTTCCTAATACTCTGAAATGGGAAAATTGCTTTCCCTTTTTCCTAAAGTAACGTCCAAGTTCATACGATATTACTGCATAGCTTCTATGGATAAATGAGATCTTGAAAAATAAATCATGAATACCAAGTGATAAAGCTGGCCTATATTCCCTCCCTGTTTAAATATCTTAAATATGCTTTCCTGTTAATATTGAAACGAATGAGCCTTCCTGTGGTTGTATGAGAGGAAATTGTTGCTGTATGTATTGTAGAGCTACAGTTCTGTCCACTAGTCTGTGCATACAGACTAAAAAAGCACGTGCTTCTTTGGGTGCATTCCAGCTGCCCGTATCTCAGTAACAGTGTAAGTGTGGGTCTGTCAATTTTGGCTGCTAATTTTGATGAAACGTCTCACTTCCAATGCTGTAGCTGATTTCAGTGACACTTCACAGAGCAGTGGAGCTTTCAGAACTTCAAGGAACAAGAGGCAAGGTGGATAGTGTGTTTCCATAGCTTTTTTTTTCTCAGAAAACATTAAAAGCATTGCATTAAAGAGAACTCCTAGGGTATGTAACAGTACGTAGTGATACTATAAGTGATTTATGTAAGATGGCTAGGTGTTGATCTGTATAAAATTCTTTAAATATTATCTTAATTTTGATTCAGAGAAATATGTGCGCATCTTCCAGCTCCCAGTATCATACATGGCTTTGGCTTTCATGCTTCTGTAACTTCGCTTGATGATGATCTGGTATCCATTATGATTTCTAATGAAACCCCTTTGTCCCACAGCATTGCGGAGTGACAGTATGGAATGTTTGGTGTGGATATATATGTACAGAAGGGTTGAAAATTTTGGGGTGATACAGTTTTTATGGTTTTTTTTTTTTTGGTGTGGAATAGACAAAAGTGTAGCCTGTCTGTATACAGGGTGTTTGAAATTCAGTGTAAAACGTTGTGGGTAAATTCCTTTAGGAACTGAAACTATTTTCAGAGTGCTACAGAACAGAAATGTGATCTCTTTGTTATGATTTCTTACTCATATGCAGAATATGATTATTTTGGTGTGGCACTGTGTGAGCTGATGCAGGCAGGATGCAGGAACAACCACAAAACCACGGATGAAAGGCAAAGAACAAATTTAATCTCGTTATGTTGAGGACCGGGGGATCTCCAAAGCAGCACCCGGGCAGAGGCATGCAAGCAGGGGACACAGGCACTGCAGAGTGAGAGAGTCCTTATTAGCAAGACAGTCCTTGCTAACAAGAGAGTGAAAGAGTGAGAGCCCAAGCTTGCTGTTCTTGCCTGTATTTCCAGGGTTCAAGCAGGCATAATTTTTCACTGTGCTTTGATCTTCTTCAACAACAAGGCTGTAATCTCATGTATGCTAATTAGGTGTCCCTGAGTCCATCACAGACTCACATTATGTAAGTGCAGATGTTCTACTTGTGCACACATAAGGTTGAACAACGATTAGTGTGATATATGTGTTGTCCACCACCCCAAGTGTGAGTCACCTGAGCGTGTTTACAGTCCTTCTCGCCAATCTTCCATAACTTTCCCACAGGCACGTAAAAGTGGCTTAATTTCTCTTATGACCATTCAGAAGCATAACATTGGGCTCATTTGGGGGATTGTCTTCCCTTGACAGTTTGTGCTCTAATCTATCCTTAAAAGTAAGTTCAAAAGGCTTCAATATACAGTTTTTGTGTTTGAAAGCTTTGAGACCTATGGTGTGTCTTGAGAAGAAATAATCAAAGTGGGATCCACCTCTGGGAGATGGTCAAAGATGTGGCCAGAATTTCATTCACATTTCATTCATAGTGGATAGGAAGCTACAATGCCATAGGCTCTGAAAGGCTTTAGAGAGTCAGATCTGAAGTATCATTCTTAGAAGACTTCATATTCTTCTGAGTTTGCAAGTCTCTGTGCTTGCATGGATGAAATAAATCTCCTTCGTGATCAGGAACATACATGTGACAAACTCTTTCCTTAGGATGAGGTTTCTGTATGTCTGTGTGTCTTCTGTTTTGTTTTAAACCTGATGTTTGCTTTTGGATTGCAAGGAGAAAGAGATACTTTTCCTTTGGACGATGAGCAGGTTATAATGAATACTACAGTATATATTTCTTGGAGCTGCAGTCTGAACCACTACTTGCAGCACTAAATACCCCTGTAGAATAGAAAGCTTTTAGTTATTCCCATGTACAGTGAGGAAGATGAACGACTGGGCTACTGAAGCTTGGATATCATGAATCTCTGCTACTTTTACGTGAGCCGTTGCATTTGTGGTAAGACAGGAACACTGTATTTTGGATGGTCCATCATTGCTATGCATTCTATAAACTGTGTTAAGAATCTGCTAGGATGTTTGTGCTTCACTCTGAGATCAGATTAAAAGTCACTAAGAAGACAAGCTCATTGAACTTGAAGGCTCTAGGTAGATTTGAACTTGATGCAGCCTTGGGATTTCATTTAAAATTAAAAAAAAGCCTTTTTGCCATATGCCTGTACAGTTCATAGTCTGATGTTTCAGTTTTCCTTTTGTTAAATTCTCTAGCTAGCATTGTGCAGTTTTCCTTTGCAACTTCTTTAACGCTTACACTTTGGGTGATTAGGTTAAGCTGCTTGCACTGAGAAACTTGAAGAAGGGAGGTATGAAAATGTGTGCAAAGTAAATGTTAAAGAAGCATTTCTGAGTTACAAAAGTTGTTTTATTTGAGCTTTTTTTTTTTCATTCAAGAATCCAAAGTTGTCGTAAAAGGTATGAAAGCTTTGAAATTTGAAACAAGAATAAACTAGGGCTGTACAGTGTTGCTGAGAGAAACAATGGTTTGTTATGTGAATTGCAATTGAACCTTTTAGGACAGTAACCCTTAACACGCAGTAAAGCAGCTCAGCTGGTAGCTGCTGTTTGGCAAAAGTAAACCAACAAAAAGTATGTGTTGGCAATTGTTTGGCTGTTCTGGTGGTGTAGTAAGATAGTTGCTGCCTAGGAGGTGGTGGGATACCAGTTACAAGTAATACAAATTTCTTTATTCTGATTTGGTCTCCTCTTCAATGCTATCAGGTGGTGGGGTTTTTTGGGGAAGAGGGGGTCTTGAGGGTGAAGAGAACCACATTTTTCTCCCGCCTGCTTTACTTCAGTTAAAACTTTTTCAAAAAGCTGTCTCCTATATCTTCTTTTTCTACCAGTTGTATATTAGCCTTATCCAGCATCATGTGTTGCCACAATTCTGCTGGCAGGAGACCTATAGAAATTGGAAATTGGTTCTTAAAGCTTGAACTTGAATTATTAGAACGATAAAATAGTAATTGTGGAATGACTTGCAGTGATGTGAAGACAACGGTATATGGAAAAGACATGGATGAAGATCTTCAACTTGGCTACAGAGGTTAGGTCTGGTTTGATGCATGAATTTTTGCGTGTGTCTGTGTGCTGCGTGCATGTACATGTGTTTGGCAAGTTAACTTGCACTGCTTCCGTTTCTGTTTTCACACATACAAAAGCAGTATTTGCATGAGTTTGTTTCAAAATTGTTGTAACTACAACATCCAACAGGGCACACTCTAGTTGTTTCTCTGTTCTCTAATGTGCCTAGAGGAAGGCTGCATAGGTATTAGTGTTAAACACTCCATATTCTTCCATTTCCACTGTCTCTTCATCTGCCTTTGATCTGGATCCTGAATCCAGATCTGGAATCCAGTTCCCGTCCATCACTGAGTCCAGTCTGGGACTTCCCCAGTGTCAGCGGTGACGTACTGTCATCCTGGGAGCTTGATACGGTTTTGTATATATTTCATTATTTCCTTTTTATTTTATTAATACTTCATTAATGTAGTCTAGTTTCTACTAAACTCGTAAGTGTCTCTTTTCTGCCTCTCTCTGAAGAGAGGTAGGGGGGAGCATCTGGGAGTCTTCAGGCTGGGAGCAGCCTGAAGACTATCAAGAAAGACTATAAAGCTCTGGGAGCAGCACTTAGAGACTCAGGAGCACGGGCAGCTTTTTCATCAGTGGTCCCAGTCAAAGGGAGTGGCGTTGACAGGGCCAGACGAATCTGACAAATCAGTAGCTGGCTACAGGACTGGTGCCACAGACAGGGGATTGGCTTCTTAGATCATGGAACTCACTTTGAGAAGCCTGGTCTGCTTGGGCCAGATGGGATCCACCTTTCAGAAAAAGGGAAGAATCTCTTTGGTAAGAGGCTCGCCAACCTTGTGAAGAGGGCTTTAAGCTAGAACTGCCAGGGGAGGGGAACCAGAATCCATGCCACTCCTACCAATACAATGCTGATACCAGTAGTAGAGGCCCACAACTTGGGGATGGGTTGCAGGTCAACAGGAGACCACCTGGAGTGCAGCTTAAAGGAAAAATTGCCACTCCAGCCAGGGAGCTAGATTCATCGGGGGCACAGCTTAAATGTCTCTATGCAAATGCATGTAGCATGGAGAGCAAACAAGAGGAATGGGAGATGTGCGCACACCTGCAAGGCTGTGATCTAATCAGCATCATGGAGACACGGTGGGATGGCTCCTATGACTGGAGTGGTGGAATGGAAGGATACAGGCTCTTCAGGAAGGACAGGCAGGGGAGACAAGGAGGGGGTGTTGCCCTCTATGTCAGTGACCAGCTGGAGTGCATGGAGCTCCACCTGGGGACCGATGAGGAGCTGACCAAGAGCCTCTGGGTCAGAATTAAAGGGAGGGCAGGGATAGGTGATGTTACAGTGGGGGTCTGCTACAGGCCACCTGACCAGGAAGACCGAGCGGATGAGGCCCTCTCTAGACAGATAGGAGCAGCCTCATGTTCACAAACCCTGGTCTTCATGGGGGACTTCAACCAGCTCGATATCTGTTGGAAGGACAACACAGCAGGGCATAAGCAATCCAGGAGGTTCCTGAAATGCATCAACAATAACTTCCTTCTCCAAGTGATAGTGGAACCAACAAGGAGAGGTGTCATGCTGGACCTTGTTCTCACCAACAAGGAGGGGCTGGTGGGGGAATGTCACGCTCAAGGGCAGCCTTGGCTGCAGTGATCGTGAGATGGTGAGTTTCAGATCCTTAGGGCGGCAAGGCGGCAGCACAGTAAGCTCACTACCCTGGACTTCGTGAGACCAGACTTTAGCTTCTTCAGGGATCTCCTTGCTGGAGTTCAGTGGGATAAAGCCCTGGAAGGAAGAGAGGCCCAAGAAAGCTGGGTAATATTCAAGGACCACCTCCCCCAAGCTCAGGAGCCATGCATCCCAGCAAAGAGGAAGTCAGGCAAAAATGCCAGGAGGCCTGCATGGATGAACAAGGAGCTGCTGGACAATATCAGATAGAAAAAGGAAGCCTACACAGGGTGGAAGCAAGGACAGGTAGCCTGGGAGGTATACACAGAAACTGAGCATCCAGGGTTCAGGTTAGGAAAGCTAAAGCCCAGATAGAATTAAATCTGGCCAGGGGCGTCAGGGACAACAAGAAATATAGGTATATCGGTGACAGAAGGAAGACAAGGGAAAATGTGGGCCCCCTCAGGAAGGAAACGTGAGACCTCAGACAGACAGAGTCTTCCTTGAACACCGGCCCTTTGAGAGCTGACCCTTTGATCCCTCAGCTTTTATACTAAGCATGAGGCAGATGGGGGGGAATACCCTGTCAGTCAGTTTTGGCTCACGTCTCCTGACGGCTCCTCCCTGCAGGTGGGACCCCTCTACACTTTTCGGCTTCTGACCCTCCAGTGGGGCAAGTAACCAAGTCATCTGCCCTTGGGTGTTATAGCAATAAGTATAAGCAGGAGCCTTTCCGCATACCATGCCTGGGCATCAGCTATAGACAAAGGTTTTATCACTCTGTGACTCAACAGTTTCTGCACAATATGCTGTTAATTTCAGTAGTTAGAAGAGGCCTAGCTAAAAAGTAAAGTTATTGAACAGAAAATTGGTCCTGTTTTACCAAACCAGGATAGTGCTGCTGTTGTTCAAATAATGAATTAATAGAATTTTTCATGCCTTATAGACCTCTCAGCTAGATGGGATAAAACACTTTTAATTCATCCATCTACATTAGTCAGTTATGTATTGTTATATATGCTAAAATGATTGTTGGAACAAAACAAGCTACACTTCAGTACTATTTACTTTTACTGGAATTGATAAATTGTGCATTGGGAGGTATTGTATTTCAGTGATTAAAATAAAACTTGTGTTAATATGTATTTAGACTGGGTACATAAATGCAAATGGCCTGCAGCTGAAACCTATGGTGTGTCATGAGAGACAAATGGTAGTGTTTTGCCTCTCACCTTTGAAATCTGACAATCTTTGGCTATTGCCTCAAATTCATTTTTGCTGTCCTCACTGGAAGCATAACAGCAGCATTTAAATTGTGATTCATCTGCCTGTGTCTTCTTTGGAAACAGAGAAATATAGAAAAGATAGGATGTGAGGGCACATAGATGTGAATGATTGGGAGAAAGTTTTAAATTGTTAACAAAGAAGAAAGGAAAGATGACATGGATGAGTGGAAATGGGAAAAGAGGAGTACTGGGAGGAACCCAAAGGAGATACCAGTATATCCTTAATGTAACTCCATTTTCCCTTTGTTTCACAGACGTGAGGGATCTAGTCACTTTTCAGTTTGATTCTGTAAAGTGAAAAAGTTTTCAGCAGGTTCAGCATGCTGTTTAAAGAGATGTTATACTTTAAAAATAAATTAGGAGAGTTGAGTAGCCATTGTTACAGAGGAGGTCAGACTTGATGATGGCAACGCTCCCTCCTGGTCTACGAATCTATAAATCTGTCGGTGTGTTTGATTTTTCTTGTCTCCCTCTTGTGGAACTGGAGTTTTAGTCAGCGCAAGCTTCTTATTTCTTTCTGAACTGAAATACAGCTCTGATCATGTAACTGAAATCGGTAATTGCTAAGTTTAAGCCATTGACCTGGTGGTTGTGGATGCACTTGGAGCCAGAGACACAGAGAGACAAGGAAGGGGAAACGTCCAGTTAATGTCACTGTGTAAATCTCATAAACAATGACTGCTTATTTTAAATAATATAGTTGGAGGTCTCAGAAATGTAGCCTAGCAAGAGTGCTGAATTTTTCTTTTATTGTAAAAAGTGTACAACAAAAATGTTAATGCATTTCAGTCAAATAAAGAAAATTGGGGGGGGGAGAGGTGGCAAATACAGCAACCTTTTCTTTCTGTGTTCTTCAGATAAGCTGTTATTGCTCAGCATTATCCTTTCAGCAATCCTTCATTTTTTGTTCTAAATGCTTTTGCCCCATGCAGGTTTTACTGCTATGGAATGTACATGGACCACTTCTCAAAATGATGCAATCTGACAGGAAATCAATATTTTTTTCATACTAGATTTGAGGGTGTGATTGTCATAATCCTCATCTTAGACTGTTAATGGGTGAATACTAACCTTGATTTTTATCTCTAGCTATATCCTTTAGTAAGAAACGTACCTTTATCTGCCTTCCTGCTTGCTGCTTTCTAGAAGTGGTTTGAGGTGCATTGTTTTCAGTGGAAAAAGAATACCTATGTATTAACATTGGCTCTCTGCAGGTATACTTGTATTTTTTTTAAGTAAGGCATGGATATTCCTACAGATGGATTCTGCTGTTTATATGTAGCAGTGTTTTCCATAGAATTAGACTTTTGAAACTGAAAAATTCCTTAAAGCCATCTAATCAGGATGTTAGCTCTAGGTAAAGTAACCACTCTGTTGCTTAAGAAAGAAGTTTAATTATGCAGAGAAAAGCTGAAATGGAATCAGTGCCATTTCTTAAATGTTTGCAGTAGGAATACTAGTCCTCTTTGTGTTCAGCTTTTGTTTCAAGTTTCTGGCAGCCTGTTTAAGTTTTTATGCTTTTGATTTTGTAAAGAGGGAAGCATGCTTTGCCTTCACGTTTTTAAGTCGGAAGACTTCCTAATTTTAAGTAAGATCAGGTGAGGATTCCTAGCTGAAAAATATATAGGCATATTTACGAGGCTGTTTTTCTTGATATTTAGTATTTGACAAGACTTCCCCTTGTAAATCTACAGGTGTATGCAGTGATTGCTTTTGGACATAAAATGCAATCAATTTTACTCAGTTACTGGGTTCTTCAATCTCAAAAGATATTTTTAATGACATAGCCTAATCAGTTGATACCATGGCTAATAGCGTGATGGCAGCTTTTGGGAAAAAAAATCAATTATTTGTTTAACCAGCAGCTTAGCTGATAAGAAAAGTCCAATTCAGACATAACCTTTTCGGATTCAGCACCGAGGTTTTTCAGGAGAGCAGTTTTCCGTGCTTCAGTCCGGTCAGCTGAGCTGATGCTGGGCGCTTGGGCCGCATGCCCAAGGTCACAGCCTGACCTGGTGGCTGCCGTTTTCTGTGTGGCGGTCCGTCCTCCCTCCGCCGTTTCTCAGCTGCTGCTTCAGATGGGAAATCCCGTAGGGGTAATTTCTTAAAAGT
>VZSZ01006528.1:344566-355944 GCA_013398815.1 Ibidorhyncha struthersii | reverse complement strand
TTTCTTAACTATTTCACCAAAATGGAGCGCCACCTCAAACTACATTCTGGCCCATTGTTTAGAAAGCCCCTTTGCTCAAGTCTCTCTCAGCGATGAATGTACTTCCTTTCCTTTGTTTTCCTTTACATCCGCAATGTTTCAGTGGGAGGAGGGTGAAGAGGAAAGCCTCCTTACGTTTGGCATCGTTATTCTTAAGTCATTTAAAGCTGCTTTTAATGTTTGAAATGCACGGAACTTGCACAGTTCTGAACTTCTCAGAAGGGTGCCCTTTCTGATCTGTGCTTTCAACTTGGTGCTGATCAAGTGCGACAATTTGTATTAGGCAGATGAGGACAAGTAGAATCTATAGTCCAAGTTGTTAAGTAGCATAGAGAAGTCCTAAAATTCTCTGGGGCGTCTTAGTCTTTTAAGAATCCAGTAGCTTTTCTTTAACTTTTTGAGTGATAGCATTTGCCTCTGGAAAGTTAATAACTTTCATAAACACATTCTGAGATTTTATTTAGTCCTTAAATCCTAAATCTTCTCTGTTAATTGATTGTGAAGTGGGGAGGAGAGTCTGTGCTGCAGGTTGGGACTGCCAGTGACAGCTTTTAAAGGAGAGGATTTAAAAGTTTCAAGAGGTAGATCTTCACAACGAAAACGGATTTCCTCCTGCTAAACCTGCTGTAATCCATTGAGTAGTGTAAACCGGATTTCTGCCTTTTGACAAGAATTGAACAGCAGTCTGTTCTGGTTAAGGGATAACTTAAACCTTAATGAGAAGGCCCATTATTGACTTTTGCAAACGTTATTTTTGAGCTGGTTTGTTTGTTTTTTTCTGCTATAACTTTAACAAAGTAATTTTGAATGAATACCAAGAAGATTTCACAGAATGCTTTCTTACTCCTGCATATGCTTACATGGTCACTTAAGAGTATTAAAAGTTACATAGTGAATAATCACAGTACCAGAAAGACCAATTCACACTTGCAGCGCATGCAGTAATAAATATTTTTTACAGATGTTTACCCCATGACTGTCATTAGAATCTGGTCCTAGGGTGGAGAAAAACAACGAATGGTCAAAAAATGTTCAAGTTGACATGCTGTTATCTAGAGAAAGATGGAGGGGGACACTCAAGTTGTATTCATTAGACCCTTAACTGAATCTGTCTTCATATTGTCCTCTTGCTCCACTTACGTTCTTGTATGAATTTGTGAGCTGGAAAGTAAATGATAAGACATGTGACAAGGAATGTAGCCCCTGTTTAATTCTTCTTAGTAAATACTGATTAAATGAAGCCTCCCAAGTTGTCTCCTTGGCTGACATTTGTTTTTTATAGTACATCCCAAAGTAATGAGTTGGTTGTTTTAGAGGAGTAGTATATGTTCTTACCATTAAAAAAACCCTAAATAATTCTCCCTCTGTTATGTTGTTCTGTGGGAGTAATCCATGTCCCCTCTTCTTTTTTTAAAAGAAAGGTTATGGGTTAAGACTGTTCTGAAATACCTGTGGTCTTCAATGACAGGTCAGGTAACTTTACGTCATATGACTTTGTCAGTTCTTTTGGTTAGAAGTAGAAACGATAAAAGCAGGTAAATCTTCTCAAAAGCTGTGTGCTTTCTTAAGTGAAGGTGCATTTGTATGAAACCAGTCATATAACGGGAAACAGCATGTGCTTAAATTAAAACCCAGATTGGTGCAACTGCTGTTTTTTTTTCTGTTTGTACACCATTTGCTTCGAAGCTTGATTTGCAGGAGACACAAACCATTTCCTTTTAGATGGGAACCTGATGTAGTTGTGTTTAATGCCATGCACCATCATGCTGTATTTAAAAAAATCCAGGAAGCAGCTTGAATTGGATCTCAAAATATAAGCCTTAAGTAAATGTGTAGACTTGGATAAGTCTTGTTTTGGGATGATACATGGAAGGTTTTCTGGTGCTCAGGCTTCTAAGGGAAACTGAGCCTTTAATTTGTTGCATCCTGAATACATACTCACACCTGTTTCACCTTACTACAGTCTCTTGCTTTACATTCAGTTATTTTTATTAGTTATATTAACAGAAAAATAAAAGCTTCTGAATTTGTAGTACGTGTATGTAGTATCTTTAGTATGTCAGTGAGGGGATTCTGAAGCTTTGTTTACAAAGAAGACATTTTATTTGTAAGAAACATCAGGAGAAAATTGACTGTTTCTTTCAACTTCTAAAAATGCTGAGTAAAATTTAGTGTGGGTTGAAATAGGTATCTCTCAAAAATAAGTTAAAACATCTAACAACTTGCATATTTTTCAACACAGTTCTTGACTGCATTCTGCTAACAGCCTGTGTTTCATCTTTTTCCGTGAATTTGTCTAATAGGTGTTCATCCGTGCAGTGTGTTTTATGCTGCCTTAAACCAAAGACTCCAAACCCATGTGGTTGTGGGTATAGGTAACACATATTTCCTTCAATCTGTAAGAAGGATATGGGAATGTGGGAGAAATCTTACTGCCAGATGCAGCCAGCTTCAGTCATGCTTCCAGAGCTGATGAAGCTTTCTCTTTGTCGAACAGATGCTTTGGGCCTTCCCTTTTCCTTTTGCTAATTTCAGTTCTGCCTCTAAGTGGCTGGTAAGCAGTGTCTTGTAAATCTTGGGGTAATTACATAAGCTTTTTTAATTAGACTTGCAGAGGAATTGACAAACAGCAGAGAAATCAGCTATACATGAAACCTCCCAAATGTCAAAGAAAACGCTGTGTTTATTTGCTTTCTTGTCTCTAGGTGTATTTTTTTTAAAAACGCTGGGAAATTTTCATAGGGATCTAAGGCTTCTTTAAATTCAGGATGACTGCGTTGCATTAAGTTTGCAGAGAGATGATTATGACCAACATGGAAAATTCCAATTGCAAATCTTCTAATACTGTACTTCATTCATCGATTTGAGGGGGGATGATGTAAGAAGAATTTAATAGCAAAGTTCAAGCTCATTGTTGTAGAAATGGTAACAGGCAGTGTAAACGAAAATGTGATGTAAATGGAGTGTTGCTATTTTGGCAGAACTGAGGAGTCAGTTTATACTAATTCCATATATTTCTAGAAAAGGTGGCAAGGGGCACAGTCATTACATAGCCTTGACTGCTCTTTTCCTCCACCTCCAGTACAGAAAAACTGTTGGCTTTTGTAGGCAAAAGTTCTGAAATTTGGTGCATGAAGTGTCCAGACAGACCTTTGCAAAAAGTAAAACCTTTATACAGATTTTTCCAAGTCCTTGCTTATTGGCTCACCGAAAAATGCATTCTGAGAAATCGGACAGGAAGGAAATAATTTCCGAGGAAAAATGGCCTTATTTGTGGCTCGTAAGCAGGTGCGATTTCTTTGGAGTAGGATGCTTCATGGAAATAATTCTTTCTGAAATACTGAAAGCTGCCGTGTGAGGTAAAGGGAAGCCACACTCCATAGGAGAGAAAAGGAAATTGGGAGACTAACTGTCAATTCTGTGGATACAGTTCACGCTTGGGAATGTGTTTGTAGGGTGGTCTGCTGAGGAAAAAATGATGATTAAAGCTGGAGAATATCAATTAGACTTTGGCCTCTGTTGCAAACTTGAAGAGAAAGGGTGGAAAAGTCAGTCTTAAAGATGAGGTTCTGGAATGGTTCTTGATAATTTCCCCTGATTTGAATGCTGTGTACAACAGTGTCTCTCTCCCACTAGGCAAAAGGGACTTGATCCATTTTCTCTGCTGGTGTTTCTGTACTGGTGGCAATGGATTTACAGTGTGAAAGAGGAGTTGTGTAGTTGTAAGTCAAGTCTGATACGTATCTCTGCCTCTTGGTGAATGTGTGGAAGAAAAAGTCTGTTGGAGGGTGTGGAACCAGAGAAAGATTAAAAAAAAAAATCTTAAGAGTTTGCAGTTTCCAGTAGATTCAGATTAATCAATTGAGAAAAAGACGGGCTATATGTCTTCTGGTGGTATGTGGGAATAGCTGTAGTTGTAGCTTAGTAGTTGTGTCCAGTCCTGTCTAATATGTCTAATATTCCTTCAAGGTCTGCATCTGCAAAGTAATGCTCAGAACTACTTGTGAGCAGAACTAATTGTGGCACTTCCTCTTTCATTTTATGAGGTGTTTGCATGAGCAGCGTACATAGATGTAAGATGTCAAAAAAAAAAACCCAAACCAAATTTTGTATATCCTTAGTAAATTACTGTTTGTTTTTTTTCATCATGGAGCCATCTTTATTTTTAAGTCATTCTAGGCACAGTTATAGGAGACAGGGCATTCTAAATCTAGTTTTGTTGTAGGGGGAGGGATGTGCAGGTTAGAATAGATGTTTTCTTTGCTTAAATAATAATAGGCAGTGATGGCCGCCTTTAGAAAGCAAAGGACTTCTGAGAGAAGAGACACTGATATAAAGAACACTTTTCCTCTCCTCATTAGCTGTCACTTCTGCAGGCCTAAGAGAGTGTACAATCTCTTGATCAGTTAATTCACCTCTATTTTCCAGGCATTCATGCATTGTTACATGTTTGTCAGGTCCTCTAAAAGGCTTTGTGTCAGATGTATATTTTGCTATTATTTGAGCTGTGAAAGCTTTTCTGAAAGGGTTAACCTTTTCTTCTGTCTTTGCTTCTCTTGGTGTTGTGGTCACTTTATATCAGGGTCTAAAAATCAAAAACGAGAAAGAAAAATAAAAGCCCCCTGCTGCATTCAGAGCTAAAATATTTGGCACGGGGCCAAACTTGGTGTCTGTAGCCCATATCGCACTTCTTACTTATGCCTTCTGATAATTTCAGTAACATTTCTTGATAAAGTCTACAATATGTCACAAAGCTGACTGACTGTTTTGTGTTAGGTTTGGAAGGCAAAGCGTAAACTTAACATGGCTTCATGTCGAGTCCTTTGGTTAGCTTAGCGGTGGAATCTAATGATTTGAACTAAGCGTGGTTGTGTTCTAAGTGTCTTAAAGAAAACCAGCTTTGGAGTTCTCTGTGGACTCGTTAGCTCCTGTTTGAGTCACTTGGTTTATCCCCCAAATCTGCTTGTGGGTGTGTGTTTTTTTTTTGTTTTGTTTTGTTTTTTGTTTTGGTTTTTTTTGCCTGCTTGGTTAGTAATAGTAGGAATAATAGGTGCATGAAGGATAGTAACTTCCGATTGAAACTTTTTATTTCCAATTCCATAGGTAGTTTTTGGTTTGACAAATGGTTTCGTTAGCATTGGTTTTTACTCACTTTTGTCACAAGTCATGAAACTAGTAGTTTTCCATGTTTTCTTTTTGAAGTTTTTCATAAGATGCTTCATTCAAGTTTGATGCAGATTTGACTGTGATTAACATAATGATTTGTTTTTGCCTACTGATACACCACATTTGCTTCAAAAGTCTTAAGTTTTCCATTTCTTAAGTTAGGGGTTTTATCAAAATTGCCCAAAGGCTTTGGTGAGGGGTCTGGAGGACAAGTCTTATGAGGGGTGGCAGAGGTAACTGGGGCTGTTTAGCCTGGAGAAGAGGAGGCTGAGGGGAGACCTTATAACTCTCTACGACTACCTGAAAGGAGGTTGTAGAGAGACGGGGACTGACTTCTTCTCCCCAGTGACAAATAATAGGATGAGAGGAAATGGGTTCACATTAAGCCAGGTGAGGTTTAGGTTGGATATTAGGAAAAACTTTTTCACTGAAAGGTTTATCCGACATTGGAATAGGCTGCCCAGGGAGGTGGTAGATTCGCCGTCCCTGGAGGTGTTTAAAAAAAGGGTAGACATGATACTTGGGGGTATGGTTTAGAAGTGTTTTTTGTCAAGTTAGGGTAATGGTTGGACTTGAAGATCTTAAAGGTCCCTTCCAACCTCAACAATTCTATTAGACTGAAGCAATAAACTTTTTTGCTTATAGCAGTGCCAATTATCCATCTGAACATTAAAATGACATAAAAATCCATAAATGATTGTTATGATCACAAAGCAAAACTCTAAAAACTGCAATTTCATAATTTGTTTTAATTTTATTTTTGTGGCTTCAATTTTTTCCCCTTGCATGTAGCACTAACTTCTTCCACAACCCTAACTCTACTCTCTATAGAATCCTTGCTTCATCTGATGTAAAGCAGAACAACGTTTTTTCTTGTCAACAGCTCATGTCCTCTATAATCTTATTCAATTACTTGGTCTCAGTTTCTACTCTTGTTACTCTTGGGTTCCCCCTGCCCCTTCATTCAAGTCCCCCTTGATTTTAGTTCTCAAGTTTAGCACTCCACAGTAGCATGCAGCAACAGGGATTAATGATAGAAAGGATAATGGCAATCCGTGTCTGCGCCCTTCAGAAGCAGCAAGCTCTTCAGAGATTTTAGGTGCTAAACTCCGAGTTTCTACAGAGTGCATAATGTTTGGGGTACTTTACCCTTTTTGAAATGCCTTAATTTTTTATATATAGTTAGCTTAGTTTCGTAGGGATGTTAAATAATACTTCTCTGATACCTGGGTATCCTCCCTAACCAAGACTGTGTAAAAGCAAGGGAACAATAGCATTGAAAAGTATTAAAGAGATTGTTTTTTTTTTAAAGCTTTCCTGTCAGAAACAGGAGATCCAGTTTAGCAGCACTATGCCAAAAATGTCATCCTTGTGTAGGTGCTGTAAAAGAAAAAAATGTGAAGTGATAAAATTTCAAGAAAATGTTTAAGTAATCAAACACATAGTCTTAAAGAAACTAATAGGTGGCCCTTAGTTAAAAGATGGGACTTGCAGCATTATTAGTAACCAGTAGTTCCTGTTACCAAACAATTTGTGTTCCTGAATTTAATTTTCAGCTATCCGGAACCTGGTAGTTTTTTTGAATACCTGGCTCATACAGACAGTGCATTAAGGTCTGTATGTTGTGTGGAGAAAAATGTCATGTTACAATTCTTATGGTAGTGTTTTAGCCCTAGAAAGCTAGAACTTCAAGCAGGCACATGTCTTTGCATATACTTTGTGTATTCTTGATGTTCCCTGTGGATAAATGATGCTACGTCAAATACAGAAACTTATCTGAAGGTGCTTTTCAACTAATGCAGATTCCTCTCTTGTCCCACAATGTAACTTTCTTTTCCTATGTGAAAAGCAAGGGGAATGTGGTAAAACGTGTATAAAGCGTGTGCTTGCATTAACTTCTGCTTGGAGTTCTTTTGATGCGAAAGGTTTTTTAATGTATTTTACCACTTTGCTTTAAAATTATGCCACAAGAAGGATACCATTTCAGTTGCTCTAAAAAAGCCTAGTTGTACACAAGTTTTGCGGATACGTTAGGGAATTCAGCAGTCAGAATTTGTTCGCAGAAGAACCTGAAAATAAGCCCTATCCTCTTGTTTTCTGAATACAGTGCTCATGGGCACAGCTGGAAAATTTAGGTTAGGAGTGGAAAATTGGTTTTAGGACTCCAGTGCCCCTTGTGAACACAGTTTCCTAGTTTTAAATTACCTCAATTTTTTCAAGATTTTAGTAAATGTAGAGAAGTGCAAGAAAGGAAGGAGTAATATAAATGAAAAATTAGGAAAAACAAATGTTTATGACCAGGGTAAAAATCTATATTTTATGGTACTCTGATTCTTTACTAGTTCATGTGCTGTTTCCTTTTTTGGTTCTTCAAGACACAGTTTGTGTTTAAACATGAGAGATTATTGCAGTTTTATTTGTTGTAAGCCGAGTAGTGATCAAGTATGTTGTGTTATTAGACTCTGTCTGTGACTGTTTGACAATGATAAATAACAGATTTTAACATTCAAGTATGAAGCTGAATAGTAGTTTCTTATTTAGTCACTTTTGCCCTGAATATTTGCTCTTGTCTGTAAGCTACAGTTCAGAGTTGTTCTTGGGACAAGGTGGTCAAAATCTACAGTTTTCTTGGAATTGTTGGCAACAGAGGAGAAGATCTAATGTAAAGCATATCACATTCACTAGATAGGGGGTGTTACAGTGTTTGCATGCTTTGCTTTGCAGTGGTGATAAGAGATTTAACTCTTACCAAGCTATTTGTATGAGGTGGCTGCAGAGACCCCACTGTGTTTCTTCCTGATCTTCTGAAGATAGCAGTCTCTACCTTAGTTTAAGAATGTGCTTGCTAAACTGGTGTAACATCTTGATTGATTGTTAACTTGGTTCAGTTTCATTTCTCAAATAGCACTTGGTTGACTTTCTTGTCTGTGCTCTTAGGAACCTGCACAGATCTTCATCTTTCAATATAGATTTCTTTCATGGGTCATTTGATGTTTGTTTATGTTGCTTGCTATTGGCTCTGCCGGTAATGCCAACTTTGTTGCTCTGCTGTTTGTCCTTTGTCTTTCTCACCTTCTCTTCAAGCTTACAGCAAAACCCTATTCTTATTGAGATTGCAGCTAAGGAATTGCTTTTCGAGGTTTTAAAATAGAATCCGGACAAAAACCGCACTGTTTTTTTGTGTGTGCATTTTACTTTCTCCCCTTCAGATCCCATGGGTTTGTGTCTGTTTAGGACTGATGTCTTTTTAATGGTTTCCGTAGCACCTTATGCTCCTTGTTTTGTTTTAACAGTAAGAATGGAACATTCCAGTTAGTTCTTTAGCACTGCTGCAAAACATAGTAGTGTATGCTTTTTAATTGCCTGTTTCCCCCTCAAGACACCTTCAATTTTTTCAACGCCATTTCTCTCTGATGTGGAGTCTATCTGACAAATCAATGCTAAGCTCTTCCAATGCTGAGCCCAGTAAAGCTGGTTAGGCTTATAGGTATGTGAAGTGTGTGTTCCTGTGCTCAGGCTCTAAGGACATGCAGGGAGAAGATTCAGGCACTTCTAAATTGATGTGTTTCTGCAAAGGAGCTATTCTAGAAAAAATACTATATTTAAAACACCTGTTTTCCATGTGTATTCTCTCCAGCATCTCTGAGGAGATGCAGTAATCAATGAAAAAACTGT
Source organism: Ibidorhyncha struthersii (assembly GCA_013398815.1). Classification (NCBI taxonomy): domain Eukaryota; kingdom Metazoa; phylum Chordata; class Aves; order Charadriiformes; family Charadriidae; genus Ibidorhyncha; species Ibidorhyncha struthersii. The sequence continues at coordinate 347,064 of VZSZ01006528.1, read as the reverse complement.
CAGGTATTAGTTCTTGCCTTTTTCTACTTCTAAATGCCCCAATGTTCTTTGTTCAAATACTGTAATGATTAGTTTTGTCATCAATCTGTTTCATTCTTGCATGTCACCTTGAGTAGTTTGATTTTTCTTCACTATCTTTTAAGCGTTGGTGAATTTTCAGTGTCATTTCATGTAAGCAGTATCTTTTGCTATCTTTTTGGGTTTTTATTTAAATCAATGTTGCTGTGATGGTTTTCATTCTTCCTTCTAGTTTTGTGAAATTTTTTTGGAAACAATGCATGCAATCTCCTTCCTTCCCTGCACATAGGTACCTCTTTCTGCCTACATAGAACCAAATTGTTTTAATACCTTAAATTAAGCTTTATGGGAAAAGGGCTCCCAGTGCCTGTATAGATAATACTCCTTTCCCCCTTTTCATATTATTGAAAAGCTGATTAACCAATCTGAAGCTGTAACACTGAAAACTTGAAACTAATTTACCTTTTGAGATTCTGTAGATCTTTCTGGTTTCCTCCTTCCCTTCTCCCTTCCTTCTTCTTGTCACTGAAACAGGGATAGTATTTCATTACCTCTTTGGTAAGTTGAGGCACAGAGAAATTTATTTGTTTAATACTGCAAGACTACTGGTCACCTTGCATTTCCTGGCTGTCTTTTGTTAACCATTAATTCATAACCTTAGAACAGGTAGTTTTGTTTCGTGTCAGCTATAACGTAACACAGGGATGTCAAAGTTTTATCTTCTAATGCAGTTGAAGAACTTACAGTGCTAAGTATGAAAATATTATAATAACTGGACAGACCTTATTTAAGCACCATTTCATTTCATCAAACATCTGTCTGACAGACATGGTCTTCATAGTGTTCAGAGATCTGTTCAATGGGTAACCAATCCCAGGAAGCTGTGCGTATGAAGAACTGTTACCGCCTATGTAGTATGCTGACTTTCTGAATTGTGGCATATAAATAATAAAATGATGACTGGATAACATAGTGAATTAGTGTTGCAATGATACTATTTAAGTTTTCAGTAATGTGGAGTGACTGGGTTCTGTATCTGTTCCACAGTATTTACTCCTTCCTTTGCTACATCGTAAAACTTTCAAGCTATAGGTAGTTGAATGTTGTCCTTTGATTATAGAATCTTGGCCTCTGGGAGGCAATATGGGGAAAAATCAGACCAAACATACCACATTCTAAAACAATATTTTTGTTTCTAGATTTATTTGCTTTGTCTCTTTATTGTATTTTCTGTGTACTCTCACAGCTATTTTTATGCAGCTCACCTAAAAAGTTGAATGATGACAGAGTGGAAATTTAAGTTTGTGAAGGACTTTGTCTTTTGACTTTTTGACATTGGAATAACTGTAAAAAAGTTTATGAATTTTTGGAGCACTTAAAAATGATGCGGTATTGTGATTTGCTTTTTTTTCTTCCTTTTTTATATTTTGTCTCATGAGAACTTAGTCTTTTTAGATATTATTTGTGTGTTAGCACAGTCCATGTTTCACTTAGAAAATGTTGAATGGCATTCTTCATGATTTTTTGGAACTGATTCAAGATAAAATTATGGTAAAATTTACTAATTTCATAACCCATTTTTGTTTTGATAGATTGACATATTCTATCAGCATGCTATTTCAAAACATTTCTGACTAGTTATTTTTAGCATGAATAATGAAGAACAACAAATCTTTTATCAGAGGGAAAAGGAAGAAAGTCTTTGTATCACTAATTTTCTTGGAAAAATAAGACCTACGTAATGGTAGAATATCAAAGGGAAAGGCTTTTCCCTAAACTTGATTATTTTTATTTTTAAGAAAAATTTGGGCAATTCTGTGTCACTGTAAAGTGCTAAGATGAACTTTCTTTATGAAACACTGTTAATGATTCCATGTTATGTCTGCCTTTCATTTCTTCATAAAGTGTATTCCCTTTACAGGAGCACTGTAGATCCCTAGAGTATCAATGTGGGGAACCACTTCCCTGGGCAGCCTGTCCCAATGCTTGACAACCCTTTTAGTGAAGATATTTTTCCTACTATCCCCTCTAAACCTCCCCTGGTGCAACTTGAGGCCATTTCCTCTTGTCCTGTCACTTGTTACTTGGGAGAAGAGACTGACCCCCACCTCACTACAACCTTCTTTCAGGTGGCTGTACAGAATGATAAGGTCTCCCCCTCAGCCTCCTGTTGTCCAGGTTAAATGACCCCAGTTCCCTCAGCTGCTCCTTGTAAGACTTGTGCTCCAGACCCCTCACCAGCTTCATTGCTCTCCTTTGGACACGCTTCAGCACCTGTCTGTCTTGTAGTGAAGGGCCCAAAACTGAAGACAGTATTCAAGGTGGGGCCTCAGCAGTGCTGAGTATAGCAGGACAGTCACTTCCCGAGTCCTGCTGGCCACACTATTCCTGACACAGGCCAGGATGCTGTTGGCCTTCTTGGCTACCTGAGCATACTGCTGGCTCATATTAAGCGAGCTGTCTACCAACACCCCCAGGGC
>VZSZ01006528.1:314691-326633 GCA_013398815.1 Ibidorhyncha struthersii | reverse complement strand
AACATGGATTTCTCTGACACTGTGTTAGGTGAAATGGTTTTGTGTACTTTGAAGTGGAAAGTTCATTCAGAATTTTCCCACTTTTTAATTAAAGAAACATGGTTATTTATTTTTAAATAGTTGAGCTAAGAATGCAACATGGTAGGCAACAAACAAAACCTCAAGTAGTATTTTTCTACTATATTTTACTAGGAGGTATTTGAAAGAAGTAAAGGTCAGACCATTAGAAAATGAACACATAGATCTACTGAGTTAATGTTGGCAACAGTCAAATTGCTGTCTTTCAAAAGGGTTTGTGCTTCTCATTAGAGGGAGTATTCACCTTTTACTAAGTATTGTACCTACTCTCCAAATAAGTTACACTGCATTATTGTAAGGAAATCGAGTCAATGTGTTCTGCCACTGCTGCTTTTGGCTGAAAGCTTGAGATAGTATCAGAGATAATGTTATTAAGTATAGTCTGAATACTTCTTAACTGCTTTACTGTTTCTTGTTTTACCAGTAGGTTACTGATACCGTATTTGGTTTTCTTTTTTTTGTTGATATGCTATGTCTCTGAAGCATTGGATATTTATGGATTCAGGTGGTATAAATTAGACATGCCAATAAGCGTGTTTGGTTTTTCTTTTTATTCACATAAAGACTGTGTTTGTAACACTTGATTTTTTTTTCTTTCTTTTTTTTCTGGCCAACTCTATTTCATTATTATTTTTTCTTTCCAAGGTAAATAAAGAGATTATACTCAAAGCGTCTTCCAGTGACTCACTCCTGTAGTATCCTTTCTTTTCAGAGAATATCTTTGACTCCCAAGCATTAATTTAGATTCTTGCTGCTGTCTCTGAAGAAACTGTTGTGGTACTTTGTTTACAAAAACAATTTTGTTGTAGGAGAAAAATTTTATAGTTGTACCTGTTTTGTAAGAAATGAGATCTGAGTGAGAAAACTTTGACTGACAAAAAGCTGAAGACCTTTTTGCATCTTTTTGAAAATCAGTTAATCCTGTCTTGAACCGGAAATTCTAAACTCAATAGCCACTCCTGAAATTCAGCCCTAGTGTTAATAGAAAACCATTTCTGAGACAGAGGCTTACTATTCTTGGAACCAGGAAACATTAAAAATTGTCATAAGAACAAAGGACAGCTTTGACAGAGAAACAAAATCACATCAGGAGAGACACATTTGGTGTGGGGCATTTGAGGTGGTTGATCTGTTTCCACAGTGAGCCCCTTGGTAATGTGCTCTGAGAATCTGAAGAACTGAACGTTAGCAAAGTTGGAAGCAATCAAATAAAAAGCATAACCTGCCACTGTCTCACTTAGAAGGTATTTAGAATGGATTAATACAAGAGCCTGATAAATTAGTCATACAAAGAGGTCAAGATTAGCTTCTAAAAGGCTCTTGCAGAGTGCAACCCCTTTCCCTGAGAGATCAAAACAATCCTGTATGATGTTACTTGCCCTGCTTTTTTTCTTTATTCCCACATCCAACTGCAAGATCTGCAGTCATCCCCCAACTTTTCTTCAGCAAAAACATAGTAATTGCTTAAAAAGAAAAAATTTCAAATTCATCCTTCAAGCAGTAACTCTTGCTGTCTGTGGTTATGATAGGAAGGTGAATTGTGTGCCATTGCTGATTTTTTTTTTCCTGCCTACTGTTATTAATGCAGTGTTAATATTACAGTGCTAACCTATTCTTAATGCAGTGTATTAAGATATAGCAAATGTTACCAGAAAGCCCTCAGATTCTTGGAGCCTACGACAGATGGGTAGAGCAACAGTTTAAAAAAAAAAAAAAAAAAAAGCCCATATTAATCTTATCACGTGAAACCCACCCCNATATTAATCTTATCACGTGTAACACCTCCCCAGCTGAAGAATGCCTTACTGAAATTTGTCTTGAAAAGGTTAATTTTTTCAAACTGCTTTGTGGACAACTGAAAACTCTGAAAGATAAGAGTTTTTGAATATCTGAACATTGCAATTTTTGTTGGAAGATGATGCAAATTTACTGTGGTTCTAAAGTCAACCTGTACTAAACATTAGCTCTGTCTTTAGCAGCTTATGAACGTGTCAGCTTTTTATCGATTCTTTAAAATTGAACCCAGCAACAAGTAATAGGTTAATGGCATCTTTTCTTTCTCCTATATAGGGGAGGGAATTAAATATTTTAAATTTTCTGTAATTTGCCAGTAATATTTACAAGAAATGAGATGAAGTTAAGTGTTTTCTAAGTCACCTCTGTTGTTTAAACCTTTTTATGTAGTTCTGTTATTTAAATCATGTTTCTAGTTAGTGGCGTGAAGACTTTGACCCAGAATAAAGTTCAACATGCTTTATTCAGTCAGTGTGTTTTTTTTATAAGGCTGGATATCTGCAGTCTGGTGCATTGACTGAACTTGTCCATATTGAATTTTCTTGTAGATGTGTAGAACTGGAGGAAGAATCATAATTACTGAAATAATAAAAAAGCGTCTGTGCTTGTAAAACCATGTTATTGATAGTAAAATGCATGGAGTATGGAGTTTGAACTGATAAAAAATATCTGCAGTTAAATTCAGTACACGTGGGTCTTAATGCAACATCACAGCAATGTGGCACTGAGTTGCACAGATGTCTTAAAGCTGAGGCAAGGTTTAACATGTTCTCAGACCATGTTTTTTGAGACACAAATGGCCTCAAGGGCAAGAATCTCTGGTCCAGTAAATGTACTTTGTGTTACTGCAATGGAATGAAAGAGCCCTAAAACCAGCCCAACTCGAACTGGCCAGAGGGAGTCTATGTAGGCTAAAGATCATAGTGTTGTCCTTTGGGGCAGAGCGGGTGCCTGAGAACCATGCAGAGTAGTAGCTAAGGCATCTTTTTCTCTTTTTAATACTCCAGGGGCTTGCCTGCTAAGTACATGATCTGAAGGTCTTGATACCACCAAGTTTTCACCTTCAGCAGTCTGTATGTATTGGATGCTGTGCAGTGGAACTAGAACAGCTGGTCTTTTGAGTCTGTTTTATTGAGATTTTCAGAAAGGAAACAGTGTAATGCCAGAAAACTGTGAAGTCGTTACAGGTCATTTGCAGCATAACTGAGATCTGAGCTGGAGCGTTGCGAGCCTGAAGAACTGAGTCATTTTGGTATGGTATCATTCAGTGGTTCCCTGGTTTCAGTGGCTGTGAGTAAAAAAGCTGGGAGAAATGGAGTAAAAATGGCATCTTTAGCTTTTGAATGGTACCGATGGTTTTTATGTACCTAGGAAATGAATGATTTCTCTAATCTAAGCTATGACTAGCCCTGTGTAGAGCATGTTTACACTTTTCCCACATGCTCTGTGTAGACCCTGCTGTGGTGCTCTGCTGTACTATTACAAAGGTAGCATAATGTTGGTGAGCCTTGTCTGGAGTAAGAAAGTCTATTGACACAGCTGATAATCTGATAATTTTTTCAGGTTGTGCAAAAATCTTTGGGGCAGGTGAGTCCTAAGTGACTCTAAAAATCAGGTAGGAACTGTAAAAATTCACCGGATCTGAGACAGAAAAACGAGCTTCAATTTACTACGTTTTGGACTTTTTTTGTTGTCTTGGGGATACTTAAGCATGGGAAGCATGAGGGAAGTGATGTTGCATTTTAACATCAATGCTGTGATATATAGGAAAAATGAGTATATAGATATTATCCAGAGAGGCGATTTGTTTTATTTCATTCCTTGTTCTGTTTATGTGCATACTGTTTTAAAATCCAGCCTTTACAAATGCTTTACTTGCAATGTTTTGTAAGTCTTCCTGTGTGAATTACATAACTGAGGTTTTGTTTCATTTTTTACTTTATATGGGGAAATCTTGGCAGTTCTTATAATCTTTACAAGCAAGTCATTACCTTGAATCATCTCTTATAGATTCTTATTCTGTAGTCAGAAGTGCTTCAGGATGGCATGCATGAGAATGGCCAAGAGATTAATGTGACTTCAGGTGTCTGCAGAAGGCAGTGTGTGTCATTTGCTGTGCTGTTATAATGATAAACTGTAACTAAAAAACTCTGATTAAAAAAAAAAAAGGAGACAAAAAAAATCTGAATCATAAGAAACAAATGTAAAGTACATGTTGCAGCTCTGTTAAATGGGAGGCAAAACCAAGTATGATTCTTGCTCATACGTTTTGGCAGTTTTTCCACAATCATTGTCTGTTACAGTATGACAGTGCCTAGAATTACAAGTAAGTTTTATGTTAGAAATAGAACACAATGGCATTGTAAATATGAAAAGAAAAAAAACCCAAAGGGAAGTACGTGGGTTCTAAATTGTAGTTACATTTTGTTTGTGATGAATGTGACATTTTAAATTTAGGGGAATTACTCAGCTTCATAATGCAAAGTTGTATGCAGGTGTAACTGTTCTTTTGTGTGTAAGCACATGTTATGCTAAAAGGTGTTGTTTTAAATTGCAGATTCTGAACAGTTGCTGGAACTTCCTAGGAAGTGCCAGAATTTGTTACCAAGGCTCCTAATTCTGCTCTCCTATGCCTTTGCGTTATAATCTCTTATTACATTGTTTCACACTATTTTTTCCTGCCTCATTCAGTGAACAGGATGGGTGGTGCTCAAGAATTGAGCAGCTACTTGATATTTTAATCCTTATCATTCAGTTAGCAGCCTGGGCTTTATTTACTGAACACATTTAAAAGTCTCTAAAGAATACATAATTATTCATTCCCTTATGGCCTTTTCTACAGTGCCTGGCTGAACTATTTTTATCCATTCAATTGTATTTTCATGTGCATTTTCTGGTTAGTACCTATAAATTTATGTGCTATGTGAAATACATGTGTGCACACATACATAATGGGCATATAGATATTTAATTTTCAAAGAGAATTTTGCCATTCCCTTTGATAACTTATAGAATGAAAACTGAGTGTCTGTTACATAACTTCAAAGAGCCTTTTGTGATGCACTTGAGTGACTAAGGACATCCATCCACATAACTTGAATCATTCTCTTGTCTTTGGTGATGCTCTTCAACTTTAATATATCTGTCTGTGTATCCTGTGGGTCAGACAAATTGTCTCTTTGTTTGAACACAGGTGGTACTCCCTGCTGGACATGACTGCAAAGAACACTTACATGTAGCATTCAGAATATAAGTTCATGTGAGAAATGGGAAAAAGTGAGGGTAGTTGAACACTGGAACAGATTTCCCAGAGAGGATGTGAAGTCTTCATCTTTGCAGATGTTCAAAACCCAGCTGGATGCAGTCTTGAGTAACCTGCTGCAATTGGCCCTCCTTTAAGTATCCCCTTGGACCAGAGTATCTCCAGCAGTCACTTCCAGCCTTAGCTATTCTGTGATTTATACAATACAAGATAATCTACTTGTGGGTAGATTGTTATTACTTCTGATGAGCAAAACTTTTTGTATCTTGGGGCATTCTTCTACACTAAAATGCTAGTAAAATGTTTGTCTGCAATTTCCATTTGGCTAGCAGGCTATCTTGTCAGTCCCATAAACAGTAGTTTAACTATTCTCAGCAAAAGTTGTAGAAATGTTTGTACAACAGCAATTCTGTTTTTTTGCTAGTACTTTGCAGCACACTGCAGTAACTTATGATTTATAATTGACCAAGCTGTTACGTACTTCATCTTTCTTGGGTTAAAGAACATAGTGTAGAACTATTGGTGCCGATGGTCACCTATTTAAGTCTTGATCCTGTTAACAACTTCTGCAAATGATGGATGCCGGAAAGAACTTAGTATATGTTTGTCACTGACTCTTGCAAATTTTAATACTGTTACCAATGCATCATAGCTCTGTCGTAAGGCTTTTCTGTAACATCCACCTGTTGTTTGAGGTATTTTAATATTGCTGCTACTAAAAGGCCTAGATTTTCCCATTGGCAATGTTAACATTTCAAATAAGAATGGAGGGCAACAAGTAAAAGATGGTGCATGTAAAATCTAGATCATCTTTTATTGTAGTCCAAATACACCACTTCTACCTGTCTGCTACTGGTGGGATGGGAGAATTACAGTACTTGTCTTAAAAAGGCTATATCCAAATAAAATAAGTTTTATTCCTAACAAAGTTAACTTTTTTTTTTCTGTTGCAGAAGGAGTTGAGCCTTCCAAGAAGGGGAAGTTTGTAAGTACATGAAGTTTTTTCTGTTGTGCTCACATAAAGTATGTAGTTTTGACAGTTTTTGAGTAGGCTAGTCGTCTTTTCAGGGCAGTTAAAATGGTTAATTATGGCTGTTGGTCTGCCTTAAAATACACACAAAAAAAATAAGACTGTAAATGAAAACCTATGGGTTGTGCAGTGACCTTTTTTATGCCCCCCCCTCTTCTAGAGGGGCTATTGTGAAGGATTTCCAAAATGAGAAAAAGTTCTTATGTTGAAGCTTGTATTTTGTATTGAACATTTCTCTTATTAAAAACCAAGGAAGAAATTTGGTTTCTTCATGGATGATATAAATGAAACTTGACATGTAAGTAAAACTGTTCCCTTACGAAATTCTGTGATCAGACCTGTGGATGAAAAGGTAGGAACAAAGAATAGATGTGTTCCACTAAATGTATAGGGTTGTTAAGCAACTATTTTGATTAGTTGAAGAAAAGGCTGAATTATGCAAATATGAGTTAGAATTACATGAACTCCAATCCTGTGGTTTAGTTGTGCTTTTCTAAGATTTCTGTACCTTGGCTTTGTTTTTTCTAGTGTTTTTCAGCTGTTTGATTTGAAAGCTTTTATTTTTATTTGCATGTGTTTTATTGTTCTTTATTAGTAATTTACTGAGAAAGTATTGAGATAAGAAGGTAGCAAAATCAGAAACAGCTCTGTTCACTTACTACTTTTTTTCCCAAAATGCCTTAGGATGATGTTTCTCACTGTACTTGAATAAGCTTATGTTAATGTGACAACACATTGTGAATAAAACTCTAAGCCCTTGCACAAAAGGCCAGTTATTTGGTTTTCTTTTCCTATACTTGTTTTCAACTTGAAAGTGCTGTGTAGCTTTTGGTGACAGTAAGGTTAGGTATGTGAATAACTGAAACTGCAATGTCTGGGAAAGTGCAGTTAAGTGCTCTGTTGTTCTGACTTAAATGGTATACCAGAAACCTGTACTTCTTAGTACATCTGCTGACTTGGAAAAGACTTTCTTGTTTTAGGTTCTGACACATGAGAAGTCTTATGCTAAATAGTAAGCAAACTCATTATTTAAGAAAAGTCAAGAAAATGTGAAACTAATTCCACATCAAGTATTTGATTATTGCAATGATAGAGAGAAAAACAGTTAAGGAAAATGATTTTTTGTGTCTTCTCCTGGTGCCCTTGGTGCATTATATTAACCTGAAGATGTTGTGTGGGCAAAAGACTTCCCCTGTTTAAGTTAATGGCTAAAATCCTGTTGACTTTAGTCAGAGCAGAAAGTAGCTCTTCAGGCTCTTTTTTTATCTGTAGCCACGACCTTGCTTACTCTTGCTGTGATGTTTGACGTTGAACATTACTAGGTATTTTTCTCCAAGTTTGAAAAATGGCTGCAAAGCAATCGCCTCAATTACATTCCCATATGTATTTTTATAGCTCATGACAGAGATTTAAGTGCACATTCTGTAACGTTGCTGAGACTTCAATAAAATATGGTAAAGGAATAGCCCCTTGTCAGCATAATCGTATCTAGTTATTAAAGTGCTTAGGATTCTGCAGATGGTATTTTAAAACATCTTTGATACTGCTATCGTAGTTAACAAGACTCATGATGCTGAGGACAGCAAGGGCTGTAGCATCAGGGGTTGTGTGGGGGGGGCATGCTGGCTGCTGTATTTGCATGTTATATCATGCTGCTGTGAAGACTGAATTTCACAATGTGAGTGGTCCTTGGCTTTTATTGCCATAAACATCTAGAGGTCCTGAATGGCTCCAGGCAGGTATGTCATTTTGTATTCTGGAGCTTCAGAGCCAATGGCATGCCAAAGACGCAGCTTTAAGCAGGACAGGAAGAGCTGGTTCAGGGCTGATCAAGGAGAGAAGCTTGGAAAGCAAGGTTTAACATGTATTGATTTCCACCACCCCCACAGCCCCCAACTTTCTCTACTCTGAAATGATCTATTATTCTCTTATATGATACAATCAGAGGAGGAAAGGAAGGAGGGTTGCATGAGGAAAGGTGTCTTGCTTATAGTTCACCATGTATATGAGAGCTAGTGTGCAAAATATTTAAGCTTTTTTTATATCTGTTGCATTATTTTTTTTTAAACCTATTTTAGACTGGCTACCAGCTGGACCATACAGAGTTGTTTTACTTATATATGCAGATAATTTTTAAATAAAGTTTCTATGACAACGTAAAGGAGGCTGCTGATTCTAAGACTCACTGGGGTGAGTCTTAGAATGGTTTGTATATAACATGGTTATATGGAAAGGTGGGTGTTTGGCAGGAAGCATGCTGAGTAACAGATGATTTGAAAGTAAGTGGTATTTGACTGATACGGAGTACCAGCCTTTCCCTACCTATTTTGGTGAACCAACCAGAGCTCTTGGACTTACTTATCTATGGGCTCAACTTGATGCCAGAAGTGGTACTCAGGTGTCTTTTATTAAGTTGATCAGATAGGCAGTGAAAGAGGGCAATGCTGACCTCCTGCCAGCAAAACCATAAACAGAGCAGTCTAACTGTGCAATAGCTGTTGTTCCAAGTTCATTAGCTGTGGCATCCGTTCCAACACGTTGTGCTACCTGCTGCAAGCAGGCAATGCTTGCTTACTTGTTGAATGTCATCTGCCATTTGTCTGCCAGGGGTACACTGATTGTGCCATTGGGCACATACATTCTTGCTGTGTGTGGAATTATTCCACCAGTAGCTGACCTTTTGATCTAGTTCCATGGCTGTCAACCTACAAGCCCAACTGTCTTCTGTTAAAAAACACGTCCTCTGTTTTCACTGACCTATTTATGTTACGTCTCAGTGAATGTTGTGTGTTAATGAGGTGAGTTTCCATCACTGAATTTAAGGCATCAGTGTCCTTATCCTCTTTTGTTTGCTACCCATACCCACAGAGTACAACAAAATAAGAACTACAGAGAGACAGGGCATGAACTTAAAGGTTATGGTGCAAAAATTACCCTCAGCTTCAAGCAGGTACATTCTGGTTTAAAATGCCCTTCTCCTAAAAATGAATTAACAGGCTTCTGTGAGGTGGAGAGGAGCCTTCAGAAACAGTAATACTTAAAAAGAAGCAAGTGGGTAGGTAGAGGAGATTCATCCTTTCTTTAGAGCTTCAGTGGTTAAAGCATGTGCCCTAGAAGTAAAATACCTAACTTTTCCAGACTAAATCAGTTCTTTTTTCTTTTGTTTAATCTGCCAATGTTGGTTTAATTCAGTTAGATAACTTTTATATATTTATTTTTGCTGCATCTGTCCTTCTCTTGACATTACTGAAACTAATTTCAGTCATTATAAAGTATGGACTGTAGTTCAGTAGCAGCAATTATATAACCTACTTGCACCTGTGGAAATGTCAAAGTTGGTCACATAATTTTCATAAAATTCATTTATGCATTACAGTGAAGCAGCTGATATCCTTGGATAACAGCAGCATAAGAATGTGACCAGCCAAGAATTCAAGAGAAACACTTGCTAAAACCACTGCTTGCTTAGGGGCTTAATTAAATAAGTTTCAAGAAAGTTAATAACAGTTGTAAGAAAGTTTTTATCAATGGCAAATACAGACTATCAGTTAACCTCAGGGGAAAAAGTAAGAATGAGAAATTGAGCAGAATGGAATTAGGAAATCATGCCAACCATACTTTAAAAAAAACAACAACAACAAAAAAGCTCAGATGCCAGTGTCACGTAGGTGCACAAAACTGGAATTCGATTGACAGTTTCTGTGTGCACATATATTTGTATGCTTACAGATAGATATATCTATAAAAAATTGTCTATGCGTATAGGTGACCCGTGATAAGGAAAAGTGTTTAGATCGAATGCCAGAGTACCCAAAGGAAACCTTAAAAGTGAAATACATTGATTGTACAAGCCTAACTCTCTCCCAACAGCCGCCTCTGAATTTTATCTCCCTAATTTCATAGGCTTCGTTGTGGCTTGAAAAACATGACAGTCAGAAATTAATTTTGAGTAACTGTGAATAATTGTAATATAACACAAACAAAAGCCTCCAAGTACCCCAGAACATGTCACAAAGGTTGCTGCTTCATTTGTCTTATATATGTATGTTTCAGGACCTTTGTGTATGCTTATGCATGCAGCTTCGCAGCTTTTTTCATTGAATGTATTTTTGCAGAAGGGCACTATTGTCCTGAAACTGCTCCTGTTGTGCTACATCATTTGCAAAGTGTGCAAGTTCAAATTTGATTCATTGTATCTGAAGACAGAAACTTCATTTAAGTTCTGGAAAACTTACTAGTTTTGGAAAATACTATCTAAACAATTTTAGGCAGTTCACTATAAATAATACCTGATTTTGGAGAAACAAAATATTTTCCATGTTAATTATAAAAGCTGTTCAAAATGCAGTTTTGAGATACTCAAGTTACTGAAAATTTGTATTCCTAATCAAAATGAAAACTCTGTATAGCTCTGTTTATGAAAGTTTTAGGGCATGTTTGGATTTTTTTTTCCTCTGAAAGTGCACAGCCTCTGCAATCTGGTGTTCACTGAGAGAAATTAAGTGCCTTATGTTACAGTAATATGCACTGTCCCATTAAAATTATTACAGGAGTATGTTTTTACATACTTGAGAGAACTTTCTGCAGAGCACATGTCAACAGTTACACCTAAATCTGAGCAGTGAGTGAAATCTGAGCATGCAGTGAGTGAATCTGAGCATGCTGTGAAATGGTATTGAACTGGAAATTTGTATTGCTGTAGCTGTCTTCTGTATACACTGATACAGTACTGCTACTGCTGTTTATATTTGTGTAGAGATGAAGTAAACAAGATGACCTGAGGTGTTTTGATGAGCACCATTGTTACACTTGTCCTGGTTTGAGTGACACAGGACTAATTTAGCTTCTGATGCCTGGCAAAGCTGCACTTTTAGAAGACTTTAGTGTCTGAATTTGTGAAAATACTTTATAGCCCCCTATGGTATATGGGTTTCAAGGTCTCAGTGGTTTGGAGTTAGCCAGGTGCAGGGATGAGGAGGAGTGAGACACAGGCACTTGACACAAGCTGGCCAAAAGGATTATTTCATACCATGAATGTCACATTCAATATAAATTAGAAAGTTTGCAGAGGAGTTCTCTCTCTCTCTTGATGGCTGCCATCCTGAGAACTTCTTGCCCTAGTGCTGGACACTTGAGGCCTTCCCTTCCTCCTGAAGCTGTAGCACTCACAGTGTCCGACATTTTGTGTCCGCTGCTGGGAGTGCACAATTTCCTACTGATGTAATTAGCTGAGTGTAATCCTTGTATATCTTATATTGGTATTGGTATCAATATTGGCTCTTTGATCTTATTAATGTTAATTGTCTAGTCTTATTCTATTAAATTTGTTTATATTTCAACCCTTGGGTTTCCTTGGTTTTCCTAGGTTCCCCTTCCTCGGTGGGGAAGGGTCATCAGGTAAGAGAATAATTATCTAAATGATAATAAATTGTTGTGGGTTTCTCAAACCATAACAACAATGAAAGTATAGACATTTAGATAATTTTGTTCTTTAGAGTGTCTGCCTCTATAGCTGTGGCTCATGTATCTTCTCTTGGCAGGAATTTTTACAACAAATTACTGTGTGCTGGTAGAAGACTCTGTCTGATGGCAGCTTAAGGAGTTTGATGTGCCTGGACAAGGGATGTAGGACAAGGTTGCCCCCAGGAAAGTCCTTGTTGCATGTCTCTGTAGTGTATTGACCTTTGACAGGAAGTGGAGGGGGCGAAATAGTTAAGAAGGCTTGTGTGCCAGGACTGGTGGGAGTTAGCCCTTTTCGTCTCCAGATGTGGATAGCTT
>VZSZ01006528.1:270638-306052 GCA_013398815.1 Ibidorhyncha struthersii | reverse complement strand
TAATATATCATTACTTACATGGGATTAATTGGCAAAACTTTCTGCTGAAACTTGATACCATATTTTAAGTTTCTATTTTGATGAAAGAAAATTCTGCCTTGTAACAGAGAACATTATTCATTTGTGCTTGTCTATCATGACAGAATTTCCTGTGGAAATGTGTATAGGGCTTTATGTAAGCATAAGACATTAAAAAAAGACAACGAACTTAAAACTTTTTGAAGTTTTTCTGTGAAAGACTGACTGCTCTGTTTCTGCTGCTTGCCTTTGTTCAGAGTGCTTGTCTACCCCTGTTTGTCTAATGACTATTGAGAGAGAACCAGGAGGTGTATTTTTTTTAAAAAAAATCAGGCATACATGTGGTAGCCTTACAAAGCTGTTGGGGAGAAGCTTCTGCAGGCATATATGTATTTGTGTGCATGGCGGGGCCTTCATAAGGAATCGGTTACAAATCAGTCAGCCAAAACAGCGCTTAGTAACTCTCTAGGTACATATTAGTTGGTGATTGATAGGTTTTGGGAGAAGGACTGCAGGCTGGATTATAGAATCATGAAATTTCTTATTTGTGCTTTAACTTTTTGAAGAAGATACTTGGATACCATCATGATCTTACAGAAATACACAACAAGATTTTTTTTGTTTGTTTTCAATGTATTTCTTTTGATGGAAAAGTAAATACAGGAAAGTTAAATGGCATCAGTTTGCACTGAAATGTAGCTTAGGTAAAGACCAGATAAACAAATGCTGCTTAAGAGCCTGCATTTGGGTTATCCCTGCATAACAAGGCTCTTGAATTAAAAAAAAACCCAAACTGTTTAAACTCTATGTAATGTAGAACTCTTCAAGAAGTAGATATATTTTTGCCTCTAATTTTTTAATGCTGTTTCTTTTATTAGTGCCTTTTTAAAGGCAGTGCAGATTGAGACCATAATTATTATTAAAGCCTGATTTCTCAAGCTTTTTACAGTTTTGATATTAGCTTGATATCTGTCAACAAAAGACTTTATTAGTTGAGCTATTTTTATTGCTTTCTACTTTCAGATTAGGGAGTTGGGTGTTTTTAATTCTTACAGTATGTGAAATATGGTAGGAAGTTTTCCAAATCTGAAGCAGCTACTCTTGGAGTTTTCCAGAAGAAAAAAAAATGACAAAAGGTGTGCCATTGTATTGGTTGAGTTTTCAGTTTTGTATGGAATATTATGTTGGAGCTTTCACAGGCAGATGCAAAATCATGCTGCCTAATAAAGGGACATGAGAGACTATGGTGGAATATGAGGAAGGCTACATAAACGCATTGCATTAGATGGCACCCCTTGCTGGTTTTTTGCTGTCATCTATAACGATCCAAGTGATATTTAGAGAAAGAGTGGAGAGCTTCTTGCTCACTTTTTGGCCAGGTACCTTCATTGTTTTTATCTGTCTTCTGAGCTTTCAGTGTTGCAGGACCAGTCAGCATCAGTCCCATTTTAACTTACAATCATCTGCTTCTGCATGTGAGGAGGCTATTCTGGCTGCAAGTAAAATTTCAGAACTGTCTGTTAAAACTCATTGTGGAGGCATGGGAAGGAGTGAGGTTGCAGAGGTATTTTGCCATATCTTGGCTGGTGGATATTATTGATTCCTTTGTCT
The DNA here is from genome assembly GCA_013398815.1 of Ibidorhyncha struthersii. NCBI lineage: Eukaryota > Metazoa > Chordata > Aves > Charadriiformes > Charadriidae > Ibidorhyncha > Ibidorhyncha struthersii. The sequence goes on along the minus strand of VZSZ01006528.1, from coordinate 304,423 downwards.
GCAGTGTTTAAGGATCAGTGTTTTTAGTTAAGATGTTTAATGTGACAACCAGTTGCTAGGTTAACTTACCAGAGGTCTACACAGCAATTCTGTTATCTTTAACTGTTAATTAACGTTACTAATAAACATGTTCTTTTGATCTGTTCCTTTGCTTAGTAACATAATACTATAGACCTATCAGCAGAATATGCAACTCATTTATAAAAGTTATTAAAATACATTTGAATTTAATAGAGTGCTTTTTAAAACTATAATTTAAAAACAAATCCCTTGAAGAATAGTAAGAATTACAGATCTAGATAGGCTCTGGCAAGGTGTTTTTAAGACCGCCTGAGCTTTTACAGTGTACTCCAGTGACACATTAATAAAATGCATTATTGTAGATTGCTTACTGGTGTGACATTTATGGGTATGCCTGTAAATGTCAATAGATCCATGACGTTGAGCCATAGAGAACTTAAGGCTGTCATCTAGTATGTCTCTTTGTCATGGGGTACCAAACAGTCATCCCCCTGCCCTGTGAGTTTATAGTGCTGTGGGCTGACACGTATTGAAAACAGATAACCAAGGAAAATGCAGGTTCTACCAAAGTCTAACAGCTGCCCTGCAATGAAGAGAAATTTATTTTGGCATGCCATGCTGAGGCCGCTTGGGCAAACTAAGCTCCCAGGTACGGGCAAATGCAAACACCTTCCATCATCCTCACCCACTTCTCCTGCCTTTGCCAGGGAAACAAACGGAAGATGCCCCCTCTCATCTTCCTCATATAATCTGACCAAGATGAAAAATTCCTTGCCATTGCAAATTGGGCAATTATTTTGAGTCTGAGCATATGAGCAAGACATACCAGACAGCGATCTAAGAAAAAGGATTCCTTTCACCATCTGGTATTGCTTCCTTAGCTGTGGCCTATCTCAAATACTTTTGGAGAAAGTAGGTGGTAAGTAGCAAAACAACCCAGCATAAAGTGTCCAGTTACACATCGATAAGAAAAATACTTCTTTACCCTTTCTGGCAGATAGCTGAAGCATGAAATTTGTTTTATACACATTGCGTTGGTCAGTCTGTTGACTTCAGCCAGAGTAACAAATTGGTGGATTCATATTCCAGGCCTCTTTTGTGTCTACTTAATAATGTGCACAGACATGCTGTGTTGCAAAGAATGCAAAAAGTAGGTTGGGCTTGTTTTTTCACCCCATTTCTTTAGTGCTGTGTTTTGCTTCTCAGTGATGCCAAGAAGTGGTGTTGCACTGAACTGCTTCTGCGTTGTTCCTTCTAGAACTTCTTTAGAAAACACAGTGTTACCAACAAAGCAGCTGTTAGGATCTTGAACATTCTCAGATTTATAACTTTACTTTCCACTTGCTAGAGAATTCTGCAGTGTCTCAGGTTTGAACATTCAGTCTGATGGTAAAATTACTTACGTGCTCATCTGAGAGAATTTCACAAAGCTAAGTTTTGTATATAACAGAAAAAGGAGGCAGACAATTGAACAAGCAGGGGTACTAGAAGCTGATCCATTGAGAGCTGCTGTGGCATCGTAGTGAACCCTGTTTATTTAACAATAGATCCTGAGATCTTAAATTTTCACATTGACATGAGAGGATGCAAAGTTATCATGTGATGGAGACAGAGCTGCTAAAAAGATAAGTGTATATATATACGCTTATATATGCATGTATATACATACATAAATGTACACATACATTGCTCATGTTTTCTCATCCATACTGATTGTGCAGTACAACACTAGACTGAGGAAAAAATTGTCCTTGAGTAACACTTCTCAGTTACAAAGCTGTAACTCTCATGAATACCTAGACTTGAATACCTAGTCGCTTAGTATATGCAGCTGACTTTTGCAGATGAGTGTTGCTAGTAATTGTGACACAGGTGCCTTTCACTTAAGTTACTTTATTTGGACTGTGATTGTGGTTCAGAACTACTAATCACAGGTGCTTGTCTGATAGACCCTCACAGATGATGCACACTTGATAGATGGTCATGGTGATGTAATTCAATTCGCTTTCGAAAACTGGCAAATAAAAGTTTCAACTTTTCTTTTTCATCATAAGAAAACAGCAACTTGGCTTACACAGAAAATGTGGACAAAAGCATTTGTTTCTGTCATTGTGACTTTTTGAAGCTATTCTTAGGCCTCTCAATCACTCGTGGAATTACAGACTGCAGTATGAAGGCTGCAGTGAACAAAATTAATTCTGTCTCTAAGTTGTACTCATTTTTCTCCTCATGAGAAAGGAGGGACCAGAGACGAAGTAGTAACTGTGAGTGCCAGCATGATGGAGGCACCACCATTTCCATGTGAAAAACCATGTTGTAAGAGTTTTACAATAATAATTGGAAAAATAACTCAAAATAAAATATACTAAATGAATCTGAAATTGTTTAGCCCATGCTAAAATTTGAAATCTGCTAAAAAAGTATTAGTAAATTCAGGCCTTTTCACTGCTTATTGTCTCCAAAGCATGGTATACAGCTAAATCTCGTGATGTCCCTGTAAGATAGGTAGGTGTTGTCTTTAACTTGCAGATTGAGAAACCTGACCAACAGAAAATCAGGGACAAACTGTAAGTTGCTTTATGATGGTATTGCAATTTTGGTATTCTTTAGCCTTGCATTCATTGGATTCTGATGACTATTTTTAAAGCAAGACACAATTTTTGTGTTACAATTTCAAAACAGAATTCCTGTTTGAAAGAGAAAAAATGAATGCTATACGTCTACATAAGCACTGGTAAACAAATTGTGTTTGCTGGCAATGCATAGATGCCTGAATTGGTGTGCTAAGAAGATGATAGAAATTCAGATTAAATGATCTTTGGTTTAAGGATTGTCACAGAAAGAAGGTGTCCTTTTTAATTGTTCTTTGAGAGTTGAGTACTAACTTGAGTACCTTTGGAAGATAATAGCTAAGAGTGCATGCAGAACCAAAGAATGCACTGATTTGCTTATTATCTCAGTGTAATTGCTGTTGAATGTTAAAGTCTAATGAAAGCCAGAGGCACATGCACTGTTAATGGTATTATTGTGTGTTACCATCATTTAAGGGAAAAAGCAAGCATACGCAATAGCTGCAGAAGAAGGGGGCCTTGAAAGCATAGAATATTAAACTGCTTAACTGTGGTATGGGAGAAAAGTCTTTCAAGTTTGTGTTTCAAGGAGATAAAACATTCCACTGTGCTTTGCTGGTTTTGTTTGGTTTTAACCAGATGTCTGGGATTACTAAACCAGAGACACCTCAGTAGGGATTTAAATGACTTAACTTGCACCTTGTATTCTTATATTTCACTTTTTAAATTTGGCTTTCATCTCTAGAACTATCTCAGAGGAGACTAGGGTTTATATTTGCAAAGAAACACAGTTCTTGAAGTCCTTCAGTGCTGTTTGCGACTTTTTGTTTGAGATTCTTTCCAGATGAGAAATTATCTCTATAGAAGTTGTGTCAATATAGGCAAAATTTGTCAGTGGTCTGAAATTAAGAGCAAACAGTTGTTTTGATCAAACTGAAATCACCTTTTACTTGCAATGATTCATCTAGTTGAATTGCTGCTATTTTTTTCCCCCGTATATGTGAAGCAGTTCCCATTTATTCATGCAAAACCTGTAAGACTGTAATGGTGGGCAGAGTTTGGTCTCTTGCTATGTATTCATCTCTCTTTTTCAGTAAATCATGATTCTCCAAACTTCTGTCTGAATCAGGCAAAATGCCTAGAAGAAGAATTTTCAAAGTCAACCTATAGGTCAATCTCAGTTTAGAATAATTTACTATTAATATGATGTGAAGTGCCTGCATGAATTAGCTCAGGAAAGAGGTAGATTTACTGCGGTCTCAAAAGTAGCCCTTGCATGCAGTAGCTTATGTTTAAGCTGCTGTGCCGAGTTACTGGACCAACTCAAGGCAAGCTAGCAGTCTTGTCCTCCTGCAGGTAAAGTGCACCTGCTGTCTAATTTTAATGTTTCATGCTAAAGCAGTGTTTAGTGACAGACTATTCTTTTGCACGTTATTTGTCATTGCAGTGCTTTAAAAACAGTGGGGAAAAAAACCCACCTTGATTGCGATCTTGTCTCTTCCATTCACCCCAGTGTTAAAATTTGCCTTATGGGACTAACATGTGAAGTTTGCATTGCGCTTTCAAAGGAAACACACCTTCTCCTTCCAAGCTAGTCCTTTTGCTGGTTCATGTATGGAAGTAGTTGTACTCAGCAGGGTGGGCTGTCCTCCTAGGGGTCTCCTACTCTCTGTGCATTCAGTGAAAATTGAACAGATATATACAACAAAAATTAAGTACTTTGGTGTTACATGTGTGTGTATACACGTACACAGATAATGGGTTGAAATACCTAACTAAAGGTTAGTACGCACAAAGTTAAGCCCTTTGAACATTATATAGAGCTTACATAAAGGTGTAGATGTGTGGTGTGTGCACAGTCAAAATTTACCTGTCAAAATTTTCTGTCTCCATCAGAAACAGGACTTCTCAGTGCCTGAAGAAGTCTTATGTACAAAAGAGATTTTATCAGAGGAATTTTAAGGGAACAGAGCTTGGTTTGAGAGGAGCTGAGCAATGGGAATAGGGAGCTGCCTATTCTAGGCAGCTAGGAGAGAGCCAGGAACCTCTGACTGTAGTCGTACCTCACTCTCTGCTTCTCTCTTGTTAAATTTCTGTGCCTAAATGGTTGTCTCCAAATGCAATCATGAAAAAAACTGTAGGCATGGACAGTTTCAGCTGATAGTTCAGTGTTGGAGCTGTTTAACTGTTAGGCAGTTGACAGATTTGACGATATCTTCAGAAAATTCACATTTTGCTGTGTTCTGAGTCAAATTTGAAGAACGTGTTTTGAATCAGAGTTGTGCACCTAACTGATCTGTGTGACTTTGCAAGTCTGAATTCACCCATCGCAGTTTGTGATCTTGAATTTAACCCTTTAGATCCAATACCTTCTCTTTCTTTCAGGAGGTAGGTGAACTTAGAACTTCCTTAGAAAGATTACTTACAGGATGCTTGGCTGAGTAATACTTGCTGGGGCCTCAATGTAGTTATCAGGATCCAGGTGTTGGTTATGTTTTAGAAATGCCAATGCATAGTTCTGCGCATTCTTCAGTTTTGTTTTCAATAACTGTAAATGAAGGCTGCAGGTAATACATTACTTAAATTTAAAATACTTTTCAATAGAAATATGTAGGAGAAAGAAAAGAGAGAATTTAAGGATTATTTTCTACTGTGTGGTTGAAAGAGCAATCTAGTTCACCAAATCCAATTCAGCAGTTTCCCTAATGAGGAGATTTCCCACTGTCTCCGAAACCCATAGCTCTGTGTCTGTGAACTCACTAATTTCTTCCAAAAATGAGCCAGGGACCCAAAAAGGAGCAACTTAATTTGGTACTGTGCTTTGAGTAGTCTGTGGAAGTTGTCCGTGCCCAGAGCAGGGCCAGAGCTCTGACAAAAAATAAAATCGTGTGGTTGACATTATTGTATTGTCTAAGAGGTACAAATTAAGAGTTGCAGAGGAAAACTATGTGGGTGAGAGAAAATATTCTAGCTCTTAAATTACTAAAAATAAGTTCTTGCAGAGTGCCTTTGCTTTTCATGTTGTTTTATAGAGCATTAAAAAAAATTGCTAATCTTCATGGAACAATTCACAATATTTATTTATTAAAAGGATAACCTCAGACAAAGAGAGAGTACATAAAAAAGGAGTATAACTAAATTAAAACCAGCATTATACACAGTGGCACTGATTTAAAACTGTCTTTATAAGCTGTATACTGTTACCGTTAAACCTGAATTTGATACACTTTTATGCAATTTGCAGGTCTGGCTCTCACCCTTAATAAAAATTCTACATTATTTCCCTTTAAAATGATGACAGAACAGAATGATAACTTTTCCTTTTGTATTAACCTCAGTGTTACAAGAATATATATGTTCTTCAAAGGCCTTGGCAATTAATTTTCCCTGTTAAAGGAGAAGAGCCTGTTTTTCATTCAGTGGTTTGCTGTTCTATTACTGCAGAAACTGCCTGTCTATTTACCAAGGAAAGGGATAATGTGACTTAAACAAGATGGCTAAATCCTATTCGGCAGGATCAGAGGGGGTGGTGAATGTTTGACATTTGCCTGACATTTGCTGAGAGAAACTGTCTTAAGCATACAGGCTTTTTTTTTTTTGTACTGTGGGCTGGCGTAGCGAGGGGGACCTCTCCTTCCTCCAAGGTGCAACGTGTGTGTGCGTGTGTGTGTTGGCGCGGCGGCTGCCGCTGCAGAATACCGGGGACGAATTACTTGACGTGCACAACTGAAGGCGCCGTTTGCTTCACAAAATCGGCGCGGTGTGCGCTGCTGCTAACGTGAGAGAGGCAGCCGGCAGCTCTTCGTGACAGCTAGAGGTGGAAGGACCCAAACTTGCGGTCCTCCCCCCACCCCCAAGAGATTGTTAGTCCATTCCTTTATAGTGGTTCATTTTGGCTCTCTGTCATCGCCAGAATGCTGCCAGTGAATGTGTGTCATGGTTACAATAGAGTGTGGTAACACATAACAGCAATGAAAGCCCAGCGGGAAAGGCTACAAATTCCAGGGCTGACCTTGGAGTAAGTATTGTCTGTCTTTAATATTTTAATGGTTTCTGCATGATGCCGGCTTTCGTGCAACCAGGAGCTGTTTAACATACGTTTGCGCTGACAGTCTGGGAGCACTGCAGCTTCAGGTTGAAGGAACACGTTTTAAAGGCATTGCAGTTGGTTTCAGCAAATGTGCGAGCCTGGAGCTGGGATATTGCAGTACATTTGGAAAGAAAGCATTTCTGCATATTTAAAGTAACTGAATCTCAGTGCATGGAGCATCCTGTCAGCTCGTAGGGGAAGAATCTGTCAGTAGGCCATGGTGTCTGTCTTTCTCTCCAGCTCTCTGTTACTGTTTGTTTATCCCAGTGCTGCCTTTTAGAAAGGCCTCTATCTCTGCTGAATAATAGAGAGCACTGTGAGAGATTAAAGCATTATAGAAATGCTGTTTGTGAAAATCCATCAGGAACGAGCTGTATTTTACAGGCGTAACTACACTAATGAACTGTATTGACATTCTGGAGGATTCCTGGTAGTCTCTGCAGTAAGTATGTTTACCTAATTTAGCAGTATGTTTACTTGATACTCTTTTAAAACTGATTAACTCATTTGCGTGCTTTCAGCTATTTAGAGAGTAACTACATGAAAATGTGTAATTTTAATGTATAGTGATAGTAAGTACAGTCTTTTATTCATAAATGCCAGCATATGTTTACCTAAGATTTGTTAGTCAAAGCCAAATATTTATTTCTACACATACATATCTACAGTCTACATTGACATGTCAGGCATGTATGTATGCATGTTACAGTCACCGTGAGAACTTGCTAATTTTATCTAGGTAAATAGATATGGTTACGTCAGATCCTTTAGTATTCCCTGGGACTTCCCCATTCTTGCTGGAAAAAAAAAAACACACCTGAATGCTGCAGATGCCTGCGGTAAAGTTATTTAGCTGTGAAAGGTATTATCTCTGACATCTGCCATGTTTAAAGAGAGGGCTATAGGTAAGTGTGCAGTGTGACAAATAATTTATTGTTACAAATCACATGAAAGTGACAGAGCACTTTTTTCCAAGGAACAAGTGCAGATGTTATATTAGGTTCCCCAGAATTACGTTTGTGAAATGTCAGAGAGAAATTCTGCATTTCAATCTGGCATCTTCTGCTGAGAGCAGCGTGTGTGTTAGCTGTGAGCACACTAAGCTCTAGATATTTTTCTGAAAAAAAAATAGCATTGCTAATTTCTCAGGAGTTTTGGAGGAGGGGTCTTATCAGGGAGCTCATTAAAATGGTTTCCATGAATAATTGGTAATTATACTCCTTTTGAGATGTGGCAATTTAAATATTTTTAAATCAGTCTTCACTGAATTATGTAATCATTATATGAGAATAACATCTCTAACTGCAAAGGACAAAAAATGATTCATGTTGCTGTTTTTTCAACATATGTGTGTTTTTGTAATATGAGGTAATCATTTACTGCTTCCTCCTTTTTCATGGTAGCCTGGCATAATTACACTTTCTTTGCCATATTTTGACAATATTTAATACTGATAAAATGAACAATTATATTTAAATTCAGCATTGATCATTGTTTTTGCTAAAATGTTGCCTTCATATCTTTAATTTTTTCATATATTAGACTTCCTTTTGCCATCACATTTACTACTTTCTAAACTTAATTTACTTGTAGAGAAAATAAAGTATCATATTTTGGCTGCTGGCGTTTAATGATTCCCAAAGAGTCGTTCTCTCATGATTTGTCAGTTGAGTCAATGCAGACTTAAGTCATGTCTCCCAAATTCTTATTTTCAGTCATCTGTAAAAGCACATATCTGGGGGGAAAAAACCCAACTTACTCCTTGAAACATTCTTCGCATACTGATTCTCATGAATTTTCTTTCAATAAAGTTCAAATGTTGGGACTACAATTACATTGTCTCTCTGAGAAATTAGTACAGTCTGTCTACTTTATATTCATTACTTGCAGAAAGCTCTTTCAAAGAATATTAAGGATCCAAATTGAAGCATTCCAAATTTAGTAAATGTAAGAATTAAGGCTGCCTGTCAGCTTCGTGCATATGCACTGTGATAATTTGTTTTAACAGGTTTTTGCATGTAATTTGTAGGTCTTAAAAAAGCAAAGCTGAAAAGCAAGTTCTATAGAAGAACTGGATTGACACTCCAGTGTCATCACTCAGTGGGAATTTATAGATCCATAGTACAAACACATCTGATACTGAGTGCCCCGAGAGTTTGCTCCATGAGGGAGACTCTGATGTGTTACAGTAATGAAAATGAGGAAGAGTATGAGTAACTACTAGCAGGTGTAGGACTTACACCTGCTGTGTGTGTGCCTTCCACTAGAGGGAGGGAGATGTACTTTGCCACTTGGTGTCACTAGGATTTGTTCACAGCAGAGTGACTTAAAAGTCTCATGCTGGGGTATGAAGTTAATATAGTCTTCTCATTCAGTGCCAGACCTGTTTTTCTCCCTCTCCTTTTCACTACTCTGGCTTTAGTAGGTTCCTTGCTCCCAGTTGTTACACCACAGCAGTCCCTGTGCTCTCCCTGCCTCAGTCCCGTGCCTTTTGGCCAGCTGGTGCCAGTTCTCCCCCCGGATTCTCTTTTGTTTAGTGTTAGCTCCCCTTCCTGCATCTGATTGTGCTGGAGGTTGGTTGTTCTCTGCATCACCTGCCTTTGTCGTTTTCCTTGCTGTGCACTCCCAAGAACAGCAGTGTGAGCACAGCACAGGAGGTTTTCCTAGCGGGGGCCACACCAACAGACAAACAAAAGGGGGATGCACAAGCAAACAAATGGAGATGAACTAATTGCTGGATTTGCTGCAGCAGACCTGCAGTGCAGAACAAGAGACAGTGCAGATAGAGTTTAGAAGTAAAAAAAAACTTTTTACAAGCCTGTACTGATCACACGCAAAAAATCTTTCTGGTGCATGTTGTGGCAGGTCAGTGCAGCGCAACAGAGTGCCCCAGTGAAACAGCAGAAATCTGAGTTGGTTAATCCACCTCCACCACAGGCCTGCACAGGCTGACTGATGTGAGCCCAGGTTCTGTTTAGCCGTTTTCAGAGTGATAAATTGAGCAGTTGGCTTGTAATGGAGCTTATTAGCTCAGACATACTGTTATGCTAGCACAGCTAGACTGCAACAGAAGTGAAGCTAGCTCATATCCAGCTGCTGAGCTGTGCTAGTAGTTTGCTCTTCTGTGCACCTAGTTACACAGCCAGCAGCTACAGAAACTTGCCCTAACATGTTAGCCTTGTCATAAAGTCACAGCAGGCCCACCCTTGACCCAGTGTGCATGTCCCTGCCAAACTGTGTGTCCTCTCCAAAGCATCTCAAGGACAGGTTGCAAAAATGTGCAATATCAAGAAAGTCCCTAGTCTGGTTTAGAAGCAGAAGTACTATTCCTGCTGAAATGTTCAGAAAAATTAATTAATCAGGTATCCACCTTGAAAGGTTTTGATAGGAAGGTTCTAAAATCTGGCAAAGTGTCATGCAATTGCAAACAAGGGGTTAGAGTTGGAGCTAGCTGTGCTTAGCATATTGGCCATCCGCATCTTCACTGGGGACAGGACAGGAGTGCTAGCGCTGGCTGACTGCAAGGGTCTGGTCCTTCGCAGAATAAATCTTTATGAAGGCGATCTGGAAAAAGTTCCCCATAAGCTTCTGCCTTAGCTCAGTCTTCACAGAAGGCAGAGCTGTATGGGTTTTTTGACAGGTAAATTCAGCCAATTGCAACAAGAGGCATGCTATTCAACATTTTTTTTAAAAAAAAGGCTTTCTTGCAAGTTTCATGGGGACAAGTGCATGTGACTTCATGAGTATATTTTAAAAGAGCATCTGTGAAATCTGTTAGTGGCCTACTGTTTTACTGAGAGACCTTTTGAATGGAGGTACACTGGAGACAACTGCATGAAGGCACCTTTGAAGCCAAATGCTGAAGTATGTTTTTTTCTGATGAGTTGTTTATATCCATATTTGGTTACCTACATAAAGGACTTGATATTTGTGAGGGAATAGTTTGTAATGAAATCGATGGAAATTGACGCTACCTAGCTAGAGCACTTCCAATTTTTAGTAAGTGCCCAAATTCTAGGCTTTCAGATTTGAAATCTTTATTACAATTTTCTTATTATTGATGAAAACTTATCATCAATTTTAATTTTCCTTTTGTTTTTAATACATCTGTTTTGCATATCAAAAAGTTAAAAAAAACACCTTAAGATTTTTTAAAAATAAAAAAAATGTCCCAGGTACATATCCCATTTCATACAGAAAGCTTAGAAGTATGAAACAAGTTACCATTTTTCCTCCCTTTCTGTGGACTTTGCACACAAGTACTGTTCCTGGAGTGGGTCTAACATAGTCAAGTATACGCACCAGCACCAGATTTCATATTTGTTTTTATTTAAGTCAATTTCATCTTAAGTCAAAAACTGTGTGGCTACTGTCAATCAGTTCATTCAGGAGGATGGTAGTGTTTTAGTTCTAACCGAAACTCCTCTAGTAACTCCTACACTAAAACATGCAACTCTTGCTAAACCTTCTGTTTACTAGAGATGACATTATTTTAACTTGCAGTCTCACCCCAAGGAGCCTGAGCCCAACCCCAACAAGCCCCTGCAGTCCATGCAGTCCTCTGTTCGCTTTTCATTTTTGGAGGTAAGCGAGTAAACTTCCGTTGTTGATTTTCTGCATCCAAAACCTGACAATCAAAGCATATAGCAAAGGGAAAATTGAAGAAAATGCAGTATGTCTCTGCAATATGAAATAATTGGCCAGCTGTTGTTCTGAAGTTAAGTATTTTATGGAAGAAATATAGGCTAATCCATATCTTGAGACCTAGTACAGAGATTCAGGATACTGATGCATAATTCTGTGTTGCTCTGACTGTTTGCTTAGGAACATATCTTCTATAGAAATTTTACAGTTTGCTTGCTCTGATCATACCTCAAACTGTATCTGTTATGTCAGAAGTTTAAGGTGAGTTCAGAAATGAAGGTTATTCATGAAATATATTGGTTATTTTTTGCCTACCTGAGAGGTAGTAGTATGCTCAGTTAGGTCAGATGCAAGGATAGTTGAGTACCCAAGATGCACATCCATTTAGGAGTATATAAAATCATATATAGTACATTGGTAGGTATGTTTCTTTTTCAGGACTAGGAGGATTTTGGGTGTTATGTTTTAGATGAGCCCTAAGCAGCCACATACAACATCCTTCTCACTCTATGCTTCCTCCTACTCCCAGGTTCATTCAGAAGAATTATTTTTTTTAGTACTTGTCAGAAAGGTAGTTACTTTTGAGAGATCAGAAAACCATTAGTTGATTAAAAATTACCATGTAACACTTGCTACTATGGTAAAGTTATCATAATAAGTAATAGTTGAAGGATGTTTCTGATACAGAAAAATGTTTTTTTTGCTGCCTTTATTTTCAATGCAGAAAACTAAACTGCAAGCTGTGAATCTCATAGGTGTGAGTTACTGAGGTTCTGCTCCATAGGGGAAGTAGTTTTTAAAATGAGTAATGAGTTATTGATGCCTCATGGATTAAAAAACCCTTTTAATTTTGGCAAAGGTCTCACTTGTTATTGTGAGGATGAAGGGCTTTTAGACAACTGCCACCTTGTTAAATGATGTAATAAGGTGCATTTGTGCCTACTTTGTACCGCCTCTTGAAGGCAGCATAACAGAGGAAAGAACTGCTTGGATGCATTAATCTACTTCAGCGTACTTTGAAGTTAAAAACAAACTGATACTTAGGAGTCCTTCTGTGGAGGCTTCATGTAACACTGAAAATGGAGGAGTAACTTTGTGACTTGTTATGTGTTTCTGAAGGAATATTGTATTTTTTTTATATATACTGTTTCTTTAGGGAAGCGATGGGTTGAGAATCCCTTACTTGTGCATTTTTCAGTATGATTTAAATAAAGATACTTTTTTTTTTACTCAGTGAAAAGATTTTTATGATGCTTGTTTAATGATTATCAGCAAAATTGGTATATTGTATGGCATTTTTCTTGTTAGTAGAAAATGCTTGGTAAAAACTAGCATTTTCTACTCAGGTGTTTATTTTATACAGCCAGAACAAATCACTTTCCTTTGTGGGTGAGGAAGTGCTTTTTTTCAAAATGTCAATTTTGTGGAGTCAAAAAGCTGTTTACAAAGTTTTTGATTTGGATAACCTGCTGAATGGCATCTCCGGACGTGTGAATGTCCTGCCATGCAAACTGTGCTATGGAAACAGCCCTCAGTGCTTTTATGGTCTTTATGATCAGGACCTTCAAGGCTTTTGTTTCACCTTGCTGGGGGGCAGAGGCTCCTAACAATGCCAAGTGTTTTCTGTCCTATGATGGAGGATGCTGAGAGCTGACTTCTCAGATGGTTTTTGAAGAAACAGCATGGAAATTGTTGATACTGCTTAATGTAAAGTCTTCTCCACAGATTTTGCTGAAAAATGTTGAAATTCCTAGGGAATCTTCTTAGGTTGTTTTGTCCTGAAGTGTATTTGAAGCTCTGTCAGAATGGTTGATTTTTCTCTGGAGTGGAAACTTTAAAAGTTTGATTCATTATGAATCTTTGTGCTGTATATAGCTATAGCTGTAGAGGACCACTGGTGTATTGAACAGCAAATGTTTTAGTTATTAGTTACCGTTCAAGCTTGACCTAGGTTAGCAGGGATGAACATATGTGTTGGGTTTTAGGGTATGTAAGTAATTAGTATTTCCTGTTCTGTTAGCTCAGAGTACTCCTATATGTGGGAGGAGAGGAATTATTTTAGTGTGACTACTTTTGCTCATATTCAGAAGTGTTAGCAGCATGGGAGCCTTACCAGAGTGAATGGATAGGATTTTCCTGTGGTATCATCTCTCTCTAACATGCTGGCTCATCTCCCTCGTGGCCTTCGACTTGCACAGCTGCTCCTTAGGCGGTTGTTTTTGTTGGAAGTTCTGCTTATAGCAATTGTTGCATACAGTAGTAATCTAAGGGGAACCCTTTGCCAGCTAGATGATGAAGATCTTTTCAAAATAAACAGTACCATTCTGTGAGTAGAAGTACCTGTGGCAGCAGGTGAAGCTATCCATATTTTACTGATGCTTCTCGGAGAGGATGGGGGATGGAGAGGTCTTTCAAATTTCGGGCAGCTAGGCACACATTTCCCATCAACTTTCTATGTGCTGTCATCTGAATTAGGTCATCTGAAAACTTTCAACTTCTGTGGGGGGAAAAAAATGTACTATTTTAATACTAATTAATATAAGCAGCAGATTTGCAAGGAAAGAGAGAAGGTGAAGATAACGTAAATAGCTGAGCATAGCTACTGAGAGGTTTAAGATACTCATGCTTCTAATATAATTTTAGAGTGTGTTTTTCTTTGCTTTGGTGTCCTTTGTGATAGTAATGGGGAATGGTCTGGTGAAAGTATTGGAAGAAGTCTAGAAGGAAACACCAAGTGTGAGAAGTTGTAGTAGCTTCTAATAAAAGGGATAAATGAAGTGGAAATAGTAAATTAAAAAATTTAGAACAGCATGAATTTGAGCTTGATTACTATAGACGGTGATTGTTGGCAAAAATTTTTTGCTTAGGCTTTTGCTTTACTGATGCCACTGATACTGGACAAGGGAAAAAAAAAGAATCTGTAAGACTCAGACACAAAATAATGATAGTGGTTTCTGCTGCTGCCTATGTGGAATAGGGGTCCCAAGGGAGAATTCGCATGTGCTGCCTTTGGGTGCTCTAGTTGTTCTTCATGACCAGTATAGAATGTGTTCTGGCTGATGTTTTCTCTGTGCTTGAGAAGTGCATGGTATGTTGGTTTGTTTTCTGGTCCTTTCCTGCCCTTGGACGTTTACAAAATTGGAGAGAGATTTAATGCTTGTAGGCAGGATTGGAAAAAAAGTCCTTCATACAGAGAGCTAATTTGAACTTCTGATCATCCTCATTCTCAGGCAGAAGGTGTCAGCTGATAAAGACTGTAGTTTCTCAAAAAAAAAAAAAAAAGACACTCTGGTGAAGTTTCCAGAAAGCTTTGACTGCAGAGCAGGAAGATTGCATTGAGTATCAAGTGCTGTGCAGACACAAGTGTTACTGACCTTCTCAGCCTGGCGAGTGGATTGAAAGGATTCATTCTGAAGCCTTGAAAAAGAAGGTGGCAAGCAAAAGGAGCCCAAGCTTGTACTTCCCCCCTGTCCCGGTTTTATTTTTTTTTATAGACAGTCTTAATTCTTTAGGAAAATCCAGTTCAGCTCACTGTATCTAAAACTGAGTTGGCAGGAAGGTAAATGAAGATTATTAACACCACCTTTTGGTAATGTTGTCTGTTCTCTTGGAAAGCTTGTGAGGGTGCCATGTTAAACAGTTCACTTTACATGGGGTTGTGTTGTCAGTTACCAGGAGACGCAATTAGAAGTATAGCTGGCATGGATTAAACTTCATCCTGTGGAACTGAATTGAAAGAAAAGAAAAATATCAGTGTCACAGATAGCTTGGAGCTCTTAGCCACTTGCTGGTATTCAGTATTAGGTTTTTGTATCTGAAAATTGCCCAAAAAATGTTGACACATACATTTTCATTAAATGTAACCAGAATATATAATATGAATAAGTAATGATTAAAAGCCCAAGGAATAATTAATATAAGATATTTTTATGATTTTATAAAAATCAAAACCCAAATACTTAATATTACCTGAAACTATATTTAAGCTGTTTACATTCATATACCAAATTGTTGAATACAGAAATCAAAATCTAGTTGGTGTCCTCCTGTTCTTCCACTTTCTCTGCCTGCATCTCTCCCACCCCCGATGTTCCTGCATTCTCGAATCAGATGAAGACAGAAAGCTTAAAATAGCTACTTTCTAATAACTTTATTGGTCTGTTTCATGAAACCCTCAATCAAATTGATGGATCTTTTAGAAAAATGAGCAGGAAAGTTTCTAGTAATTTTTGTTATTGTTGCTCTAAAAGCAAGCATGTTTAAAGAGTTTTTAAATGCTTTTACAAAGGATGTAGCTTTGTATGATGCTGTGTGCGCATGTGAGCATGTGCACCCACATGAAAAGTGTAATGGAATTTTGTTTGCTGTTTGGCTTCTACGTTACAGAAGACAATAGTATCGTTTTTAAACTTACCAATATTCCTGTGTTTCAGTGGGGAGGAAAGTGGTATGGTCATTTGTCATCTGTTGTGCTGCATGGTGTGAGATAGTTGGGCTGGGGCACTTGGGGTGGCTGCAGGACTGGTGGGGGGCAGCTGCAGGGTGGCAGTTGCTTGTGGCAAAACAGCCCCTGGGGACTCACACAGCCTAACTGATGATCAAAACTCCTACCAGTCCTGTCCTTGCATTCATCCCCACAAGCATGCTCTACCCTCTTCTGTGTCAGCTCATGCAATAGCGTGGCTGCACCCTGAGCTGAATCTCCACTGCGTGTGAGAACAGGCCTGTCTTAGGAGAGGAGTGGGGAGAGAACAAGGGGGCACTTTTCAGTGTTACAGGAGGCAGTGGCTGTGTAGTCGGTCTGGGACTCCACGGATGTGAGGACATCTCCTTTGACACTTCTGTGCTGGAGCTCCAAAAGCTACCTGCTCAGACCTGAGTAACAGCCAAGGAGACTGTTGTACGTACTGGTTAATGATTAAATCTGGTGTAAGTGTATAATATACGTAGACCAGGCAGTGAATATTGTAGAAAATGAAGTATTAATATTCCCTCTGTGATGGGGAGAGACTTGTGCAGAGGCATGACATGGTCCTCTGAAGGTAGAGCAAAATTCTTGTAGAAGAGTTAGCAATTAAATTTGGACCTTTCTGGTCTCCGAGTAGTTTACTTCTGTGTAATCCATTGTAGAACTGCTGCTTCTTGGATTCATAAGGGTTTATAAAAGACATAGGAGAAGTGTATGTCAGAGGATGCCTCCTTTCCGTGTGTCTCATGTGTCTCAGTGCCACAGCTGCCATATCCAGGGATGCTCAAGCAAACATTTTTCTTTGAAACTTATTCCCACCTTTTCTTTCTGAGATGAGTACAAAGTATGTTGACCTTAAGGTTATGCTGAAAGATGAAGTTGTTGATTTGTTACCCTGAAACAGGAAGGTCATGAAAGGGCTGACATGGATGAGTTAAGGAATCACTTGGCTCCATTTGTTTCCCAAATTATTCGTTTTTGTTTAAAATGAGAAAAACCTGCGGTTTCATCTCTTAGAATAATCTGATTAGCATTCATGAACACCTACCATAAAGCACGAGTTCCTCAAGGTGAAATAAATTGATCTTTGTCTTTCTCCTCCAAAAGTAGTTTATCTGCTCTGAAGTTGTCCTTCTTGTTCTTTTAACTCTTTCTAGGACCATACAAAAACCATACAAAACGCATTTTCTTCAGCTATTTCCCATACTCCTGCATATTAAGACTTGTGACAGGCCACAGGGAGAGCTGTTTCCATTGGGACTTCAGAAATTGGAAAACGAGAAAGAGCTTCATTGAATGTGTAACACTTCTGTGGTGTAGAACTGGGTTTTGAGGAGTAATTAAGTAAAAGCAGCCCCTTACTCAGCAGGTCTGATCTCTTGTGTACTTAAGTGTGCTATACCAGCTTTAGCTTTTGAAATACTTTCCAAGCTTTCAAGTTTTCTGAGCCTGTAGAGTCACAGCAGAGATGAAGAATTTGTTTCTATTTTTGATTGTGAATCATCATCAATATTTTATTGAGCATCAGTCAGTTACATCTGTATAAGCCTATTAGTGTCTTAATGGGGTTGCATAGGTGTAAATGAGAACTGCAGGAGCGTGCTGCACAGCTATCATCTGTGAGCATGGGCCCCCTGGAGGATCTTTACTGTTGGTTTGCCACCGAAGAGGGATATGGGGATGTGAATTTCCAATCCCGTGTTTTTTTGGGGCTGGTGCTAAATAAAATGCAGTATTACTTGCTGCGCACTGATGCAGAATCAAAGAGGTAAAGCCCGTGTTGTTACAGTGATGTTTTGTACAGCTTCTGGAGTAAAATAGAAGTAAACTTAATTTGCCAATATCATAAAGATTCGATTTTAAGTACATTTTTAAAAGCTCCCAGGATAAAACTGCATTCTTATATATGTCTTGGAAAAATTTACGTGGAATATGCCAATTTCATTTGTGGCTTGTGCTACTTGTTGTTGTTCAGAAGAAAGATTTATTTATATATATTTTTAGATCAAGTAAAGCAAGAACAGCAGCCCCTTTTCCCTACAGCATATTCCAGCTTACAGGGATGGATAACAGAATTTTGGAGAGCTTACTGGAAATACAGTTCTTTGCTGTAGTGCTGTGTTTTTCTTTTGGTTTGTTCTAGTTTTTTGTTTGGTTTTTTTTTTTTTTTTTCCTTTATGTGCAAGTTGCATCTTAGGAAATCAAGGAAAGTTATTGTGACAGTCATTTCCTGTGGTAGTCTGAACACTACTTTTTTCATTTGCGGGAGACAGCTCGTCTGAATCATTTTAAATGTCATTTTGTTGGTCTCCTCTCCCTGAACTCTCATAAAAATCCTCCCAAAGCAGTTGGTGTGTTAGTTTTATTAAATCTTTTGGCCTTTTGGGTTGTATTTTGTATGTACTGTTGAATGTTAAATTTTGAAGTTAGTAGGTTAGGAGTTCTAAGCATTTTGAGGAGGCAATACAAATTTGAGTTTGCAAAATACAGTAATTGTGGAGTGGTGCTGTAACACAAGAGCACTGAATCTGAAGACAGTAAGAAGGTTTTATTTTTTATTTTATTTTTTATATAATTTTTTTAATTTGTTTGAAAAAATGTCTTTGTAACATTTTTGAAGGCTACACAGTCATAGGAGTGACCTGAGTGGAGATTTCTTGAACTGCTTTACTACTTTCTAAAGCAGAGAATGAAAGTCTTCTAGAAGTATTTTCCACTGAGATGTACTCACATAATGTTCATTTTTACTGTAATTTGATGTGCTGCTCAGATTACTTAGTTTTGAAGCCTTAAACATTTAAATGGTCACTGGCTAATGTGTGAACATTTTTGTCATACAGCTCTTAAAGGCAAGTGATGTGGTACAGTCCCCTTTTGAAACCGAAATCTGGCATTACCTTTTGGGCAGATTTTTGTTTACCTTAGAGTCAAACTTTGTTTTCCCGTAACGGTTACAGGTGATACCATAATAAAAAGCTGGTCCAAGCTTTTAAGCACATTCCCTACGTCTTATTTGAAAGATGAAGCAGTGAAATGAAAGCAAGGTGGGGAGGGAGGAGCTCTGTAGAAATTTTTTTTTCATGTTTTCAATTAAAAAGAAAAAACAGTGAAAGTTTGTAATATTTACAAAAAATATGCCATATCTAAATCTGAAATTGGAGGGAGGACGGCATGGAGCTCTGCTTGGGGCCACATAGAGGCTAGGTGAGTTGGGTACTCCACATGTGATGTTAAGAAATCCCTCCAAGCCGAGTATCACTCCAGTAACTGATCCACATTGTGTATGCGCAAATAGCTCTAGACAGGTCTTGAAATATGCTTGAAAATTGAGAGACTGGTCTCTTTCTACACTGTCATACCACAAAGTTTCAAGTACATGCAAATTACCTATTTAACAGAAATCATTAGTCACTGCAGTGACTGTACCTGTTGACCTTGAGGCTTTGCTTGTCAGACAGTGACATATCTATTAGTAATGACTGTAAATGTCCTAAGACTCAGTTGTCTCAACCTGCCTGTAAAATTCAGACTTCTTTAGTATGGCTTCATAACTGGCTTAAGCTGATTTAATAGAAAGGCATTTAAAACTTCTTGAATTCAAGGTCCATTTATTCTCTAAAATGTGACTACTGTCCGTAGTCTGTTGCAAATCAATTCTTGCAGATACGGAAAAACTGCTAGGTTAGCCTGCCAGTTGTCCTTTACTTTTCTTTGAAAGTTTTGTCAAATAGGGACATCAGCAGCGCACTTCTTCCTGGGGAGGTGTTTCCTGAGGTAATTCCACACCTGTTCTCCCAAATTCAGAAATTCAGCAGTCTTTATATAGCACGGTGCCCAATTTCAGCTCGTCCTTGCATGAATTGCCAGAGAAACAATCCTGTGGCTAAGTTCTCGAGATAGAAATTCTTGACCTTGCTCCATGCCAATGCTGCAGCATTATGTTGCATCTGCATCATTTTATTGCACCTGCATAATGTTACTGCACCTTGATAAAAATTGATGCAGAACAGAAACTAGTGCTGCATACATCAGCCTTCCATATGACACACAATTCCAGCAGAAGAAATGCACATTTTTGAGACTCTCAAAGCTTTAAGTAAGGAACACAGAAGAAGGTGGTGTGTACTGGAAAGGCACTGCTGTCCCTGCAGTGGCCTTTTTTGAGGGCTTCATTATTTCTGCTCTGCACAGCACAACTTGTTTTCACTGCTGTGCAGGCTGGATTGCTTTGCAATGAAAGTTGGTGATTCCTTAGGGAAAGCATCTTGCTTTGATCTTAGCATATTCTTGAATACTATTAAAGTGGTGACTTCACAGCTGCAAGTTCTAAAAAATCTTTTTAAATTAATGTTTTGGAAAGAAAGTGGTAAATAGGAATGAAGATGCAAGAGACCCAGCTCCCTCATAAGTAGAAATCTTCTCAGTCCTTTTGTTTTTCAGATACCTCGTTCCTTCTGCTTGCCACTAACCATTTCAGAAGAAAACTATGTCTTGGTTCCTAGAGGCAGTGCCTTGCAGGTATAGAAAACTGCAGAAATATCACCAAACTGCTATATTTGAGACTTAGCAACCCTTTCACTGATGCCAATTCTGGGTAGTTTGTAATCTTGAACCATGAGATGTGTTAGTGGTTAGAGCAGGGATGGACAGTGCTCCTGATCCAAAGAGCTATTCAGCAAAATGGTCTCTTGGCTTTAAACAGAAGGTCAGTTCCCCTGTGTGTTGGAGGGAAGGACAGCTCATGGCATGATTTGGACACAAACTGATAAGCTCTCCCAGTGACTCCGTCCTCTGCTATGAGATGGGATGCAGCTGGTCTGTTGTAAATGTGCAGTGTGGTCTCAGCGCCAATGTTGTGAATGTGGTCCCGAGCAGCTCTGAGGAAGTGATTCCACCTACTGCTGGGACACCAGTTTTCTTAGGTCTTGGTAGCTAGTCCGGGGCTAGAACGTAGTGCTAGGAAGCAGGAGGTATTGAGCCTGATGTTGGAATGACACCAACATGAATGTGTCCTTGTCTCCCATCTCCTGGTAACCCTACTTTCAAACACTAGTGTGTTTGTCAATATGTGTTCCCTGTGGGTATGTGATAACAATGTCACTATTCATGTGATACTGTGTTGTCTTGGGTGTATGTTGTTGTGATGTTTGGCTTTGATGAGCAGTATGACTTTCTGAGCTTGTACTAGAGCAGTCAGGTGCTGATATCCACAGGGTACTCTGCGGCAGACTGACTGTTAGCTTTGCAGACTGTGGGAGGGAATGACCCAGGCCTGCAAAATTCTTTCCTAGCAGTAAGAAAGCTGCTGTCATGGAGCAAAAGCGTGGCCCATCCTTTCTTTATGCCAGGTGTGATGGAGGCTGCTTTTTCTACTCGTCAGGACCTGCAGCTGGGAGAGACAGCAAGGCCCTCTTTAGGGTAGAAAAGGGGAGGTGGTTTGCAGTTACCAGCTCGAGCACAATAACACTGGAGCAGAGCAAAGCTGACAGGATTTTA
The DNA here is from genome assembly GCA_013398815.1 of Ibidorhyncha struthersii. Classification (NCBI taxonomy): domain Eukaryota; kingdom Metazoa; phylum Chordata; class Aves; order Charadriiformes; family Charadriidae; genus Ibidorhyncha; species Ibidorhyncha struthersii. The sequence continues at coordinate 283,134 of VZSZ01006528.1, read as the reverse complement.
GAGCCTCAGGGCTACTGAGCAAAAAGTTAGTGTGACTTACAGCCAAAACATCTATCCTGAAGGAGTTGAGAGGGGGATTGTTCCAAGAGGGGTTCTTGGATGGGAGATGAAGTGATGTTGCTTGGCTGGGAAGGCAAATTTTCAGTCTGATGAACAGTGACCAGAAAGGGGCCTAAAACTTTCAAGCAACAAAAAGACTGTAAAAGACATGTCTGTGGGACCCCAAAGTACAGCCACAACAGTCTGGAAGGAGTTCTTGTCATATTTTAGAAGTTATAGTCTGATTGCTATAGTTCTGTTGGGAAGTACACTGGAGAACATGCTGTTGAGTTTGGGAAGGTGGTTAATGGTCTGTGACCTCCCAGACTGATAAAACCTGGAAATATCTCTAAAAATTGCTGTAGTGCCAGAGAGGAGGGGATCGTGACAAGTGCTGGTGTTAGATACGTATCAGCTGAAGCCAGTCTTGTTTCATTATGAGAAGTCTGGTATATTCCTCCTTCACTTCCATGCTGCAGTTTCTTTGCCAGGAGNNNNTTTGCCAGGAGAACATTTAAGCTCTCCGTGTGCTGTCTGCCACTGGACTGACAAAATCTTCTCTTCTTGTGTGTATGTAGTGTGCAAGCATGCAAGTGTGGGTGTTGCGGAAGAGCAGGATAGAGAATAGCCTATACTTTTGGTGGAATATGTTGGGTAATACTTTGTCAATATTCAGCATAGTTTCTTTTAAATCTTGCAGAATTGAAGTGTTGCATAATTTTTGGAAGAACCAATCCCTCTACAAAAAAAAAAAATCAAAATACCAAGATAAATGAGTATGCTGCTTTGAGAGAAACAAACATAATTTTACATACATAGTTCAGGCTTATTAAAATTCATGGTGAGCCGCGTCCGGAGACGGTGAAAGGAGAGGGTGATTAAGAGTGAAGGGGTTTTGAGATTGGTTTGTGGTTTGTTTTTTTTTGTTGTTTTTTTTTTTTTAATTTTTATTTTTATTGCTGTCATATTAAGAATGTATACTTGCAGTGATAAGTGGTTTTAAGTCCCTTTTGTATCAAGAGATTTATATTTCCATAAACTAACATCCTATGCAGTTACGTGAAAGGAATATTCAGGTTGTCTGATATCAGTGAAATTAGGACTCTTAGCAGCTTGAACTACTATTTGAAAGCTGAGCAGTTAACTCCCTCATTTCCACTATGCCTGATAGAGTTTTCCAGCATGTTGGAGGTATAAAAAGCTAACACCAGTTGTGCTGATCCTGTGTTCCTTGTTTTATATGGTTTTGACAGGGTATTAGTGATGATTGAAGTGCCTGCTGTAGCTTGTATGTTACAGAATGCTGACATGCACTCTCAATCCTACAAAGCTAAAATGAAATGTGTCTGCCTGTCTTTGGGGATGGAAGGTGGAAATCCATGACTTGTCATATCGTCCTCCGTGATTCTTGTCATTCTCCCTAATATTGCATGAGAGAGATATTTAAGACTGATTCTTAACTCATCTGAGTCCCTCTCAACTTCTGTTTCTACGGTCTTTGCCTGTACGGAGGAGGGGATCGTAGAAATCATTTGGTACCTCTGAATCCGTAGAGTGGTCAGCCTGAAGAAGATCTCCCTGCTATTGTCTACTCCTTTTCTTTCCTCCTTTTTTAGTATCTGAGCATTTAATGCAATTTTTTTCTGGAATTATCTTCACTGCATTCCCAAGAAGTAGTAGGGCATTATTATCTTTGCTTCACAGATGGAGAACTGAAGCACAAACAGAGATTAAATGACTAGATAATACCAGGTCTTAGACCCTAAGGCACCATAGCCATGAGATAATTTTTAGTATTTTGTCCTTCATTTTGAGGGTTTTCTCTCACATTTTGACAAACATAACTAACAAATAATCTTTACCACTGTCGTACTTCTAGATGTTTGGTTTCCTTTTTGTTTCTGTAAAATTATATTCTTTCTATGTGTTAATTCTACTGCTTCCAGTGATGCTCTGTTCAGCAACCATATCTGCATGTACAGTTCAGATTATTCAGCTGCAGCACCATTGGAGGCACAGGCTAGTTAGCTGTTCAGAAAACCCCACAGACATAGGAGTGTGAGCAGACTGTAATTAGGGTTATTCAGAAATTCAGATTTAAACTGTGGGGTGTGCACTGGAACAGAACTATTGTTTTATGATGGAGTGACTACATCAGTGGACAAGGGAAGAGCTATGGATGTTGTCTATCTGGACTTCTATAAGGCCTTTGACATGGTTCGCCACAACGTTCTTCTCTCTAAATTGGAGAGAGATGGATTTGATGGGTGGATGGTTTGGTGGATGAGGAATTGGTTGAATGGTTATATCCAGAGACTACTGGTGAACAGCTCAATGTCCAGGTGGAGATCGGTGACAAGTGGTGTCCCTCAGGGGTCTGTATTGGCACCAGTACTGTTCAATATCTTCATCAATGACATAGACAGTAGGATCAAGTGCACCCCAAGCAAGTTTGTGGATGACACCAAGCTGAGGGGTGTGGTTGCAACACCTGAGGGATGGGATACCATCCAGAGGGACTTGGACAGGCTCGAGAAGTGAGCCTGTGTGAACCTCATAAAGTTCAACAAGGCCAAGTGCAAGGTCCTGCACCTGGGTTGGGTCAGCAACCCCTAGTATCAATGCAAGCTGGGGGATGAAGGAATTGAGAGTAGCCCTGCCCAGAAGGACCTGGTGGTACTAGTGGATGAAAAGCTGGACGTGAGCTGACAATGTGCACTAGCAGCCCAGAAAGCCAACTGTGTCCTGGACTGCATCAAAAGAAGTGTGGCCTGCAGGTCGAGGGAGGTGATTCTGCCCTCTGGTGAGATATTAGACAATATCAGACAACCTACTGCGCTCTGGTGAGACTCCACCTGCAGTACTGTGTCTAGCTCTGGAACCCTCAGCACAGGAAAGGCATGGACCACTTGGAGGGAGTCTGAAGCAGGGCGACAAAATTGATCAGAGGGCTGGAGCACCTCTTTGAGGACAGGCTGAGAGAGTTGGGGTTGTCCAGCCTGCAGAAAAGGAGGCCCCAGGGAGACTTTATTGCAGCCTTTTAGTGCTTAAAGGGGGCTTATAAGAAAGATGGGGACAGAGTTTGTTGCTACAACAAGGGCCTGTAGCAATAGAAGAGGTGATGGTTTTAAACTAAAAGAAGGCACGTGAAGACAAGATAGAAGGAAGAAATTTTTTATAATGAGGATGGTGAAACACTGGCACAGGTTGCCCAGAGAGCCGGTAGCTGCCCCATCCCTGGAAACATTCAAGTTCAGGTTGGACGGGGCTGTGAGCAACCTGATCTAGTTGAAGATGTCTCTTCTCATTGCAGGGGAGGTTGGACTAGATGACTTTTAAAGGTCCCTTTCAACCTGAACTATTCTATGATTATTTATTATTTAGCCTTTTGAGTAGGAGAGCATTAAGGGTGACGTGCAAAGAGATTTAAGGATGTTACCAACTTAGTGCTGTGTGCTCAGCTCATTGTTTGAAATACCATGGGTAATGTTAATGGACAGTCCACATAATATTCTTTCAAGCATAATGTTTCCCCTTTTAACTTCCTATATCCACAAGTTCAAATTTGTGGCTTGAGCTGAGTGGGGTGCTCCATCTCACACTGTTCTGCGGACAAGAGGTCCATCACACAGATCAGCTGAAGCATGAAGCCAGATGAGTGTAAGGAAAAGCTCAGGTAATTTAACTACTTGGGTATATATATACTGCAAAGCTCTGAATTCTTAACACCTGATTTTTATTGATTGTGGTTTAAATCAGGTTTTGAAAATAAATTGTGTATTTAAAGTACTGGAAATAAACACAGTACCTGGCAATGTTGAAGGGGAGCATTTAATTTCCTTGCTGTGACAGAGACCTGTAATGGATCTATAGCCATCAGTCTTGTGCTGATCGGGTGATTAATTTAGGACATTCAGGGTGTAAGTATTACAGATGATGAAGTTTTCTGTCTTACTGAAGACAGCATTTATACTGAATAACTGCTTTTAAATTCAATATCAGGGGAATCAATCTATTTAGACTTTGATTGACAGGCTTGAGTGCTTCACTGTGCTGACTTCCATTAAATCTTCCCCCCTCCCCGCCCCAAAAGGTGTTTTAAAAATTAGAAGAGTTGCAACTCAAGACAACAACTTTCCCAAACCTATCAGGGCTGAATGCTATGAAACAGGAATTGTACTTGATTTCTTTCTCTAGTTCATTTGACTTCGGTATAGAGAATCCCTTAAGTCTTTCTCTGACTGGCGAGTACAGCAGTGGGGTGGCCAGGGGCAGAGCTGAACATGAGGAAATGGCTCTGTATCAGGAGCAGTATTCCTTTCATAGGAGTATGTTTTGGGGATTCTCCAAACCAGAATACCCTTGTGGCATAAAAAAATGTTCCACTTAACTGCCCTTCCCTCTGAAGGTAGTGAGTTTTAGATTTTCTTTTCCGTATGTTAACAAGGTATTAAAACAAAACAAAACCACACAAAGCTTACAAATGTTGAGCAGTCTTTTTTAGAGATTTATTTTGAACTCTTAAACAGTCTCCTCTAGTGAAAAAAGTCTGAATATTGAATATTTTTGTCTCATAAAGGTACAGAAAGATTATATGCTATATGAAATATTTATACAGTCTAACAGAATTATTTGGTTTTAAACTTTCAAGAACACAAGTTTACAGTTTAAAACCCCCAAAACTTCTGTTTAGAAAAAAATTTTTTTCTACAATTGAATTCAGAATTTTCTCAAAAAATGTTGACTGCAGCTGGGATACAGAAGGTATAACAGTAGCTAAGTACAAACTTTTTTAGAAGAATGATTGTATCCACATTTTCTTAAGAAATTATTTGGGAATTTCACCTTGACCCTTAAAGATAATGCTATTTGCCATATAGGCTATAGGATTTTAAAAGATGCATGGCAAAATATGACTGGACGTGTGAGATCAGGAGAAGGTCTAAGTACGTAGGGTGGTCTGAGGTAGTGCAATGAAACAAGTCTCTTAATATGATTACTTCACATGAATGCCCAAAACCATGGAAAAGTTCACTACGGTTCTTTACATATCTGTTTGACAACACATCTACCTTCACATTTATACCAGTGGTACTGCAGCCACAGAAATGGTTAATTATTGATTTGAAAAAAATTGTGTGATCCTCTCAGGATGCTGCTAAGTGCTGGAAAAAAGGCACTTGAAGAAAAACAAAACACTAGCTATGTGATACAGTCTTTTTTCCTCCCTTCTGGTGCTTGTGATGGTGAAGTCCAGGTGCAGGCACCATGGTATCTGGAAAATGATGATATTTTTATCAGATGGTTTCTGTTTTCTCTCCCTTTCTGGACTTGCTTACCACATAAAGTAGCACTTCTGAACTGTAGTAATGCCAAGATAAATGTAAATTCCGTGAGAAAAATGGGAAATAGCTTTTTCATATTTTCTTACTAGTCTACCTGTTTGCTAAATTAGCTCAGGAGAAGCTAATATCTGGGACCAGAGCAAATAGGTTGCATAGCTGTTAGCGTGGTTGGCTCACTCTGCTACAGATAGTGTTGGATTAAAAATAGTGTTGCTTGATGTTAATTTTGGTGCCTGATGCAGATGGCTATGCAATATATTTAACTTCCAATTAATATTGTGCATCTAGTTAGAATCTTTTAGAAATGGGAAGAGATGCTGAGACCATTGCTTTTCCTAAATATTTTTGTATTAAATGAGCTATAATAAACTAGAGCAGTGGGAGGTTAATTTGAATTTTGCACGTTACTTCAGAACTGGTTAGAGCAATAGTGTTTATGTGTACATGTAAACAGTTCTAAGTAAACATAGAGATTTGGCAGATACATATTTACACCCACAAAATATTTATTTCTGTAATTTCTTCAGCTTATTTTGACACTATACACAGTGAAAATCGTGTGAAGTAGAGGACAACATCAACCGCTAGAGGGAGCAAGATTTCAGTTATTGTAACTAATAATTATTTTTATATTACTCTTAATTAGTACATTTTAAGGACCGAATAGACCAATAAGATCTTCTAGTTGGTTTCCTGTGTAAAGTAGGCTGTAGAACCTTGTCTCCTAGGTTATTTTTTTTTAATCCCTTCTCTAACTCGTTTGAAGTGTGATTTTTTTTTTTTAGGTAGAAAGGCATAAAACATATAAGATTTACAGTGATGGGAAGTCCACAGTGTTACAATGGGTAAGGTGAAAGAATTTAAAACTGCTTTTTCATCAGACTCTTGCAGTTTGAACCCCTAAGTCTGCTATGTGTGAGCGAGGGACAGGATGGAGTTCACTACTCCTGAAGTCTGTCTCCTCCTAAAAGTCTCTTCCTGCTGAGGATACACATACTGAATGACCAAGGTACTCCTTTAGCCTTGACTAAATGGAGTAAGTTAAACTCTTCAGGCTGCACACTATAGATCAGTTTTCATTATAATTTTTTTTTTCTTGGACTCCTACTGACTTTTCTGCAACCTTTTGGAAATGCCACAACTAACTGTAGTTTAGCCCCTTGGTGCTCAGTTGTAACATCTCCTTACTCCTGTGAGAGATTTTCCTGCTTAATAAAGCAGGAACACAACCCTTAGTTATTTATTCTTTTAGCTATACCATCAAGTTAAGAGCTCGTATTTAGCTGTTTATCCATGACAGTACCTAAATTCTGTGCATTGTTCCTGCCTTCCAGAATCTTGTCGTGTGTCTGTGGGGTTTCTTTGTGCTTTGATATGACTTGATGTCTAGCAAGACTAGAATGCATGTTTCTCAAACAAGGCTGCTTTATCCAATGGTAAACTGTCTTCTTCCTGTTGTTATTTAGCTCTTTTTTGTTGCTTGCTAAAAAGGTTATGATATATTTTCCAGATCACTGATATCAGTATTGAATTATATTAAACAAAGAACCTAACCCTGTATGATCCAGTAGAAACATTTAATGTGCAAATACTTTTTCAAATCTATTTGTGAGTTTTAATGTTTCTTGTACAATGCATACATTTTGGTATTGTGCTAGGTAAGTTATTAAAACATTGTGAGGAAATAGGTTGTATGTTTTACAAATGTCTCAATGTATTGTCAACTGAGAGGTTTATTGACCAGACTTGAAATCACATTTGAAGCAAGATCTGTTTGGTCAGACTGTTTTATGTGTAAAACTGTGTTTAGTGGCTCCAAGTATGTTACCATACCTGAATTCATTTCTGATGGCAGCTAGTATCCTGTTTGTTGCTCTAAAGGAGTGCTATGGCATGACAGCTCAGTTTAACTTTTGTAGAACTTCCAGATATTCCCAGACACACTGAAAATAGCAATAATTGAATGAGCATCTTAGCTAGTTCCTTTGTTACTCTTTAGATAATAGTTATCTGACTAAAAAGGCTCAACTAAACCAAAAGAAACTCCTCTCAACCCACTTGCAAACTCAGTTCTAATCTAATATCCTTTCCAAGATATTGATGGGATTAGAAGCATTTCTTTGTTGCTAAAAGATGTGATTACATAATCTTGCTTTCCCACAAAAATAGAAAAGATACATTTAAGGCAATCTTTTTTCTTTCATGGTTTGCAAATTTACCCTCCTTATTCAGTATGAGGCCTATGCTATTAGTATTTTACTAGTCTCAGTGTCTTTAAGGAACTCTTCATTATCTGTACTGTTGCTGGGGAACTGCATTCAGTGTACATCTTGCCATAAAATTGTGCAAGACTTGAGCACTCTGTGATGCTCTCAGGCAATGACTCCATAACATTTTCATACATGTTTTGAAAAACTCCGTTACATATTAATGTAATTATCAGTGCGAAGGCAGTAGGTTAGATAACTTTTGCATTGGAATACTATGTGCAAAATACTGACTTAGTATTGGTATTGCATTTTCGTTTTAAAGATACATGGTTCAACTTTCTAAGTATTTCACCGTGGTACTTAAGATCAGTAATCAGTGTTATATAATTAAAATGTTTCTGGGGAAGAATTTTTATTGCTGTTAATTACTGGAAGTAAATGTTGACGTTTTGAAATATTTTTTGCTTATGTATTGAATGAGACTCTTCAAAGGATGCTGTTTATAACTTTGCTTTTGGAAATGTAATTTTCTTCAAAGCAAGGGTAGATTAGTCATCCTTTCTGTCTTGGCTGATTTTTTTTTTTTTTTATCTTCAAGTAAATATGAAAGGGAAAACTTAATGATCCATATCACTTGTTTTGATATGTACTAGCTTATGCAATGCTTTGTGATAAAACATCATCGAACTTACATAGTAAAGCATGTCCTAAGTGATGCAGTTGCCTGAGCTGCTTGTTGTTTTGGGAGTGGCTGTATAGGTGAAAACTTGGGCAACAAGTGCTGTTAAGGACGTGTTTGCAGGTTCTTAACTGTTGTATTTTATATACTTATTTTGACAAACACAGAATTCAGTGTTTTTAATTGGATACTGAGGGAGAGTTATTTACAGTTGCTGAACATACAACTTTGTTGCAGGGAAATATGTCTAATTGTCAAGTATACATTTATTAGTACACCGTAGATCTCTTCCTAACAATTTCAGGTTTACTTATTTTGGAACACTGTATTATCTTTGTTGTTTTTCTGTCCAGTTCTGCTTGGCAGAGGTGAGTAAATCGTGCTGACTTACAAAACAAGACAAAATCTGTCTGTTGAGCCTGTGTTTGCGGAGAGTAGGTAGCGCTATCAGTACTGATAGTGAGAGAGGCTCCAATTCAAGGGATAGCCGCTGCCAAAGAAGTGGTCCTGCTACCCCTGCCGCTCTGCCTGACCGTTCGCTCCATCTGCTTCCCTTGTACAGGATCTGGTCCTGAGCTGTCCCTCACTGAGCTGATTCTGCTTACTGAATTGTGAGAGAAGGTGGACCCTTAACAGCCATGTAGTACCTGCTTAATTAGCTTGCAAAACTCTCCTTCTCTCTTTCCTGTGAGATGCTTGCTTTGAAATCAGGCATTTCTGTGACATGGAAAGTCACAAACTGCAGGCGCTGCTTTGGAGGCGATGTTGTTTATTGACAGGCATTACAAGGTCTTCACTATCATTTACATGTTGTGCTCTTAAGGATAAGGCCTGTGCTCCCTTATGAAGCGTATTAATTAGTATAAGTTTGTTGTGGGACTACGCTGGAGTTTGCACAACTCCTCCCTTCATTTCCATGCCTTTGTCAAAGTCTCTGTAGTGTCTTAATATGCATATGTCCACCAAGCACCTCAGAAAAATAATTACTGAAGTCTCCTTGCTTTCAAGCCCATGTTAGAAACAGCCTCACTAGTTAGCAGGACTGTGTGTGCATCTAATTGTGCGCAGAAAGCCAAGGCAAAGCTAAGTTTGAATTCACAGGTCATGTAACTCGGGGAGCTATTGCTTGTGAGTAGTCTGTAGGGTCTAGAGATGGAATTGCAAGGGGTTTGACCATGAGAAGCCACAGGTTTGAAGTGAACAGTGTTCAGCATTGAATGTAGAATGACACATTTATCTGATTATGATACCCACTATTGCTATATAAATGGACAGAAACTTTTACTTAGAATTTCTTCATTCCTTTCTGCATTTGCAAAAAATCCAACTTGTCACATCGTGAAATGTGTATTGCAGTAGCTAGGTCTGTGTAATGGCTTTTGGTATAATCACGTCTCTGGTTGTACAGAGAAGAATTAAACTTCTTTTCTATCAGAATTTGTCTACTTGAAAGCAGCGCTCATCTGTTTTTCAGGTGGGTCTTTTCCCACAGTATGATAGACTAGTCTTGTTTCATTTTTGAAAGTTTTTAGGGTATGTTTCAGAATTTGAGGCTTCACATCATAAAGTGGTAGAGATTTTCACACAGAAGTTGTGAGTTGAATTACTGGCCATGCAGGAGAAAAGACTGCTCATTGTCAACCTTGATATGAAATGGGTTTTGTTCTCCATGTTCCATGATCACCCCACATGTGACGCACTTGGTTGAGTTACGGCAACTGAACTGCTTTTGTTACTCAGAGAGGGAGGGTACTCCTACAACTGCCTCTTAGGAAGGGTGAGGAGAGGGCAAACTTTGCAGGGCAACAGGGACACTGAAACTTACCCTGCATGATAGGTGGAAGACTTTGTTGTTATTCTTCAGCCAGTGCTGTTCAGAACATCACATAGGTAAAATTCCCTGGTTTTGCGATTATTTACAGTTCTTTCTGCAAACATGCCGATTACAGGCAAAAACTTGTATATAACTCTGTATATAGCAGAGAAGATGGGGTAGTGGAGTACGTGGAGGAGGAGTTGTTTCTCAGTGCGCATGCAGAGATTTGGGAATTTCCTTCTTAAGAAGTTTTAAAAAAGGAGTGTTGCCAGCCATGCTTGCCTTCACAAGAACCTTTAAGACTTCACGCTCAGTATGGGCAAGCATGCCTCAAAGCAAAAAGATGTGGGTGAAAGGTCTTCTGTTACTGGCTGCAGTAGATGTGAATACTACTACTCCATCCTAATGGAGGGGTATAAAAAGAGCAGGCATGCAGGCTGGCTGGGAAGCACCCTCCTGCAGAGCCTTCTGAGGGGCACAGGTGGAGATTGGCCCGAGTACCAGTTTCTGCAGCCATTTCAGCCTTACTCATGCAAGAAAATCTGACATGAGACCTAGGTGGTGCTGGTTTCCCTTCTCATATGGAACTTGTCTCTTCTAAAATGGACGTCTTTAGAGAAGTATTAGGTGATTCTTTTGTGTTTGATCAGTGTTAAACTGACTTGTTTACAGTGTTGTGTCAGCAAATGGTGTCTGCTGGGGATTTGTACTAAGGCCTTCAGTGGTAACTGCTGCGTGAACACCTTATTGAATGCCTGTCTAAACCCATTTCCTGAATAAGACGGTTTGTACCTGTGATTTGTAAAACTATCCCAAGAAAACATTCCTCTGCACCTCAAAAATAAGCATGTTTTAGTTAGTTAGAGGACACTAGTGCCGCCTTTGCAATGCGTATTTCTGGAGGCTTTTCAAAATAAGGGCTAACATTGCAATGCTGTGTTACATGCCGAGCTGGTATCCTGAGAGCTGTCTCATCCCTAGTGTCATGTGAGCCCTTCCAGCTCTGCTCTGCAGCATTCTGCGCCACGAGCTTTCTTTCACACGAGCAATAGACTAGTCTGTATTTACATCGTGTTTTTCTTAGTTTCCCACGATCTTCCTCCTACTATTGCAGACAACCTTGAGTGATTTAATCACAGTCCTACCTAATTTCTCTGAGAGCAGTGACACAGTAGTTAGTATGTTTCTAAGATACACCTCCTGAAATGTTGAGATTACGCAGTAGTCTTGCTTTCAGTAAAATAAGTAAATGGTCTCAGCATAAAACGTGCAGCGTTTTTGCCATAATTGCAATGTAACCAAGTCCCTTAAATTCTCTCCCTTAGAGAAATGAAAAGGCAAATGGAAATGTCTTACAGTTAGAATCTTAGGCAGTTTTGTTAGTGTTAAAGTTAGCTGGGCTTGTTAACCATTGGCATTAGCTGAACTTTTGATATAGAGTCTTGCATACTACACATTTTGTTGTGTACTTGGCCAGATGGTCAACCTTGGGGATGTTTCTTCACAAGTATCCGGGATTATTAGTACAGGAACTTCTGAGACATTCTCATGGATAATGAGGATTCTGTCCTTGAGCAAGGACTCTTAATCAAGGAAAGCAAGTATTGTCATTCTTTAAGGTGAAACATCCTGAAGCATATGAGCATACAAACCTTGGAAGTGCTACTAATCTACATGTTTTGAAAAGTTTAGCCAGGTTGGCAGAAAAGTGAAAATTGTGAGTGTCCTAAGCTGAACTACCTTCATTATGATACTAAAAATCACACCCACAGGTCAAAAAGACCCTGGCCCAGGTGAAGACCCTTCCTATGAGCATGTGTAGTAGCTACAACTCGAGTGTGCAATCATATGTACGTTACTAACCAATCAAATAGAGATGGGTGGCCCTAATATGATAATGATACTGTAAAATGTGTATCTAAACTGCGCAGAGAGTCCTATTCCACCGTGCACCCTGGCCAGGATAAAGCAATGTCTCCTCTCTAAACGTAGTCTCTGTGTTTTGTGAGAATCGGGACTTAGACCTCTTTTACAGGTAACAGAAATGTTAAATATGCTAAAACAAACCTCATAATTCTTTGATGCCACAGTGACTGTTTTTCTATACCTGACCACCATTGCTTCTGACAGTACGAGTTTGGCATTACTGAATGACAATGCAGTATAGTAGTAATTTTAGAAACACTTTTATTTGTGTACTGCAGAGATGTGAGGAAAGATGCTAGTATAGACAGAGCTGCGGAGGGAGAGAGAAGAGGGCTTGAGGGTGGTGCTGGCATTAGGAGTGAGGACACTGAGGATGGGAGCCAGCACACATGGGCCTGAAATGAGAAGAAAAGTGAAGGTGGAACGGAGGTGGGGGGGGTGTGAAGAAAGCAGAGCAGCTGAGCTGGGAGGCAGCTGGGGA
>VZSZ01006528.1:259372-269885 GCA_013398815.1 Ibidorhyncha struthersii | reverse complement strand
TTCCTCGCTTTCCGCGCTCTCAGTCTCCCGAGGGCGGTCGGGGCTGCTGCCCTTCTCTCCTCCTTGTATTATGGCCCAGAGTTTCTAGGGTTTGAACGCAGGGAAATGGATATGTCGGACCCAAATTTTTGGACCGTCCTTTCCAACTTCACGCTGCCCCACCTGAGGAGCGGCACCCGCCTCCGCCGGACTCAGAGGTAAGGCGGGCGGGGGGAAGGGCGGCGGGGCAGCGGGGTCCCGGGCNCGGGCCGCGGGCAGGTGAGCGGCGCCGGCCCGGGCCGCCGGGCTTCCTGCTCCGCCGGAGAGCCCCTGGGAGGGCCTCGGGGCTCTCGGCCGCTTGGCTTGTCCTGGTCTTAGACTGCGAGGCTCCCCTTGCGAGTCCGTTGGAGTTCTTCTAGTTTGGTATTTTTTTGAACCGGGCGCCGCGTGTTACTTTGCCTGCTTTTATGAGGTGGTGTTTTGTTTTCTCCTGCCCTTCCACCCCACTCCCCTTTTTTTCCTTTCTTAAGTACACTTTCAGCTTGCTCTCAAATATTTGACCTTTTATCCGCAGGAGATACACTTTATATGGACAACTCAGGATAGCCTACTTTGTTCGGTGTTCTTAAAGAGACAGGTTTGTGCAACTACTTTTTTAGACAGGCTAGCTGACGTTTGTTAATCCAGGAACGGCCTTTTTAGTTTTGTAGCATTTTCGTTATTGTCGGAAGGAGGAAAAGGTTTGGAAATAATAAATGCTAAGTGAAAGGTAAAGGGTTCTGACGGCAGTGGACAGAAGACTGACAGGCTTTGACATCTTAGTCATTTTTTGTGCCGTGATAGCCTTTGCAGTTAAGTATATGCCTCCATTGCGGGGAGTAGCAGAAGTTTGTAACTTTGTTCACTAGTACCCTGTATGCCATTTTGAGACATACCAGTTGTGATGTTAAATTATGATATGCTTCATCTGTGAAACTACTTTGGAGTATTAGCTTATGTATTCTCCTGCTGGCTGAAAAGCTGGCACAAAGCAAGCGGGATAGAGGTTTAGCAGAGCTGGCTGTTCTTAAGCTTTAAGTATTTATGTCCTGATATTTTTCAAAAGGAAAAAAAATATCTCTGTTGAGTGGCAGAAGGTTAAAATAGGAAAATCAAGTGGCCCATTTCACATCAATGCAAACCTTTTTCTTTACTGTATATCTGTTCTTTATGAGTCTAACTTGGGGGTAGCTGTAAGTGCTGAGTTATTTTATAATTGATTATTATCACTCTCTTGTAAATATTTTTTTTTTTTACTCTTACGTGGTATCAGCTGAGTGCCCAAATAGGCCTCATGCATTTTTCTGCAGCAAACGCATCTGTGTTTAAAGAGGGGAACGTGCTGGGGCTTTCTCAAATCATCTTCACTTTTCTTTTTCAAGTAGGTGTGCACCTATGTGAAGGCCTAAAAAATAACTTTTATAAAGTGTATGGCTGCATGGCAGGTCAAGGAGAGAGATTTGGTAGACTTCACAAGAAGTGTGAAATACATGTGTACCACTTGCTTTTTTGTTTTTAATATTTGGATGCCTTCCTGCTTTTCAAACACATTTAATACTATACTGGATTTGTTGAAATATTTGGAAGAATTTTTAAAGCAGCACTGAATACTGTCTTAGCATATCACATATACGGCATATCAGTGAACAGTACATACCATAAATGCAATTGTATACCCTCCTTTCTCAGACTGGTTCTCTCATCTGGATGGGGGAGGTCAGCATCTGCTGCATTGCCATGCCCAGGGGAAGGCTGACCAGCCCACTTCCTCAGATCTTTTCTTAAAGGTGGACCTGTTACCTGCACCCCTATACTCATAATTCATCTACTAATGTAAATGATGGATCCCAGAGTGATAAAACTGTCAGAAGAAATAAAACCAGTATGGAGACTGTAGATTCTCCTAGTTCTGCTGCAGAAATGGGCTTGGGTTAATTAAGGTACCAGCTGGGTCTACATGTTCTGAGCTCTGTCTTCATCTGGGCTAACTTCACAGGGTCACAGTCAGCTGTAGACCCAAGTGTTACATGAAAAGACTGGAAGGATAGCTGCTTCTTTCCACAGGATGCCTTCCCTTTCTCAAAGAGTGCTGCTGGGTAGTGGTAGCTGCTCAGGTTTTGTATAGCTTTCCAGGCATTTTAGAGGACCAAAGAGTAGGCTATGTGTAGGCTTGAAGTGAGTCCCGTTCCCGTGACCTGAATCTCCTGGCTGTGCTTAAGTGAAAGTTTTTGGGTCTGCGGATTCAAGAGAGGTTGGGTTTTTTTTTCTTAATAGTAACACCTATGAAACTGCTGTCCGGCTAATGACAAGCCTTGGTGCTTCATGAAAACTTTACAAGGAACGTTCACTGTTCTTTCCATTGGTATCCACAGTTGGCTTTGGGACTCCTTGTCAATGTGAGAGCATTAATTTTATGTTTTGGACATTTTTGCCTCTTAGGTATGTTCTTTTTGCCTGTACTACCATGTTTTTTGTGGCCTGCCAGGCCCTGTTTTTCTATAAGCACTATCCTACTTTCTTGACACTTGAAATAATGAGAATTGTCTGCTAGTACAAAGAATTTTATTTCATTTTACAGATTTACTTGATGTAGGCATTTAATTCTCTTCGAAGTAAAGAATGAAAAGATAGTCTATTCTCCTTCAGGTTGCAGTGTTGAGCCTGGCAGCTAAGTTACAAAATAGACTTAAAACTTAGTTTATGGCCTTATTTGCTAACTGAAGTCTTCCATTAAGATTTTTTAATTTCTGTTTTCCAGCAGTAGACTTAGCTGAATTTCAGTTGCAGCAGCTCTTTTTGGAAGTGATATCTGAACAAGAAATATCCCAGCCTGACTTTCAAGTCATGGAGTGGGTTTTCAGGACTGGTGGGTAGAAAAATTCTTTTCAGCTATAAATTGGAGGCATTTGCTATTCGAATCACTGGGCCTATAAATGACATGGATTACACCATGTGCTTTTACAGAGAAGAAACCTGTATACCACCATGTGTTAACTTCTTTTTCTATTGGTATAGGAGTACGGACTGTTCAGAGTACTTACTTCAGGTTCCTGCCTGAAATGGCATCATCTGGAGCGGAGAACTAGGGGGGAGTGTGTGTCTTTGTGTATGTGTATACATTTATGTAGATCAATGTGTAGATTTACGTATGGATAGTGTGCGCACACTTTTTTCATATGGAAAAATCACTAAATACTTTCTGCCTCATTCTGTGCTATGTGTTTAGTTCTCTTCTGCCACTTTCTGTCTTCTGTCTCTGACTTTCTATGTGTATCTTTTACAAACTTGACAAGGCAGTGAGTCAGTGTGTGTGTGCTTTTTTCTTGCTTCTCTTGCTTCTTGGTGGTAGATGCACTGAAACAATGTTTTTGCAGTCGTTCTTCCTTTGAGTCAGAGGTTTGGGGTTTTTTTGTTTCCAAAGGCATGGAATTATGAATGCTTGCCCAACTGCTTCTCAGCCAGAGTAGACTCCTGGATGATTTGTGCTGAAACTTCATGTTATATGTGTACAGTCACTGAAGCAATACTGAGACTTCCCAGATATCGGATTAAAATATTCATCAATCATTAAGTAGTAATCCATACATTCTGACAGTTCATAACCATTTCTGAAATGTTAAAAACAAAGGAAAATTATAACTTTTATTGGAAACTCAGAGAATAGAGTTGTCAAACTTTGCTGTAGTTTTATTACTTTGGGGACAGCATGTTTCCTGGAAAATAATGAGCAGGCTTTTTGAACTTCTCTGAGCTGGCAGTTTGAGTAGATGCAGTGTTTTTAAAGTTATGATGTAAACTCTTGCTATTGGTTCTTGCATAGATCTTGGGTTTTTTTCCTCTGCCAACATAGTGTTATGTGTTAGTATACTATAAATGGATTGTTTTATTTAATAATAGGCATTAAATGTTGTCCTGTTGGTGACATAAGAAAACCAAGCACGCTTATTAACATAGAAGTAGCCACAGAAATGAAGTATAATTGTGTTGATGCCAGCTGAATCTGTCGGTGATCCAACTTGAGTTATTTTACTTTTGTTACATCGGAGTAAACATCAGTTAAAAGTTTAAAAAGGATTGTTTTTTGCTGTATTTGTTACTTTTAATGTATGTTTTGGAGTGTGGTGATTTGAAGAGCTTTACTTCTTCATTCACCTTAATTCCTACACGCAAGAGAGAAGGAGCTGTTATCCTAATAGATGTTGAATAAGCTTAGAGAGAAGATTGTTATCACAAAACTGGGGGGAATAAGAAATATGTCCGTGCAGGCTATATGTGCTTTCAAAACACATTGTCATTGAATATGTTTTGTTAAAAGTTAATCTGTTGGACTAATGATCCCACTGCTTTCTGTGCTACATAGTGAAATGTTAATGTATCTCGGTGATACAGGCTGCCCAGAGAGGTTGTGGAGTCTCCCACTCTGGAGACATTCAAAACCCGCCTGGACGCTGTCCTGTGCAACCTGCTGTAGGTGACCCTGCTCTGGCGGGGGGGTTGGACTAGATGATCTCCAGAGGTCCCTTCCAACCCTGACCATTCTGTGATTGTATTTCCTTTCATTCACAGTGAAGGGTGTGTGTTAGGGGGATAGTCTTTCAGTCCTACTGTCAAAGTGAATGTATTGTTTTTATTCTGGTTGGTTTACTTGGCCAGTCTTTTTGTTCAAGCAATTAATGCATTTCAAACTCTGCTTACAATTGGAATGTTGGCAACAATCAGTTTTCTCCAGTGAGCCATCATTGTTTCTTAGCTTCAGCCAGACTGGTGAGGATTCATTTGGTCATATTGCTGTTTATTGCTTAGTTTCTACTCTAAAAAAATCCTGTTTTGTTAGAACTAAGTCGAGATCTTTAGGATTTGACCAAAGGATCTTATTGTAGAAAACTTGAGGAAAGCTGAAATAAGAGCAAAATAAAGAAAGAAGCATAGGAAAATTCTGGAACATGTTGAAAGAAGCTGTAAATGTTAGTATTTTTTTTTCACTGTTGTGCTTAATGTCTGCTGTTACACAGGAGAGAGTCTTTGTCTTTCTTACCTAGGGAATCAAAACGATGGTAGTCCAGAGGTTCCTTCATGAGCTGTGATAGTTGGGACACATCACATAGAGATTCAGTCCTCCCGCTCTGTTTGAATTTGGCTTACATCTGCTATTGATGTTCTGCCGAGCCATTACAGTTCTTGCTGTATTAGAAGCTGACTGATCCTTCTCAGATGTAATTTTTAAGCACAGAGGGGCTCATTTATGCAATGGTTACTAGTTGCCTCTTCCACTGCACCTTCTGTCGGACAACTCCAAACTTTCTGTCCTGGTTTGAGGTGAAACAGAACCAATTTTCTGTTCAATAACTTTACTTTGTAGCTAGGCCTCTTCTAACTACTGAAATTAACAGCATGTTGTGCTGTGAAACTGTTCGCTTTCAGAGTGGTAAGACCTATGTTTGTAGTTGATGTTAAGGAATGGTATGCGGAGAGGCTCTTGCTTATACTTACTGTTGTAACACCCAAAGGCANGAAGACTCTGTCTGCCTGCCTGCCTGCCTGCCTTTGATCCTGATCTGGAATCCAGTTCCTGTCTGTCACTCAGTCCAGTCTGGGACTTCCCCAGTGCCAGCTGGTGTCGTGATTGTCACCCTGGGAGCTTGACACAGTTTTGTATAAATTTCTTTATTTCCTTTTTATTTTATTATTAATACTTCATTAAAGCAGTTTAGTTCCTTCTAAACTCATAAGTCTCTCTCTCTCTCTCCCTCCCTCCTCTCCTTGAAGAGAGAGATGGGGGAGAGCATCTGTATCTTGCTCCAGTGGCCAATCTGTCCTCAACCACAACACTTGCAGTAGCAGTAAGCTATGTACCTACTTGTGTGGCTACGCGTACTGATTGTTGGGCTTGTCTCTGGTAGTTCTTTGTCAAAGCTGGACGTGGTGGTCAGATACGTGGGTTTTAGGGTGTGTTCCCAGTGAATTTATTATATATGTCAGTATGCATGGTTTACAAAGTAGGAAACATGAGAGGTAATGATTTGGTTAGTTATGAGACATGAAATCATTCAATATTTTGAGCCGCTGTTTAGAATATGAAGATACTGCTAGCAGATTTAGGTTGAATATTTTTAATGAAGCTTATTAAATGTCACACTAATAATGGTACAAAACTGTTTAATGTTGCATACGGTTCTCCTGTATACATTATCTGTATCTATCTACATTATCTGTAGGCTCTAGACTTGCATTAAGATGTCATGTTACATGTCATTAGAAAAAGGTTCACTAGGAGGTAGGCTCATTGCAAGGAACACTGTGCTGGCACCAGGACACATGCATGTGCGCTGTACTGTATTTTCCAACCTAAGGGAAAACAGAAAGTTTCATTATTTTTGATTCAGCTTTTTTGAACAGGTGTGTCACATTCAGTTATGGCTCCTGGATTTTCTCTTGGGAAAATTCTTTCAGAGGATTTTTGCCTTTGAACCTTCAGAAATTCACTAACTGCAGTAATTGTGACAATTTAAAGCCCCCCACAAGAATATATGGTATTAATACGTAAAATTGTGTCTAGGCATAATATGCAACTGTCATATATTGGACTCTGAATTTCATCTGATGTGGGGGTCTACTGCACAACACTGTGCACGGTCACTTGACTTAATTTTTCATGTGATTTAAATGTGCACTGGTAGAAACGTTTAAGGAGATCATTCACACTTAATATACTTGGCATTTTTCTATCAATTTCTGAGACCACATACTTCTCAGCAGTAATGTTTCAGTCTTTTTTTTTTTGTAGCAGTGCATATTCTATATACGTTTCAGTAGACTCTTCCACCTGAATAAAGCAGAGATTAAGAAAAAACACTTTCAGTGCAGCCTTAAATCTCGTGGTAGGTCAGTTCTGTGGTTTTATTTAAAATGCTCAAACCAAATCAAATAGTAGTGAACTAGAAGACTCCTTTTGACATGGTTCCCAGTAAATATAAACATATCTCAGAAGTACTGTAAATCAGAACAATTCCCAGGTTGATCTAACCAATAGAGAGAGACTTCAGAACTACAAACTGTGTGTTATTGGTATTCCTGTAACTGACAGGTGAGTACAAAAGTATTGGGGTCATGCCAGAATAATTATATCACCTTTTTTACCCTTTCTTTCAGTTAGCAGTGGTCATCCCTAAATAATTGTTTAGGAATAAGGAAAACTGTCACGCTTTATTGTTCTTGAAATATTATAATGAGTATTGTAAGTAGAATCTGTTATTCCCATGAAATACTGGCATGTTCGGTTTGGTGATTAGAAAGTAAAAACTGCTGCAATTTCCTTATCCCACCTGTTCTTTTTTCTGCATATGCAGTAGTTATGTAGTTGTTCTAGCATGTAATAGCCTGCTTTTGATCTCTATCATTTGGCTTTAATGTAGGTTTAAAATCGTACATTAAAGAAAAATTGTTAAAAGGTTACCCGCCAGTGGATTCCCCCCCCCAATAAAAATGTTGAAGATGATGTCAAATGAAGCACTGCTTACTGGTAAGAAAGTGGCTGTTTATATGTGATAAAAGAGTCTGTCTTTTCTAACTACACTGGTTTAAAACACAGTTATTAACTTCCAAATAAATTATGGGGAAATCTAGGATGTGTATACTCAAGTTTTAGTAAAAAAAAATGTTTGTGTAAGCATTTACATGGAAGCAATTTTAAAAATCTCTGTTAATGGTGGGTAGACTAAGGTAGTCCTGTGTAAAGCCAAGAGTGTTGATTATTGAAGAAATATTATTCCTAATGCTGCTTAATTTGCTGAAACAAATAATAATGCAAAGTGTTACATGTTAAAAGAATTTAGTTTAATAAAAATGTGCATACCCTCCATCCTCTTAGCGCTTGATTATAGTATTGTATTGCAGAGTTAAAAAAAAAAACATTTTTTCTCTCATGGCAATAAGATGGTTGTAAAACACACTTTGTTTCTTTTGTGTGTGTCATTAATGGAACACATCAGTCTGAAACTTTTTTTGTGTCTGACAAAATTTCTATTTTTTGTTTTCAGGGGACTTGCATGAATGTAAGCTTACCTGTTGCAAGGTTGGAGAAGGAATGTTATCAATATAATTTTTCACGTTTATCAGTATATGTGTATACTCCTGTACAGACTGAAAATACACATACATAAGGGAGCACAGACATTTGTATACATAAATACTCAAGCAGTAACTGTAAAATAATACTTGTTGAGAAGCTGAATGAGATTGGTACTACGACGTTAGTTCAACAATCAGAAAAACTTATGTTTCTTGTGCTTTATTCAAAGGCACATCTAGGCATAAATAGGATAGGTGCTTTTCCATCTATGAGGATATTTATGCTGTTTATAGTGTGCAGTTGTGCTATAGCTTTTGCAAATTCCCAATGTACAGCCATTTATAATCTTGTTTCTGGGAAATGTGACTTGTCTTCCCAAATTGAACAAGACTCTTGGCTCTGCTCCATCACTGGAAGAAGCTGGTTTATTTCTTTGATTTTTTTTGAACTTGACTAATTCAAACTAGTATAGCGTTTACGTTATGAAATACTATGATACCTATCTCTTTTTCCCTTAGGAAATAGGGGAAGGATTCTCTTTGTAATAACTTTTTTTGTGTGTAGGTAATTCTATGTATATAGGTTTCATCTAGAGCTCAACTTGAGAGAGCTAATAAATTAAAAGTTACTTTGTTTGAATGCTGGTACTTGTTATCTGTGATTGTTTTAAGTAGCACTGAAGATGTTCATAACTAACAGTAGTGGAGGACAGACTTGTCTTTATTTTCCCCAGCTGTTTCCCTGCATGTGTATGGGAACATTTCATAGTCAGTCTTCCCTCTCTGGGCTGCTGGGCCCCCATCCTGTATGAGATTTGGCACAGGCTTCTGAACAGAATCCTGCTTCTCACAAGAGATAGGTTTGTACATGTGGAACAACTTGCAGTGTTTTTTGACCCTTTGCTTTCTTTCATGCATACCTGGGAGAAGAGAGGAGTTTATATAATAGTAATTCTATTGAAAGTATTCATCAGTGATGGATTTCTATAAGAAGCCTTTACTTTGTTTTTGAATTACATTTAAATACGGTGCTTTTATGTATCGGTTCTAAATCCTAAAATTGTTATAGCTAAGATGGGTATAGTAGTTTGGACTAGCTGAGCTTGCTTTGATAAATCTGAGTATAATGAATCAGCTTCTTATTATTATTCCTAAAATTCTCATTGAG
Organism: Ibidorhyncha struthersii; assembly: GCA_013398815.1. Lineage (NCBI taxonomy): Eukaryota > Metazoa > Chordata > Aves > Charadriiformes > Charadriidae > Ibidorhyncha > Ibidorhyncha struthersii. Next base: position 260,632 of record VZSZ01006528.1, on the reverse strand, counting down.
CAACTGGTATTACCACTTCTTGGATGAGCTGCTGGAATTTTCTAAAAAGGTGTTCGTACATAAAAATGTACAGAAACCTCAGAAGCAGAAAACAAAAGAAAGGTAGTCCTAAAAATAGCGTATTTTGCAAGTATGTACTTTAACCCCTAAAACCTCCCCTCCTCAAATCCAAACAAAACTCTAATGGAATATAAGAACTTGTTGGTGTGCCTGATGGATGCACAGAAGTCTCTGTAACTGGGAGGTAGGATGTTCTTTCAGCCAAGAGGTGGTGACGGTCTGGCTAAATATCCTGGAGGTGGCATTGCAGTGGCTGCAAGATGCATCTCTTGCACTCTGAGTAGCTAAACAAAAGTGAGGGAAGGTGATCCCAAAGGGAGTTTGGAGAGTGAACGGAACATGAGAGATGAAAATTTTGCAGGAGGATTGTAGATGTAGTGCTGTGATTCAGTGAGAGGACATGAAACCATAGAAAACAGAGCTTCCCTGGTTCTTCTCTTGACAGAATTATTTGTAACAGATATGTGATTTAATTTAAGAATATATAGCTTAAAATCAATGAGCCTAGCAATCTAGAGTGAAATTCTGCCTTCAGTCATGGATGTTTCCTGTTGATTACAGTCTGTGTGGACTGAGAGAAGGCAAAATTCTTTATCAGACTTTTTAGTTGATAAATATATCTTTACAGATTTAACGTAGTTCAAACATAAACATAATAAACCAGTCCTTGATGAAATGGAAGTTCGATACTGATGATAAGAATAAATCAGACTTACATTTCTACCAACAGATGCCTTGGTGTTTACCAGAATTTGTTGCCAGGACAGTTTTCATAATGTAAATCAACACACAGCTTTTTTAATTACCTTTTATGGAAACTGGAAGGATGATGCTTGAACGTTAACTCATTCATCTGACAATGCTGTTCAGTGAGAAATCATAATTAAGTAATATCCCTTGTGTTAATAATGTTAACCCTCTCAGAGTTAACTAATCAAAAGTAGATTGTGTACATTTGTTTTACAAATATGCTTTTTCAGGGTGTCTAGGCCTGTCTAGCTTGTTCTTACGCATGGGTATGTCAAGGGAATTTCCATAAGTGCTGTAATAGTAGAAGTAAAGGCAGTCAGACAAGTCCAATATGCTCTATTCACCTTGTCTATGAACACCCCACGCAAAAGGATGATTATGTCAGTTCACTGTACCATCAAGTCTTACCAGAACATCTTCGTTTTGCTTCCCCCACATAATGGACAAAGA
>VZSZ01006528.1:240922-259356 GCA_013398815.1 Ibidorhyncha struthersii | reverse complement strand
AGAAAATATGTAACACACTTCATAAATAAGCTTGCCTTTTATATTTTTTCTTACCTGAGACTTGGTCGTTTGGCTTCTTCTCTGGCCCTTCTGCCATGTTTTGATGATTGAACTGTTGTGTTTGGAGGCATCTGCTCCCCATCTGTGACCTATGACTAATGAGAGAACATGAGTTCTGTTGGGAAATACGCTCCTATCTAGTTTTTTCCCTTACTGCTTGATTGTGTCTCACATGTGCTATTCTGTCTTGCCTTGCCAAATGTCAAAATATTATCATCTTTGCAAGGCTTTGATTTCGATTGGTGGAAAAATTTTCAAAACAAAAAAAAAAAAACTCCTTCCTGTTTATTTTTTCAGGTTTGAAAATGGTTTCTTCATGTTTTTCCTTACGTGTCTTCCTCAAACTGCTTTTTTTCCTTTTCTGTAAAGGAAATGTTTCAAAGGAAATACAAAACATACTAGAGTATATGAATATACTGGGTTATTCTATTAAGTATGCAAATTGTGTAGGTCAGACCTAAGCATTCAGTATTATCTATAAATTAATACCTTTTAACCATCATGTGTTTCCTTCTTCTGATTCATAAATTACAAGGCAAGAAGAAACCAGTAGGATCACCTACTCTGACTGTCTACAGGAAACAAGACGCAGAGTAATAGTGTTAGAGATTTACTAAATTGGTCCTCCCAATCAAGGTAATGTGTGTGTTTAACACATTGACGAGTTTGAGAAAACCTGAAAGGTTTGCGCCTGTTCTAGTGAGCTTTCTTCTGATTCCTGTTATCCCTTAAGTGAGCTGTTTTTTACCACTACTAATTTATTGCTGATGCTATTGTCTCTCCCACTAAACTTAGTAATGGCCTTGGAGACACTGAACAGTCTTTTTATAAACACACAAAAAAATGTTCTGTACGTTCTTTTGGACTGTGACAGCTTCAATACAGCCCAAGGGTCAACAGATGGATATTAATAGAAGGAAACAATCTGAAGAGATGTCCAAAGGACTGTCAGTGTTTTCTGCCTCAGTCGTTATGGAAAAATGAATTTTCCCTTCAAGTCATACCAAAGGAACAATATCATTGTGTTTTCTAAAAGACACCTGCCCCAGGCAGCTGGTCTGTGGGCCAACAGCATGGTGTGGCTTCTGTGTATGCTGGGAGCACTTGGCCCAGGTCCTTATGGGAGTGTTGTGTGTGTGGCGGTGGTAGGAGGACATGGGCGGGGGGGAGTTGTGTGCTGCTTGTCCCTCTTGGATGGGCCAGATTGTCTGGAAAAATGGAAGTGTGTGGGAGTTGTATGAAGGAGTATGTACTGCTGAGGTGCTGTTGGAAGACTATAGTGCAGTGAAAGGCAAAAGTGAACCATGCAGAGTCTAAGAAACGATCCATAGAGCTGCTCCCAGATTTCATCTTGTAGGTAAATAGTTGGATTATTCCATAACATGGTACAGGAATGAAGTAAGGTGCATGCAGTACGGACAGTCAGATCAGGGTCCAGGAGCTAGAACATCATATGTGGCAGGAACACCCAGTCTAGCACCCTAATGAAACGAGACATTACTGAACATAGTTTTAGTACAGCGGTAGTGTATGCGTGTAGAGTATTAGAATATCTGCCAAGTTTTAGATTATCAGAAGTTACATTTTAAGCATTATTCTTTTTTTACACAAAGGTGTTGCTATTCTAATAAAAATATGCATATTAAACATGCCTGTAACAGGATATAAAATTATGAAAATCAGTGTAATTACCCTATTTTATGGAAAAGGTTGTATGAAAAAAACATTTTTTAGTTATGGACATTGTTAGTGTCAGAGGAGGGATTAGAGTTTCAGAACTGGCGCATTGTTCCACATTACGCAGTGGCACATAATGCCACACATCCAAAAGGGATGGGTAGACAGTCTTCATTCTAGTTTTTGTACATGTTGACAGATATTTCACCTGAACAGTTTGTGCTGTAAAAAATACTGTGTTTTCTTCTCTGCAAACTTTGTATTTTTACAAAACCACTTTTCTGATAGATACCAGCATTCCATAAATGTAAATCTCATGAACCATGAGTGGATGACTTCACTTATCACTAGACGGTAGTCATCCTGAGGGCAAAGGCAGAAAATATTATCAACATAACTATTCAAGATAAGTGAAAGCAAGTAAGTATAGTACTTCCACTTCAAATACAGTGGAAGTCCAAGTAGTTAAAATACTATACTTTGTAATATGGTTTGGAGGGAATGTGGTGCTTTATGTTCTTAGGATAAGAAATGTGCAGTATAAGATTTTTTGGTTTTAAGGCATTTTGTTTTTTAGTTGTCATTATTTTGAGAACAGCTCCCATTAATCTACTGAATTCTGCATTTATTAGGCAATGGATTCTTGTAAGTCCTGTCAAAAGTGAGGGCTACTGTTGCCTCATAAAAATCTTACACAACAAGGGAAACTGGTGTGGAAGGTAAATTTGCTCTTGGCTTTGTGTCACGGCTACGACTATGAGGGGACTGAAGTAGATTTTGGACCAGTCTTACACTTTTTTTCTTCTTGAGTCCTCTTGACAGTGGTGTTCACAAGGCATAAGATGTGTTCCAGACAAAAGCGAAGACTGCAGGAATGGTGGGTTTGTCCTTTCTGCACATCACTTCTTCAGGCATGCATCAGCTGTGATGCAAATAGAAACCTTAAATTAGCTAAGCGGCTAATGGTCTGTATGAGTAGTAAGGTGATTACTCTTCCTGATGGCCAGAAAATTGTAGCACACCCTTTTCTGTCACCTTACTTCATCCACACCCTATTCTAACCTGTTGGAGGTGTTTGTCTCATCTACATGTTATGCCTGGGTTTTTGGACAGTGTAAGCTCTTTCCAGCAGAGGCTGTTGTTTGCTGTGTTCATATGATGTCTAGAACAATGAGGACTTGTAGCACTATTGTATATATGAGTAATAATGCTTCTCACCACTGGACTCTTTGCATGTTGGACCAAGTGGTTTTATTCTTGAGAGCAGAAAATGTGGGGTTTTCTTGTTTATGACAGATCTTCTCTCAAAATAGTTTTTCTTTAGAAGTTTTTGAACAAAGCCGACCTGCTCCAGTTTTCCAGAGTTTCTGCGAATTGACTTTGTTGCAGCCTAAAGTACGAAGGCTACAGTCTGAAATCACTATACAGTTTTGAACAACACCAAAAAAAAATCCAGTCGTTACTTAGTTTCACATAAAATCTAAAGTAAGAACATCTAAAATAAATTATCATTTATTCCAAAGAGTTTTTCAACCAAAAAGGACTATTTTGTCTACCTGTAGTGGCATAGTTCTTTTTTTTTTTTTTTTTTTTTCTTTTTTTTTTTGGCTGGGAGGAATATCACGTGGCTGTAGGGACATAACCAGGAGTACCTACAATCTTCTGTTTTCACATGTCCTTCTAGAAGAAAAAAGATATGTAGAAAAGCTGCTGATTATTTGTTCACATACTTGGTGCATTTTAATATTGGAATAGAAAATGTGCAACAGCATTAATGTATTTGGTGAATTTAGTGGTTACTGAGATTTTTCAAGTAAGTTCCTAACGTATGATTAATTTCAATTGATTTGATTTGTTTGAAGTAAGCTGGTAGGCACCTTACTGTAACACTTTTAAGACAACAGTTTTGCTTAAGGCTTATTGGATATTTTTTTCGCTTCCCTTCTCCCAGCACTGAATTTATGTAACGACAATATTGAACTATACCAAGTACTTTTCCTATTGAAATTATTAGTATGTATCTTGAGGGTATGATTTAGTTGCTTGAATGTGAAAATCTGAATTCTAGTCCTGTGGCCACACAGTACTTGTTTGCCTCAACAAAATCAGTGAAATTCCATGCTTCTCTTGGCTTACTCAGTGGTGATAACCTTCTGAATAGGTTATCAGTATAATTTACCTACTTTTTATACTTGGCCTGTAATTTGATAAGAATTTCATTTGTTAAACTGGATAATTATGTATTGCTAAATTTAATCTCAAAACATCCTCATTGCTCTTTATTGTCAGTGGTGATAAATTCTTTTGAATGATAGCATTGTGTATACTTAGTATGTAACAGACCTATTTTTGTTAGTTTGGGTAGTTTTCAGTAGCTTGATTCCATTGAAAGACATGTTGGTTTTTAAATTAAGCTTTGGCAGAGAAAAGCTTAAGTTAAACCAGGGGTTTGCTTAATACAAATATGCTGTCAAAATGATTAAACTTTTTCTTTAGTTAGCTGGTTGCTATTTTCAGGAGCAACGCAGGACTGAAGAAAGCACATTCAGTTGATCTGGGTTTCTGAATGTTCCATCATTTTTTTCACAAGTGTGTGCTTGACTACCCTTGCACTTACCAAAAGCAGTGATCTGTAATGATCTCACGTGGTTGGCAGCCCAGATTCATCTGCAAAACAGCACTGTGCCCTGCAGCACCATACTGGGGTGTGTGCTTAGCTCTGACTCAGAGATCATCATCATTTCCTGCAGCAGCTAGTTAGCCTAATACTGCGTAGCCTGAGATGTGACAAAATCGCAGCACGAGGCGATATGGCTACAGGCATTTGGACTATTAAAGCTAGACTTGTAAAGGATATGACGTGTACCTTTGTATCACATTGCAGCATGATTCCTGTCTCAGCCACCGATGAATGACATGTTTCTGCTTTTCTACAGTGATAAAGTGTGCTGGGAGACATTGGTGAATAGGAAGACCAGAATCTGTCCTGTAGAGAGAGTGACTACATTATCTGTTTTAAAGATATGGCTAATATAACGTACCGAGTAGTCAGAATATAAAGCAGGATATTACTTTCTGGAATTATTACTGTAACTTGTTTTTAGAGCTCTGAGTGGGTGATGTTTTAGTGGCTATCTGCTGAGCTGTAATATCAAACATATGAGTATCAGTAATGTAGTGTTCAGTCCAGCTTCGGTCTTACAGAAACTCTTGGGAGTTTAGCAGATTTTTGCAAAATCATACTGTACCTCCCCTATGTTAAATAGGTATGAAGCTGCTGTTGTGTCTGAGTTTGTCTACTGGGGAAAAAATCAATAAAGAAAAATCAAAGGAACAAGGTATGCTGTTTCTCTGAAGCATATGAAGAATTAAAGAATCTGTGTCAATCGGTAAACAGCCTTCACAATCATGTGAAATCTAATGCAACACTTTGGAAGGAAGAGATGATCAGATTACGTTGCTGTTTCACCAGATTGTGGGAGGAAACATGAAGTGTTGAATGCTAGTTTACCAGTTAGAGTCTTGGGGATTTTATTGGTCACTTTTAAAAATTTCATTGTTGTTACTTTTCTGTATCAGCTAAATTTATGCTAGCCACAATGAGGCAAGAGATTATACCTCCTCATAAAAATAAGTCAGAGCTCTGTAATCGATTTAAGATAGGTTGAGAAAACAATCAGTCACTTTTTAATTGGTCACACACCCACATATACATCAAACTAGTTGTCCAGCCCTTCTAAATTGTGTGCTGCCACTACCTGCACAGACTTTCTCGAGGTTTTGAAAGACTGAAAAATAATTTTGATGTAATATTTAGTTAAGCATTTGTAGAAGGGAGATTATTAAAAAGCATGCAATTATGTTAACATTGATTTATGTGAATGCTTTATCATTTAATTTATGTCTTCAAAGGTAAAATCCATTTATATGGGTAGTGGTAACTTTGCAGTTATGATTTGAAGAATGGATAATCCCAATGACTGTCTTTACCCTTTTATATTCAAGACATCTGGGGAAGTATCTTTTGCTGATGTTATTTTGTCTTTCAGATGTATGCCTACATTTGGCTTTCAAGCTGAATGTAGTTGTTTGAGGTTGTTTGTAATGATTATTTGAAAAGCTGGGCTAGAGCTTATGTTAATAGAAAGTCTAATGTTTCATTAAACTGAACCAAATTAATGGTTTGGGGACTCTATTTTGCAAATTCCAGGAAATTAAGGATTAATGTTCAAACCGGGAGCATGTTCTTCCTTACTACTGAGATGGTTAGAAGATCACAGAATGCTACGTGTTGTAGTTCCTCTTGAACCTGTCTCTGTTACATCAAATGGACAGTATGTGGAAGTTGTGCCAAAGCAAGTTTTCAGTGGAACACAGTAGTTGTGTGTTAAAAGTACTGAATTAATCTTAAACTGTAGATTCAACTTCCTGTTCGTTTCATCCACACTGCTTAAGATGACTGATAATTTGCGAGACTGCTTTCTGTGGTGGAATCACTGGTGTGAATCTCAGAAGAATAATGATGATAGTGTAACCTTGTGGCAGTACAGCTTACAGAAATGTGTGGACAGTCTTGTTTTTAGCTTGTCCATGTGAGAGTTAATTGCTAGCATAGTAGTATGTCTTAGAGAATTTGAGGAATGTAATGTGATGTGGTGGTACTTCAAGACATAGTTCAGGAAAGGGGGAAATTTGCTCATTTTGGATCCCATGGTACTGTTTTAATGACAATTTGAGTGTTTCTTAGGTCTAAATCCAATGTAAGTCATAGGCACAAATTCTAGAGCAAAACAGTTGTCGTCAGTGGAAGCAAAAAATGTGAGATTTTGTCTAATTTTTCTTGTAAATGCATTGCTCATGTCTGAGATAACAACAACCTTTGTGTAATTAACAGTTTATAAATAGTGAAGACTTGAGTAAAATTGCTTTTTTGAAGGAGGGTTCTATCTCCATGTTTCAAGCCCTATTTTGGCAACGAAGTTCCAAGAAAATTGCCAAACAAACCCCAAAGCAAAAAACCAAAATCGGCAAGAACAAAACTCTACTCTCAGATACTGAAAACTTGGAGTTCCTGAGTCATTGTATGAATCCAGAAGCTAGAGCGTGAAGAATAACTGCACGTGCTACATCATAGAATTATAACAGTTAAAGATGCACTCACTTTAGTTTGCCTGCAATCCTGCCTGTATTGGAGCAGATGTTGTTTAAACACTTTTAATATAGACTTATGCCATCCTGTGTTGTGTAGTTTGACAGGCAATATTTCCTGTAGCGTCTCAGGCTGTTCTTGTTGCTGCCACCGGCACTGCTAGATCTGGCACCTAAAGCTATTGCTGCTGTTGTGTCAGATAGACTTTCATAGCAGTGGACAGTAAGTTAACTGATGTGTTCAAAATTCGAATGTTAACTATAATTATCACCGCTTGCTTTTTTGTCTCCACAGTGGATTTTGCTTTACTAGTCATTTTATGTGATGCTTCATTCTTGACACACCAAGGTGAATTAAGTCTTCATTGTGAAATTTTTCCTCTTTATAGGATTAGCTCATAGCTGTTTACACACTATAAATCATATCCTTGCACTCGTTTTCTTCCTTTTCTTCTTTCTTCTGCAGTGAGTCACTGACACTTGCTTTCATGAATTCTCTGTGACCTACTTCTATTTGTGAGCAATTAGTACATTACTTTGGTAGTAAAATACTCCTTTCCTGGTAGGGATATTTTTACAGGGCAGACTATATGCAAAATCTGTTTTCGTAAATTGCTTGTATACTGTGCTGTGCTTAAGATGCCCTTAGTCTTTTCTCTGTATTCTTGTGGGATACTGTATCATTGTATAGATCTGTCTAGTATGGGAAAGTATACTAGGGATAAAAGTTAATTTTAAATGGTCATTTTGCCTTGTTTCTGTGTTCTTGGATTTTCATGAGAAAATAGGGTGTTATTGGCCACTGAAGGGATCAGGAGAACTATAAATGAGAAATGAAGCTTACTTGGTCCTGAAAATTCCAAGTTTCACTAACACATTACTTACTCGCTGAAAGCAAGCTGGGTAAACACGAAGTATGGATGGATTTTGTGGACCAGAGTCATTCCTGGAGGTACATTTCATTTCATTAGAGCTCTACTTGGAGACTTTTAGTGTTGAATGCATACTGGGTTGTTTTTTTTTTCTATAAAAATGTTACTAATTTTCCAATTTCACTCAGCATATTTTCATGAGATGTAACCATGTGGATAACTTTAAGGTCAGACTGTGTTATAGTTGTGCTGGGTCACTGTTTGTGTGAAAGAACTTGAAGTATACCATGCAGAGAAGAAAACTTCCTCTCTCCCTGGATAATGCATCACTCTTCTCAGAGCCTGTATGAGAGATTGCAACCCAGCACTATTGTGTTTTGATTTCCAGAAAACCTATTTTAGGCTTAAGGGATTCTAAAGTTGTAAAGGGATTGTAAAGTTGGTTCAGAAATTTGGATACTCGGATCATTAAAGTGTCATAGTATGTCAGGGGGAAGGGAACATTTGGTGGCATAACATGGATGCTTTATCAGTACTTATTTGGGACGGCCTAGTAATTTGTTTCTGACCTCACTATTTGAGTAATCCAGTTACTTGAAATATACACCACTGAACCTTTTTTTAATACTGCACCATGCTATTTTTAATAGTATAAATGTGCATGTACATATAAGTGTTAGGTCTGTGGCAGCAAACTGAAACATGTAAATCATCTGATCTTTCTTAGTTTGTGTGCTGCTTGATGATTAAGCATTACCAAAAAAAAAATAATAGAGAGCAAGTGGATGTCAGAAGCCTTGTGTTGTCATACCTGCTGATGACTACCCGTGGAGATGTTTGAATTGCTTCACTGGAGATTATGCAGACGTTTCCAATTACCTCACCGTGACTTTGCAGCAAAGCAATGTGATCTGCATGTATAATAGATTGCCTTCCTCAGTAGGTGTGCTGTCGCATGGAGCCAAAGTTTGCTCCCAGACCTAGTCTACACAGTGGGTTTTGTACAGGGGTAATTATTTGATCTGTAGCTACTCAGTTAATTTTGCTGATGTAGCTTTGTTAGTACACAATTAGAGTTGAAAAAGTTTGTATTCTCATGGCTTATTTTCATTTCCATCTGGGAAAATCTGAACTAGTAAAAGACTTTTACCGTATAGTGTAACTGTGTCTGTAGAAGAGGCAATATGCTCGTGTAGCTATACCAGTATAGATACACAGCTAACTCTTAAGTGTAGATACTGTATATCTAATAAAAATTTGTGGTGGGAGGAAGTCATTGATGTAGTTTCTGTAGTTTTGTAAATGGTGTCAGCTGTGTGCCAGCACATATTTTGTTTGTTTTTCTATTCAATTTATCATTAAGTTTTGTTAAGTAAAAAATAATAAACAGTTAGTTACATAAGCTCAGTTTTCATCTAGATAAAAAAAAAAAAAGACTAGACACACAGTTTGTTTATATTGGTATTTGTTGTTTTGCTATTAAAGGGATGTAGCTATGTTTGGGAACTCCAAGGGCAAAACAACTAATTTGTTATAGTTCTATATAACTTGTGGGGAACGTCACCTTGCTGGCTGCACCTCTGTGTCCGGTGATGTCATGGTGTGACCATGGAGTGTTTGGTTGCTTACATTTCAGCATGACTTTGCAGACGGCCGGTTCTGACTGAACAAACAGCCTCTTCATGAAAGCCACCATAGCTGGCATTAATTGATGCCCTCTTCGGCAGGCTCAACAGATACCAACAGCTGAATGGGCACAGTGAAAGGATTATGCCCCCCCCCTCCCCCGCCCCCCCCGGGAAAATAATGCTTCTAGATGCTTAATTATGATTTTTAATTAAAAAACTTCTGGTCAGCTGACAGTGGGAGGGAAGGAGAACATGGGTCTCAGTAAATAGAAGCGGGTCTTTTGTTTGCAAGCTAAATTTCTGAACTGCAGTCAATGTGTGCATGCTCAAATGTGGGGCACTGATGGTGCTGCCAGAGGTCTTCGGGAACAAATGTAGTTTTGAGATTGAATGCCTTCTGCTTAATTGTTCGTAACCAGTGAGGGACATAGTTTTCAAACACCCATATTTTGTCCTAAATGGTGATTATTTTTTTTAAGGTGTTTTCTTTATTTCCTGAGTTCCAATGTGTTAACTGCTTAATCGCCACTTACTACTCATGTTCAAGCTAAAGACAGTACAGAGTATTAATTGCAAAATATTTATCATTGTATGGAAGCTGTGATATTTATATAATGTTGCCTCTTGCCTCTTTTAAAAGTTCAGAAATAAAAAGGAACAGAACCGTTTTCCTGTTATTTGCATTAATTCCTTTGAAGAAAGGGTGCTGACTTACCTCATATTGCTTAGTTTAAAAGTAGGTATTTATTACAAATTTTTGACAACTCTCATACATGTAAGAGGAAAGGAGAGAGAGGTAAACCACTGCAGTTAATGCCAAAGTGTGCAGAAGGGATGAAGCTCATTTCCCTCACGTGCCAAATCCTCAGTAGGCAACTGTGCTTCATCCTTGCGGTGCTTTCCAATCAGTGGATGTGTATCCTCACTTCTGGTTCTCAAGAGGTTAAATAATGGCAGTGCTCAGGACTTTCCGGTCTTACAGGGAGAGTGTGTCTGCAGGAGACTAACATCGTTGAATGCTTTTCCCTCCCCCCCTTCCCTCTGGGCTGCAACAAAAGGAAGTCGGGTTTTGTTGTTGTTTCGGAAACTACTTTCAGAAACTTTCTACTGAATTAAGTTGCTTTAGGTGCTAGCTCGTGCGGCTGTACTATTTCACCATCATTCCAGCTGTTTTTAAAGATCATGTGGCAGCAGTATATGGGAGGGGGAGGCTTGCAGATGCCCCTTTACTAGGAAGCACTCATGTCTCTGCTTCTGTTTCAAAACTGTGTGGAGCATTTGCTTCTTAAGCGGTGATAGGGCTTATGTATTTAGGTGGGTTTAACAGTGATTTTGGTGAATACAGGCAAGCCCCCCCGCTTGTGCCCCTGTGTGTGTAGGCTATCTTTGATAACTCTGTTTTTCTTGAAGATGTGAAGTTTATAGAAAAGGGAGTTTTAGTGCAAGAGGCATCAAGATTTGCTGGGGTGGTATTTGTGAACCTTCTTATTCTATTGTCTTATAGCTAAAATTCTAGCCAGTTTTGTCAGCATTAAAATTAACATAGGTAACCATTGGCATTAGCTGAACTCTGATAAAGGGTCTTACATAAGAGTATTTTATTGTGTACTTGGCCACAAGGTGGACCTTGGGGATGTTTCTTTACAAGTGCTGAGGATGATTAGTTTGAGGAACTTCTAAGACTTTCTCACACGTAATGAGGATTCTGTCCTTGAATCTGTAGTGAAAGAACTCCTAATCAAGGAAAGTAAGTATTATCATTCTTGAAGTGAAACATCCTGGAGCATATGAGCGTAAGGACTCTGAAAATGCTACTAATTTACATGTTTTGAAACTTGGCAGAAAAGTGAAAATTCTGAGTGTCCTAAGCCAAACTATCTGCATTGTAATACTAAAAATTGTGCCCTTAGTTCAAGAAGACCCCGGCCCAGGTGAAGACCTTTCCCCTGAGCATGCGTAATAGCTATAACTCGATTGTGCAATGATATGTAAATTACTAACCAATCAAATAGGGATAGGAGGTACTAATGTGATAATGATATTGTAAAATGTGTATATAAACCACATGGAGAGTCCTGTTCAGTGTGCATGATTTTTGGAAATACTCCACCTTGCACCCTGGCCAGAATAAAGCAATGTCTCCTCTCTAAACATAGTCTCTGTGTTTCGGGAGAATCAGAACTTTGACCTTTTTACAGGTAACAATTCCACAAGTGATTTTTTTTCAAGTGATGGAAGCTGAGTCCTTCCAGCTCAGGGATGCCCCAGGCCCAGCTGTGAAGTGGAGCGGGGCAGTTCCCCCACACTGAAGAGCAGTGCTGGCAATTCTCTGGCAGACAGCTCTCCTACTGCCTCATGAGGAGTCCAGCAAGGTCTGGGACAACTTGGCTGCAACTGTTGGCAGGTGTATCTGCATCCTCCAAGACACTGGAAATGTGGTGTGCTTGCTATGCTTATGGCATCTTTTACAGGAGAGGTGAAGGACTCTTTGTAATAGACTGGTTGCCATCTCTGCCAGTCAGGGTGGAGGTGTCACCAGCTAAGTGTCTCCAAACAGAACAGTGGCATTTGAGAGCTGGACTAGTGTCATGCCTCCACAAAATGCTTGAATTAAAAATCGCATACGCATCTTTCAGGTCTAAGGCAAAGATCCTCCTCTGAGTAATGCAATTTGAAACAAACTATAGTTGAGTAATTTGTTTAAGCTTGTTCTTAAAGCAAAAGATGAGGTCAGGATATTTGTGAGAGAAGACAAGGGAAAGTGGTGTTTTTATATTTTTTCTTGTTTTTCCTTTGAGTGAATTTACAAACTTTTATTTTAGTATCATATTACTTCTTTCAGGTTTTTGTCCTATTAAACTCTCATTTTGCTTTTCATCTGTTTAGTTGGTTTGGTTGCGTAATGCTGTGAAAAAGGTTGCGTTGAAGTATTGAATAATGGAATGAGGCTTATTCAATGCTTTTCAAAAATTTAGTTGAGTAGTATTCTAAATTTTCTATTCTAGCATTCCCTTGTTGTAGACTACCTTCTGCCAGAAGGTTAAAGTTTTATACTTACAGGCACACACACACACATCACGCACACGGCTTGCTTTTTTGGATGTTATTAGTTACAGATGAGCTATAATCTTTGTCTTTTTTTGGTGTGAATTAAGTAAGAAGTTAAGTCTGCCAATTTCAGAAGAATCATGACTCAATAAAAGGCAGGAGTCTTCCAGGAATATGCATCAACAATAAGCTAGGAGTAATCAAAATATTTTAAGATCCAATACAAGCTATAATTGCACAATTGTATTTTTGAAATAGGAAAATGAAGATGCAGATAGGCAGAAGTTTTTAGCAACCTTCTTAGAAGCCAAGACCCTTTCTAGCAAGGGAGAGTAAGTTATTTAGCAATTAGTCTGTAAGTATTTTATTTTTCAGTTAGAAAATAAACAGTAGTATGAAAAAGTAGCTTTTAGCTTTAGGATCCTGCCCAAAGAGGAATAAAAAAAGTTCAGACTTTTTTGTTCCTAGTAGGTTTGATGTTGGAATGTCATTTTTCTTCAGTGAGGTGTAGTGATCTGGCATTGTCTTACCTGTTCACCCCTTGCGTCTTTGGTAGTATTTGCTACAGGTTTAAAGACAACACATTTAATTGTCATGTGCTCCCTCATAGTTTTGGGGAGATTGGCAGCTACCAAATTTAGTAAGGGAGGAAAGAAGCAGTCCTGTCTGGACTCACTACTCTTTTGAGTAAAAATGAATTGTTACTATTTAATTATCAGAGAAAGGAGTCAGATGTAAATAGAAATTATTTTAGGGGTTAAACCAGAAGAGAACTACTGGGTTTGAAAGTGAAACTATGTGAAATCTCTCTATTTCAGGCAGCTCCCAATTTCCTACCCTTGAATTTTAGGATATGATTAATTTAGTTGTACTTCAAGATTATTACAAAAAAGGGGGGGAGGGTGTGTTTAAAAAAAAAAAAAATCTCAAAACTGTCTTAAAAATTGTGAAATAATGTAGGGAGTAACATTTTTAGGAGCTTGTCTTTTAGTGGCTTTTCTCATGGGGAGAGTCTCTGGAGTGCAGTGCAGAGCAGACAGCGTTCTGTGTGATAAAGGATACTGTATAGACTTTTGTTTTAATAAGCCTCTGACTCTTTTTATGTGGAAGTAGCCTTGGCAATATAAATTAGTTTGACGGGTACAAACAAATTGAGGTGGTTGAAAGGAAGATGAAGCACAGCTTCTGTGGCAAGAAGCAGAGCAGATGAAATAATTTCTTCTTTCCTTCACCCAACTGGAAATAGATCGGTCATTTCTGAAGTGTATCCTAGACATCTACTGAGGCAGCAGACTTTCTAGGCTGGCTGCGTGTATAACCAGGTGATAATTTCAGACCATGGCAGACTAACCCTTTGGGACTTTTATGGAGTATTGACACCATGCACGCTCTTGGCCAAGAGAAGCGCTCCCTAAAGGTACTCTGTGTGATCTGGGGAATGCTTTCAATGCAATGAGGAGGTCTGTCTGGCTTGTGATCCTGGCCCACTAGTTCCATGATACATGGTGAGTTATGAACCTCTGATGTTCAGAGCTGTGGTTGTTGGAAACAACCATCAGCAAGCAAAGAAAGCCAAGAACTGGTAGGTCTAAGTGGAAAACAGAATGAGAAAGCTCAGGAGAAGGTGGACAAGGTTTCACTGTGGTAGGTATCTGGGTAAACAGGTCTTCCATCTGTGGTTTGGAGACACTCCCATGTTTTATCTTAATTCTGAACTATGCTGGCCTCAGTTTCAACCGGAGTTACAGAAAGCTCAGCGTATGTGCTTAGCTCCCTTGCAGTACTGAAGTAGCCTGGGGAATTGGCTGTGGTTAGTCCTGGAGTCTGGATGGAGGTTGTTCAAAGGAAATATGACTGTAACAGGACCCGTTTGTTTATTGGTTTTGTTTAGGGTTTTTTGAAGGGCTGGACTGGATAAAAATTGCCGATAGATGTGCTGCTCTGTTCAGTGTCAGTGTGGAAAAGGCTTTTGCTCTATACATTAACTTCAGCTGCGGGTGGAAGGGTAAGGAGGAGATCCCCCAGCTACCTTCTTGCCTGAGTCTGACTTGGTGTTGTGAGCAGCAGTAACCACAGGGCACCAGCCTAGCTCCTAAAAGTGGGGACGGAGCCAATGGCAAGCACCGCGTGTGACAGTGTCCATGCTACAGCCTGGCAGAGGGCACTCAGGCTGGGTGGAGTGGAGGGTCCAAAGGGAGCAGCAGCAGTGAATGGCATCCAGCAGCCCTGACTCATCTCCCTCTGCTCCCCACACTCCCCCAGTTTCTCCCAAGGTGTTAACAATGAGCAAGGGGGCAGAGTGAGAAACATACTGCCCCCAGCCTGCCCCCAGCCTGACCACCACAACATGATAAGAAATGTCTGGTTGCATCCTCTTATCCCAAGAGATGCACCCGGAGCTTGTAGTCTTAGAGTCAAAATTTTGAGTGATCCAGCTTAATGTGAAAGTGCTGAGGATGGCCTAGAGCTCAGTGAGACCTGTTTCTTAAACCTCCTGTCTGTGCTGCAGCCTTGATAGACATGTGCTCCAGTAAGTAGGGTATTTCCTGTCTAATGCAAATGGTTTCTGCAAGGTTATCTACTATGCAAGTCGAGGCACTTCATTTGGTTAACATCTCCAGACTATTGATGCTTTGATCTCACAGGTGTGATGTATGACACTTTTTTTTTTTTAAGATAGCACTTGTTAAATATTATAAACCATCACTGTGGCTCCTGATTCCTCCCCCCCTCCCCCTCCCCCTTTTTTTTTTCTGCATCTCCGGAATTATGTAAAATAATGATAATCGTGCTTAACAATGATTTAGGCCAGCCCTGTGTATTTTTCCTCTACTTCTGGTACTAGTTTCCTACTTACCTTTCTGTTTTGAAAGAGTAGTATTTGTGCGTTGAGGAATTTAGTTAAATAACTCAGTATGGTAGCAAACATGCTGTTCCCCTAATAACTTGGTTTATGTCTCTTCCCAGAACACAATGAAATTAAAACAGAAATTCAAGAAGCAGTGGGATTCAAATGAACCCATCAGCATGTTCTCAATAGGTTGTATGATACAAAGATGAAAAAACTGCATTTTGTGGATATGAAGCAGGATTATGCAGTGAGCTGTTTTACGTTCCTGAGCATCGTTTTTGTCTGCTCTCTGCTGCCTGCTAACTTTGTATGCATTACAGACTTTATCCTGTATATAGCTATTTAATGAATATTGTACAACTATGGAGTTAGTAGTTAGCTTAATACTCTTTTTTATGTTACATAATTAAATATTTATCTCTTTAACAATTTAAACCTCAATCAGTTGTTTTAGGAAGGAACAGAACAGATAAAAATACACCATCTTAGTTCCATAGAAGTAGTTCAGATTTCTTGGAACTCTACTAATTTTGTCCTGTGTAAGAAGAAGAAAAATTATGGATCAGAATTGCTTATAGGAAAAGTGAGATCAGTCAGTGGAGTTAAATACACAGAACACATCTAACTCACAAGTACAGTTGAGAAGGCTTAATGAAGGACCTGTTTATTTGTTTTGTGATACACTGGAGGGATGGAAATTGAGAGGCCTTCAACAGCGTAAGAAGTCTGTCTTGCGACAGTCTTCTTCAGGTCTGAACAGCAGAGATTTTGCAGATATTTTTGCAATTCTGTGATTTTTCTTGGCAGATATTTTTACAAAGATGCTGTCTTGCATGTATTTGAACCCTTCAGGCAGTCCATGCAGAGGGTGATCATGCATCCAGTTGGTTTCATTTTAAGTTTTATTTTTACTGTAGATTTTTTTAGAAAGACAAAGAAAAAGACTGAAGTCTCTTCTTGTGTGGTTGAGGAAGGATGAAGTTCTGGTGGCACAGTGGCATGCTGATAATGGTAGTAATGGCAGGGAAAAAGGTGTTGAACACGAATGCGTGAGTACCTAGAGAGCACCCTTAGCTTGCTGACCATGCCTACTTGGCCAATAGCTAAAACTGAAAGGCTCACTGTAGTCTTGCAAAGATTCAGGACAAACTCTGCTAAACTAGGGCTGCTGGCAGCTGCATACTTTATCTTGGTGTGTTGTGTTTATAATCTTTTGACAGCGCACTCATTTCTTCAAACTAAAACTGGCCTCACTTAAATTGCCTAAACCTTAAATACAAAAGAGTAAAACCTGAATCCCTACATTACAGCAGTTAAAATTTAAATCCCAAGTCCCTTTTTTTTCCAGCTCATTAAAGACTTCTGTGGAATAATTCCTCACAGAGAGTAGGATGTATAATAAATAGAATGTTTGGCTGTATGTGTAATGTTTCAGATATAGGATATTATATATATGTCTTTATATAAACATTGAAAACATATAGTAAAAATAATATATAAACATTGAAAGACATTAGAAGAAAAAGAAAATTCTGGGTGTTACTGATGGTGTATTTTAATAGCATTCAGAGAGTTTGCATATTTCTCTCAATGATTGTAGCATCTTGAAAATTTACCTACTTCAGTCTAGGAAATGACTTTCAAAATTGTATACCTTTGCTTCCTTACTCTTCAGTCTCCCTTAGTTACAGAGTAGAACAGGGGAGAAACCAGTAGCACTGAATGGAGCCTGTGGATTTTGCTTGTGTAACCCTAATTCCACAATATTCAGAGAGGAACAGAGTTGGTTGATTCATTTTCTTTTATAAAGCAATCTAGGTGTGAAACTACCATTAACTGCAGGCCATATGTTACTTTGACATCCTGGATCAGGAGACGCTTCATTAAATACAAGCTTAAAGGCTCCTTTTGACAAGGAAGCTGCTGCAGTATCAGTGTGCGTCATGTCTTCATGGCAGCTGTTTTTTGCATTCATTTGAGTTAATGTCCCACAGAACTTCCCTGGATTGTGGAGAGCTTGGATGCACTCACCAAACTGCTTTTTAATGCAAAAGGTTTCTTTTTCTTTAAGAACAAAACAAAAACGCCAAACCAAAAGAAGCTAAATTCCTGTAAATGTTTTAATTTTTTTAAGTCAGTGCTGTGTGCACTGTTGACTTTTCAGTGTTGCTGTTCATGAAGATAGTAAATAACCATGAAGTCATAGGTTAGCTAGCTTCATTACAAGTTAAATATAACTGAAATATAACTTAAATTTAACTTTTCTGTATAAACAAAGTGGCCACATCTCAAGTCTTACTAGGAACAGCGTGTTCCTCCTGAAGTAGTTTTTGGCTGTGCAGTTTTAACACCAGAGAAATTGTAACTAACTTTTCTGTTACTAGAGCCTTTATGGAATTGCTGGTCCTGCATTATTAGTCTCTTTTGTGTCTACGTGGTCAGGCTTTGCATTCTATTTGCACTTCTATTAGCAAATAAAACATTTTGTTCACAGCCTCTCTTGAAATAGAAGTCCCCTTTTAATCTTTACCTTCAGCTAAACTACTGTATTACACTGATACCAAAATTAAGAAGCTGTGTTGCGGAGTAGTGCTGCACTCAGCATAGCCTGTGAAAGGTGGTGAACTGTCATAATAGCTTGCAGCCAAACCCATCTTCATTACAAGTGTAAATATTAATAATTGAGGATGTTGAAATGAAATCATTATAAATGATTAAAGCAGGTGCCAAATTTCCCATGAAAAGCATGGCAAGTGGTAATCTTTGTCAATATAGCCTTCTTTCCCTTTTTTTTTTTTTTTTAAAAAAAAAAAGGCAATTAACCTTTGCTGCCAGTAATTTGCTCACATATTAGCCCTCATTCCGAGGAAGAAACTTCAATTTCAGTGCGTATCTCTTGCAATTTTTTCTGTTTCTTGATTACTCTCTCAGGAAACCTGCATTTAATATTTCAGGTCTGTGAAGTACTGCCTGTCCTGGAAGAACTTGATTTCTACTTCAACTTTTTATTTCATTCAGTGTTTCTGAGAGCTTGTGGAGTGTGGCTGTATGTTAGTGGCCATACTGGTACTTTTGTCTTGTGCTTTGCTGGTTTCAATCTAGCAGTTCTCATAATCTCTGCTGAAATGGCTTTTCCCTGGTATGAGAAGA
>VZSZ01006528.1:226836-240904 GCA_013398815.1 Ibidorhyncha struthersii | reverse complement strand
TTTTTAAGGAGCAAGGTAATAAAGCTTTATGCAACTGAGTTGCATCTTTCAGCAGCTGTAGTTCACCCTTGCTTTGTGAGTAACAAAGTTGAGTACTTTTTATGTAGTGTCCTCTATCTGTTTTATCGTGAGTACTTCTCATGGGAAGCGTTGATCATCTGTAGCAGCTAGAGGAGAAGTGACTCAGAGTTTAGTGAGTTGGGCATGATAATGGGGTTGGGATGAAGGAGGTGAGGTGTGGTGAGAAGTCAGGATAGGTAGGAGAGGTGCCAGCGGGCAGGAGCGTCAGTGGTGGAGAGCAAGGAGGTAAGGCAGAACCTGTCTGTGGGGGATTTGGAAACCAAATATGAAATTATGAATTGGATTCCAAGATAAGGAACAGTGCCAGTCAGGGCACTGCTGCTGTGGTGTAGTGCCAACTACTTCCAGATAGATAGTCATCCGGGACTGCCACTTTAAGTTGTGGGCAACAGGCTAAAGTCCAGGAAGGATCTTCCTGGGGCAGAGAAGATGGCAAAGGTCAAAAAATGTAAACTTTTGATTTTCTTCAAGTTTTGTGTCCACCCCAAAGTTTAATTACAGTTTACCATGACTGATTTTTTTTTTCTTTGTTCTCCCCTACTCTCTTCTCCTTGGAAAAAAGAAGTTTTTCTTTCTCCCCTTTTTTTTTTTTCCCCCAGCGCTCTAAACCCCGTGTCATATCTGCTGCCTGGCTTGCTAGTCTCTTCTCTGTGCCAGGCAACCTGATCACAACATGAAATCCCAGGCTTTAGAGAATTGCATTTTGAAAGTGTAGTGCTCTGTGGTTTACCAAGGTTTATGTTACCCTAAGTTACAATCCCTGTAGACTGTTCCTGCACTGATATAACTTTCCTGCAGACAAAGAGGCTTTCTTTCAGGGCTTCGTCTTATCAGTTGGTTTATCTTGTCAGATTTGAACGGGAGAATGGTTTTATGAGGACAATAGAAGGGGAAAGTTACTTGATGTGTTCAGAGATCTAGGAAAAACGATTTTGTCTGCCAAATGGCTTTAACTTCTGAGATTCTTTTGTGTACAGAAAGTTGCCATTTCAAGGCTAAATACAATTCAGTAAGTAGTGCTTTGAGACTTCCTTAGTGTGACCCTGCTTTCCATTTGCGGTGTTCTAGCAGCTAGATCATCTTTCAGGGTTCCCTGAAGATTTTTTTTCCCTCACCCACAAAGATCGTCTTCTATAATAGCATTTTTCTGAGGAAGGAGTTGTGTTTCACAGATTATGCAGGGTGAGTAACATAATTTCAAAATCTTTGTGAAACAACTGAAAAAAACAAAGCTACAGTGAAAGCTCTAGGGATGGATTTGTCCTTTCATGCAGTGATTTGCATCTTACCTTACTGGTAAGACAAATAGGAGACTTCATGTTTTTATTTTTTGTTTCTCAATAGAACATTTCATTTGAGTGTGATAAAAGATAAATTCTCCATGCAGCTGCAGCCACATCTGAGCAAATAGCCATGTTTTTTATTAATGGCAGTTGGGGAGAAAGTTTTCTCATTATGTAAAATCTTGATTGGAGGTAATGCCATTATACTCCCCAGAAATAATTCATAAAAACAACCCCCCAAAAAATCAAGATAACTTGAATTAGCTATCTTTGATTATGATTTGTGAAAGGTGTTGCACTAACTTCACCTGAAGAATGTGAAGTTTGCATTTTAATGTAAAAGTGAATATAAGGCAGTCATTTATTTACATAGGAAATAGTGGCAGAAGTGATAAAGCTCTCAATTTCTACAGATAAGTGCAAATGATACTGATAAACATCTATCTGGAATCATCTTTGTAGCAAAATCAGTGAAGGATGCTTAGAATTTGTTGATAATAATGTTTGTTTTGCTGAGAACATATCCAGGTGTTAGGTGCTTAAAATGTATTCTCTCCTTGTGACAGGAGATGTGGTGATCTTTTAGATCCAAACTTTAGCCATGCAAAGCTGCTTTAAAGTCATGTAATGGGGTCTCTTAACTGCACCCTGCACCACGGATGCCATAGTGATACTATCACATCATCATGGATAGATGCAGTCTGTGTATCCTTTAACGAATGTCTAATGAGTACCATAAGTTTTCTCCTGGATTCAGTTTTAGATTGGAGAATTGCAAAGGAACAGTTATTCAAGCTTTTAAAAACAAGTGTAGCAGATAAAGTGAAGCTTGTCGTAATACAGTACAAGAAAAGTTACCAAAAATACAGTGACATATGTCTTATTTAAGTTTTGACTTTTCCAGTGCTCTAAATGTGAATCTTGCAATCATTTTGTGCTTTTTTTCTTACATAGATCTACACAAATGATAAGTATATACTCATGAAGTAACTCATTGTTTAATTGATGATAATAATTAAGTGATATGGAGAGTTAGTGTGCAATACATGCAAATGAACTTTGCATTAACCTAGTAAACAGTTGGGAATGGCTACTTGCTGCTTCATAAAGCATTTTTCAAGGGGAGACTGGTCTTAGTGCTTGACTTTTTTTGCATATTGCAGGTATCTTCTATACTGCTTTTATAATGAACATTTCCTCTGCCTCTCTTTTTTTTTTTTATTTTGCTTGTTTTCAGTATTATTTTGGATTATTTTTGCATCTGTTTTACTTAGCTGTTTATGCTATTAAACTCCATCCTTTCTTTTGAATTTTATTCAACTCTACACCTTATTAGGACTAATCAGTCTTGCTTTTTGGCTTTTATATAGAGAACATAATGTTACAAAATTCAGTTTTTGATAGATCTACAAATATGGTCTGAATCTGCTTCTGTTGGAACCTACTGTGTTAATGAAATGGTTTATATATATGAATGTTTCCCCTTTTAGTGGTTTTGAGTTTTTCTAAACCTTTTAAAAAAAAATTCTGATTGCATTGCTGTAAACATTAACATATGCACTTAAGTTTATACACAGTCTGTTTGACGTCAAGATACTATTTTCCTGTTGGGGATTTATGTTTGTGAGAATATTTGTTATAGTAGAAAGAGGAAAAAAGAGGAACGCTTCTGCCTAACAAATACTTAAAACCTCTATCATGTATTTAAGAAATATATCTCCTTTCCCAAGTTTAATGGATGTGTTAATTTACTATTTATCTCGCCTAATGATCTTGAGAAGTGGAAAATTAGTGGCTTTGCAGATGAAAAATGTATGAGTAAAAAAATGCATTCATCTTCTTAGGCATCATCTGTTCCATTGACAAAAGGCACAGATGTGAAATTTATCTCAATAATTAGATTTATAATTATTGTATCATCATCAGATTGATAAATCATTGCTCTTTGTGGCATGTGATTTGGAGCTATAGTTCATGCAACAGAAATAGGTTTAATCATTGAGTGGTAATTTGAAGCTTGAGACTGTTTTTCACATTATGCTAGTATATCTTTATGTATTATAAAAAGCGTATGGCAGAGAAACAAGCTGCAGTCAGGGAAGAACATTTTGTAAATGACTCTACAGGGGAATGCCGCTCTTTGCACGGAACAGCAAACATGCAAGCCTGAAAAGTATCCATGGTGCATTTTCTTTGGAAACTGCTGTCTTTGCTGTTGTCCAGTATGATAGTAGACTTCCTGGACATGCCTGCAAAAACAAATTAGCTCTGATTTTTAATAGGGGACTGGGAAGCGAAGGAGCAAAGTAGCAGAATCTCAAAATGCTCGTATGCAGTACATGCTGTATTTCTGATGCTAATGTCTTCTCTTCTCTCTTTTTGCGCACAGTTGTAGAACAAGCAACAGGAAGAGTTTGATGGGCAATGGCCAGTCTCCAGCTCTGCCTCGGCCTCATTCACCGCTGTCAGCTCATGCAGGTGATTTTATTTCTATGCTAATGCTACCATTATTAAAATGTCTATATGAGGAAAGGACAACAGACAAATTCTTTATCCCACTACTCTTCTTTCCACTGTTTGTAATAGTAAAAAGTTGCATATAATTCCATCCAAATTTCTGTTATGTTTAGATCCATAAATACTGAGTTAGGGTGAGAAGCAGTCCACAAATACCTGACAGGGATCAGGTACCTATTTTTTTATTTCCCCTCCCTGCAACCTGACATTCTGATGCGTTTTCTCCCCCCCACCTTCCCTTTCTGGGCCTAGTTCAGTGCAAAAAGGATATAAAATAGCTTGCATACACGATAAAGATAGTGGAATCATTGAGCAGGGTTTTATATTCTATTCCTAGTGCTTTTGCTCCCTAGGATTTGTGGTGTCAGGCTCATTGCTGGAAATTTCTGTGCTTGACTTTACACAGCAATAAATAAATGATAATTTTGTTTTGCTTCTGAAGCACTTAAAGATTCAGTGGAAGTCCATAAATAAATATTTTATTGATAATGATTGTCTTCATTTTAAAAAACAACATTTTTAGCATACCAAAACACATTTCCTCAAAGTTTTATTGTCTTTTTATGGGTTTTGGGCAGTGGCTGTAACTACATGCCAAAATGAAAGCCCCACCACCACTTACTGTGTTGTCAATGACACTGAATACTTCAGAGATCTGCTGTCAGATGGATGCTAAAAGAGAAGGTGCAGAGTTTCAGTTGAATTTTTGAAGAAGGTGGTGAGTTCAGTAAGGCATCTCCAGTTTTATTGCGGAAGCAACATTACTAGAGAAAAGGTGGCGGATTTCACTTTGAGCAGCAGGTTATCCACAACCAGCAATCCAGACAGCATGAAGATTTGTGCAAATCAAGGCAGCAGAGCATTTAAAGAAAAATATGGTGCAGACTATTTTAACACTGAAAAAAAGAAATGTTGGAATGTTCAGGATGCCTCTCCGAATCCCCCAAATGCAGAAATTGCCATTTGGAACAGGGGATCTGTGATCACCATATAAAGAGCCTTTAGTTGAGCTGTGCTGATTTGATGAAAGCAACTGCAACGCTTGCTGGGAGAACTAGCACATCTGCTGCTACGAGTGACTATACCATCGGTTTGGAAGCTGATGGCTTAGACCAACGATGCCTAACAGTCTTCAGAAGTATGGAGTGACCAGCGTGCATTACCTGGGACCTGCATATAGGTTGTGTATTTGATAAATGCAGAGTTCCTATCTGGTAGTGGACTTGTGCTTTCAGCAAGTTGCTTTGTCTTTTTGAATCAGTTTCTCAAATCATAAAAGGGGAATAAAATTGCTGATGTCACAGCTGTTGGCAAGTGTCTCTGAAGGTGGAAAACTGATACTGTAAGGATTAAGACAGGTTAAGTGTAAGCTGTCCTTTTCCTTAAACTGAGCAGTATGTACTGTGTATTCAAAAACCTATTGTGGAAGTTTTGCAACTTCTTCAGTTACCCAAGATACAGTAGGTTCTCTTAATGCTGATACGTTCTCCCAAGGTGTGTGTGCTGGACACTTCAACAGCACTAGCAAATCTCATATGTGTGTTGAAAATTTGCATGTGTATGGCTGGCTCTGTTATTAGCTTGCCTCTGTGTAGTTAATTACCGTAAATATTCGCACAACCATTGGCTGCTACCTCAGCTGTCTAGTGTGCCTAGACTGGTCCCCTGAAGGGACAGTTTGAAGTTGAAGTATGCTCAGAGCCACCCTTGACAGGTTTTGTGTTTTGTCTAGTGATCAATTAGGTACTGCCTGGAATTGATTTCGTAGGTGAAATTTTTTTTTTCATTTGTACTTTAAATCACTGTGAATGTCATCCTAATTCACACAAATAGAAAGATGCATATTTTGTGGTTAAAAGCACAGCAAAGCCACATTAAGTTATGAATTTCCATCTACATATACAGTAGGAGTTCAGCATGTCAAGTGTTTAATGTATATAAATACTTGGTAACCTTGATGTTAAGAGACATAGAGGATTTTTAGTGATGCTGCGTTCTTGTGTTGTCAGAGCCACCAGGTCTTAACTGTACTGGTGTCTGTGCGCTCAACTCACCTACCTGCTCTCTGTGGTGACCTGTACTAGAGGCCTGGTTTCTTGCAAAGTGCAGCAGAGGGGTGTCACAAAGGACAGCGTGTGCTGTACAGCCTGCTGGACTACTCCTGTTAGCAGTCCTTGGCCGGGAGGGATTACTCCAAGTCGGAGAGGACTCCTTGACTCTATTGAGAGAACCTGGTATATCTCCTGTCCAGCTAGATGACCTCAGGGTTTCTTTTGAAAGGAAAGCAGCTTCTGGAAAGTAGCTGGGAATGGTGAGATTATACTAGAAAAGTTCTCTAAATCAGCCTGCACCGGACCTTCTGCCAGGAGCATGTACTACAAGCTCCAAGTCTCAGAGGGACTGGAGACAGCCATCTCTAACACATTCACATCTTATTAGTGTTTGCTGTTGGAGGAGGAAACAATAGAAGCAGAAGAGGGAGAGGGAAACAAAATAGTTTCCAGTCCCAGAGGAGGACGGAGAAAGCTAAACGTGCAGCAAAGTATGTTTTTATTCATTAGACTATCCTCGGCTGAAGCATGGTAGTAACATGCATTTTTTGCAAAAATGTCCTGGTGAGATTATGCAGAATATGGAGGACATTGGAGAGATCCTGCTCTAGAAAAGTTTTTCTTGCCTATTGTCAGAGTTCAGTTTCATTCAAGGAATCTGCCCAGGTGAGTGCAGGTGCAATGGATTAGGCTGCTTGGATGCTAACAGCTGATGTAACTTCATGTGACATTGCAGAATTGTTTGCCACTGGGCTGTCAAAGGAAAAGACTGATTCTTGGATTTGCCTTTCACGGGGCTGAGTCTAACTGATAATAGAGCTGAGAACTTGAGCCGTTGAGGACTCTTTCAATCCCACCTGTCCTTAGAAATACCTAGCTCCTTCACATCGCGCCTTTTGATGGGTCATTCTTTTCTCACTCAGTTATGTGCGGCAGTTGTCCCAACTGTAGGAGAGAGAGAGGTTACAGCAAACCCAGGCTGTCAGCTCTCCTAGCTTATTCAGTCCCGTTTCATCTTCTCAGCATCTTCATACATGCATTGAGAGCTATTATCTTTTCACTTCTCTCTTGTTTCTGTTGTGTCTGTCTCCATTACCTTGCTTCCCTCTTTAGAAAAAGCCTAAAATGCTTCTGTGAGCCTTTAAAAAAATCAAAAGCAGCCGTGAAGACCTGTGGGCTCTGAGAGTTCCACTTTACTAGGTGCTCTGGTTCCCTCTGTTACCTTCCCTGTTCCCTTGGGGACCTTATGGACTGTTCAAAATACAGAATTTTCTTCTGGTTCTGGAGCGAGGATAGCTAATGTTTTACAGGTCCTTTGTAGTACTGCAGTAGGAAGATGAGCTATTTTGAGGGTAGAGAGGCTTAACATGTTCATGTGTCATTCAGCTGGGGTCTGTCTTGTGGTTCTCTTTCAAACGTGATTGGAAATGCAAATTTAGGACTTACTTTAATGTGCTTGGACACAGAGATGTATACTGAATAGCATTTTAGGCCAGAAATTATGATACTCAATTATTTCTGTCCATATGCTGCAAGATTACACTTGCTGTCTTTTCACGTCTTGAAAAGTTAACTAAACTTGGGCTTGATAATTCAGGCCGACATCAGATTGCCCTGCCACGGCCTATCTTCTGACACAGTTTTAAGAACAATCACATTTGCTTCCAGGTGAGAGATCAGAAGGGAGATCTCTGAGGAAGCTTTCAAGGTCTGTACATACTTCAGACATACATACAAAAGTCACTTTGCTTTGGTTTTGGAAAGGAAGTACGCAGAGGTTCCTTGTTGGGCACCTTCCTGATTGGATGAAACAGGAAAATGAAGGCTATAACCTGCTGTGGTTTGAGTAATTCAGAGGGAAAGGTGGATAGATTATGCTTGACCCTGATTGCTCATGCCTTTTAAAAAACGTTTTAGCTTCTGGTTTTGTACTATCAGTGCTTTTCTGTCAGATACGCTTCTCTTACGGTACAGCATCTACTCTGCTCCCTACTGTCAGGGTACTTCAGCCATCTCTGGGCGGAGGCTGCTGTTGCCCTTACTGAAAGTAGTTCCATTACATGCTCTTATTTAAGAGGACTAGGTTATTGACTTCATGTTCGTACCATCTTAGTTGTTATTGCAGGTCCTTATCTCTTTATTATAGGCTATTCAAGCTGAAGGAAATCAAGATTGACAGACTCTTCAAAATCCACCCAGAAGGATTGATTTCTATTAATTATCATCTGGATAATCTTCAGTGTTATCCTGGGTCCTTCTTTTCTGGTCCTAATAAGATTGTTGGCATTGCTTGTGAAGTCAGTGCCTCAGAGGTGTCTGAAGCCAGTATTTTCATCTCTTGTGAGGACACCCTTGGATCTACAAACAACCTGTTCCCTGCTACCTTAATTCATTGATTGTTGGGACAACAGGCAAAATAAATACTTAGTTACCTTTGTTTATCATACCTGCAATGAGTTTTGTTTGGACAGCTAGTTTAGGCTACCTGTTTGGGTTTTTTTTCCCAAGACCTCACATCTCTGAGGGCAAAAGAGTGCTATGTATCCTCTGTGTCAGCTGAAGCAAGATGTGTGAAGGCATTTTATGTATCTCAGGGTGGAGCTCTCTTAGTCAGAGTGCACTGCATTAGCACTCATGCCAATATCCATAGCTTTGCTCAAGAATGTTTTCATCTTTGGTATCTGCAGAGCAATCATTTAGAGGTCTGGCTGCACCTTCGGAAACAATGTGCCATTACTTCAGACCTCCCGAGGAGCTCAAGTTGCTACTAGGTAATTGTAACAATCTGGATTGGAGTTCGCCAAAACGGATTGGATGTGGGAAGTATTGCTATATTTTAGAAGAAAAGCTTCTTGAACATAATCATAATTCTTCAAGGTACATTTTAGATCCACATTCTTCCTCGTAGTCCTGTTTTTCTCCCAAATGCAGTCTGAACTGAAAGCACTGGCTGTTCTCTAGTTTAGATAGACAGTCTTTGAGGAGGACCAGTGGCCCAAGCTTAGGATGGTGATAATTGTCCCATATGAGAAAGTCTTATAGGGGTCTGAGGCAGATTTCCCCCTTCCCCCAGTTTTCATTGTTTTCTGTGGAAGTAATAGAGGATTGTTCCTACACAGGGGTCTGTTGTTCATCTTTACAGATGAAAGCTGAATTGGACAAATGCTGAATATTTACGTAAAGCTTTTTAACTGTTAGCCTTACCACTTCTCAGATTCATGTAGTAGAATGGGAGGGAAAGACAAGTGAGGCAGCACCACACTAATAAAGTAAGTATATTGTGCAGGGTGCAAATAGTGCGTGAGTAGCACCTGTCAAAGAAGGGGCAGATTCATTTGTAAGCAACAGGGACCATGAAGGCTTGTGGGCTATAGTAAAGATTCAGTAGTTCAGGGCTTGGGAGCATACAGAGTTATAGGGTCTGAGACGGGGTTAAAAAGGGGATAGGAAAAAGACAATATATACAGCAGATATATTATATATGTTGTATTGTATTAGTAATTAATGTATATATGTAATGTCCTTTTCTTCTGTGCATAATCTGTAGCTACCTGTGGAAAGTCAGGTTTTAGTTTGCAGCTGAAGTCTCCCACTATGACTTATGCATGCATGTAGAGATCATAAAAGATTTCAAGAATAATATCATCTTCCACTATGTAAAGTCTGGTACTTTCTTATGAAAATAGAAAACAAATCTATACCAGGTCATTTCTTGGGGTGCAAACCTTCATCATTATTAGTAACTGTCTTAGGTTAGTTGTTTGGACATCCTTTGCCTGTAATGTCCTGGTTGGAAGCTGTTAAACCTACAGAAAGATCCTGTTAATTTTTGCATGAACTGTGGGCACATTCAGAATTATGGGGAGCGTAGAGCTGCAGCATCAGCTTGGACAACATCTGGTGCTCTGGTCATTAATGGGCTTTTCCAGCTGGCTGCCTGCTGGTGCGTAGGCAGGTCGCCTGCACCACCCAGACTGCAAAGTGCACGATTATAATCTCAGCAAGTCAGGGAATTCAGGTGTCCCCACCTCAGTAGTCACAGGAGCTTGTTACTGTGGGTGATGCTAACCCCCAATGATTAATAGTCACATGTGGTGCTGTTTCATTGCATCTGCTGTAGGAACAAGATTTAGCTGTTAGGAGCAATGCTGTAAATCTTACTTGTCTGTATTCTAGTAAAATGTTTCAGTGACAAGAATTGCAAGATAAGTAGGAAATTGTTTACAGGGAAAAGATGGGGGTTGTGCTAAAATGACAAATATTATGAAGTGGGAGCAGAGGTTATCAGTAGAGTCCTCAGGTTTTGGTTTCGTCACCAAACCTTTTTAATCTTCTCATAAGTGACACCGGCATAAAATCACTGTAGCTGATGTAAATTTGGAAGACATCAAGTATGGAACAGCATTGGGAAACTGTGTTGAAATGACTGAATGATCTTGAGGTCTGGAATAAAAAAAAAGTATAAAATTACATAGCAACATGAAGTATTTTGTGCTGGAGGACCAGTAACAGAAATGTCTGCCATAAGCTGTGGACTCATCTATTATAAGGAATTTAGGGAAGGACCTGGCTGCATTTTCTGGATCAGATGAGGTTTGCAAGGACCAGTCTAGTGTAGCTTTGAAAATCAGATCTACAAAGATGTATAAAGGAAGTAATTTTCAGTTGAATTTGGGAAGATTTCATGCCACTGTACAATGTCCTGGTTAGATTTCATCTGGGATACTGCGTGCTTTTATGGTCATACATGGTCAGATAGGATCATGTGGGGAGAAAGGCTGGTAGGCTAGAATGTGAGAGCTTTTTGTGTAAGACTGGAAGACTATTCCTTGCTTGCCTTAGCAACAGGAAGACTGAAAAGCCTGTATTATCTTCTAAATCAGTCAGAGGTGTTTTCTTCATAGAATGGGAAGGGAAATACGTGCTGGCCATATATACCAGGATGTGAGAGTTTCTGAAGAATTGTTCACTAAGCATGGCAAGGACAAACATGACCTTTCCTGTTGGATTCAAGAAATTTATGAATGGGATTGTATGATGCAATTGCCTAAAGCAAAATTTAAGGCCAAAGAGGTCTTAGCTCCACTTGTAATCCTTTTTCTAGGATTTTTTAGGGTCCGTCTAGACCTTTCTAGGTAGGCACTGTTAGCGTGCTGACTGCTAATATTCTGCTCTCACTACAGTAGGGCTTACTGCCTGCATCAGATAGTTTTGTTTGACGGATGTACTTCAGTAGCTACTTTGAAGAATAGTAATGAACAAAGCTGTTTCCACTATATATTTTAGTTGTGTTAGGCTTTGAATCACACTGGAGGCATTTGTGTGTGCGCATCAGGTTTAGTTAGTTTCCCTGGATTTTTAACTTTAATCGTGTGGTTTTGTCCAAGGTAGGTAATAATGAGTACTGGCTTACTACAGTGTATTTGAAGTAAAGAAGAATTCTTTTCATATGCAGCTTTTGTATTGTTCTGCTTTAGCTACAGTCTGAATTGACTAGATTTTAGGGAAAGGAGGGCTAGGTTTGTAAACAAACAAATCCTTTGTGTGTTTTCATGGTGAAGTATGGGTATACTGATAGATAAAAATTAAAGCAGGGTTCTGAATATAATTTTTAAAAAGAAAACATATTTCAAGAAAGGAAAATAAAACAATATTTCAATTATTCTGAGTGTTGTCGCATGTATAGCAATACATGTTTTGCTAAAATAAAACTTTTTATTCAGTCTTGCTTTTGAGTAATGTAGAACTGTTATAGCAATTTCAGAGCATCTTCTACTAGTTTAGGGACAGGAAAGTGTAAGTGGTAAGTTACATGCGGATGCAACTGACTTTTAAATTAAATCCCATTAAAACATAGAACCACCAGTATTTTAAGTAGTGGTCAGAACATGCAAAGAATCCTGGCAAATGGATTTAAGGAGTGTGCAAACCTTCCTTGCTGTTACTGGGGAAAGTCTTTTGCTGGTGTGAAGCATAATTAATCCAGGTTTTGAAATAGCTTGAGCTCCTCACCTCTGAGTGGATCTCAATGAAAAGCACCTGCACAAGTATTCAAACTGATTCTGCTGCCCAGCTGTGTTTTCTGCTGACTGGCACTGTTTGTGATAGTATCAAAATCAGACCTGTAACTGTTGGTGGATGGTTTCTTGTGTGTTGTTCACTTCACAGCGTGGGTTCACTGCCAAGTAAACTGACACAGAGGAACATTGTTATATTATATTACTGTGGTGCTGATGTTCTGTGATTCATTTTAAAAGACCATCAAATAATGACATCAAGTCTTCAAGCTGGATTTGTCTTTGATCCTTCAGAATTTGGGATAACAGATTAATGATAACTGTTATTCCCTCAGTACTAACAGAAAGACATTGCATCTGAAACTCTTTATTTTGTAAGTAGACAGCTATTAAAAATACATTAGTAATACACAGTGACTGTAACATACGCCTTTTTAAAAGATTTAAAACATATTCCCTCTGTGTCAGACACAGGACTTCTTGAAGTTACTTACAACACAATCACAATTTAATTGATTTTGATATAGTTTTCTTAACAATAGCCGCTTGCAAAATGACATACCCTGTGTGTTGTCATGAGGTAGGGTATTGTTTTGGTGTGTTGGTTGCCTATGGGTTGCATCTCCCAGAGGATGCTGGAGTTAATTACTTACCTAATGCCTGACCACCAGTCAGGTTTACTTTACTGGCTCAGAAACAGTAATCTCAGCAGCATAGACATACCCTAGGACTAAAATGTACAACAGCCAGCAGATCACAAAGAACAGCGGGTTTGACTAATAAGCAAGCACTGCACATATGGACAGAGAATTAACTGGCACTGGTTTTTATTTGAAAGTCTCCCAGGTATTGACTTGCAGATGGGTGGATGAATGCCATGATGGATGAAGGTCATGTATAGGACTCTGCTTCTAACCTCTGTTGCTTTTCTGGAACACCACACCTTAAACCCATAATAGCACTAGCTGTTTCTCCAGTCATTTGGGGTTTGGATTTTCATCCTCTGTTTCCAGGCTTGTCTGAGTTCTTAGACTTCTAGATAAACTCACAGTATTTAGTATCCAGGTATTATGTATGTGGCTTTACCAGCCTTGTTATTTTAAAAGCTCTTTTGCTATTGGAAATAGTACTTGCAAATTTATTTTTCTAATAACAGGATCTGATGCTCTTCCTGAGTAAGACTTAGACTTCTTCAGGTTTTGTCCATAAGGAAGTGAACTTTGTTGATTCTAGCAAGGTAGCCTGCAGCATTGTGTCTCCTCAAAAGCCACTGCAGTAGCTATAAAATTACTGCGTTCTTCCACTGTGTTTTTTGCTTCTATCTGAAGTTTACACGTGTTCTGACTAACTGACAGTTAGGCATGTCCTTGGTGTATGTTAAATATATGTATATATATCCATATATAACTTTAAAATAGCTATCAAAGGAAAGGGATTTGTTTACAAACCACCATATGCTAGTTTGTCAAATTATTTCCTGTCAAAAGCTGTTTGCATCTCATTGCATTAAGCCTAATTCTCTGCTTTTCTGCCAGAGATTAAGGTAACTTCTTTGTCTTTTTTTTTGGGTCTTATCTAAGTCCATGAAACACTCCAAATTACAGCTGTTTTTTTTTCCAGTGCAGTAGCTAAAGTTTGTGACCATGTTTTGTCTGGACAGTGTTACAATTTTTTTTTATCTTACCTTTATTAAGTAAACTGTCGTAGCAGCAAAAGGAATCCAGTTAGCTGTTAAATTAAATGAACTGTTGCTCATAGTAATTTGGCATTTGCAGGACAAGAATAAATTGTGTTGGTCACCAAATAAAGATTGAAATCTGTGCCACGTGTGTGGCTTTGGATTCCCTCTGCTTCCCCTTCCCCTTCAAGGAACAAAAATCCTTGCCACCTTGAAGTTACTGAGGCCCTCAGAAGTGCCTGAAGGGTAATGAAGAAGCTGGGGTTTTGAGGGGAAGGAGCGAATGTCAGAGGGACATAATTCAGCTGTGGTAGATAAATGGGCAAAAAAAAGTTGGAGTTATTGGCCAGCGAGAGTGGAATCCTTGTCTCTTGGGACTGTGGGAAGAGCAGCTGCGAAGGTGTGATTTAAGCACAGCTCAAAAAGCACCTTGCATCTCTG
>VZSZ01006528.1:204474-226765 GCA_013398815.1 Ibidorhyncha struthersii | reverse complement strand
CCTAGGTAGTAATTTTCTCCTCAAAAATTAAATGTTGATTCTAACTGGGTACATAGGAGCTTTTTTTTTTTTATCTGTTGCTTAATGTTGTGGTCTCATTTATATCCAAAAATAAAATGCTACAACAAATACATTACTCTAACATATTGTTGTTGCAGTCTGTTCACTATTTAAGGAAAGATTGACTTTTAGATGTATGCCAGTGCTACTTTAAATCAAATCCTTTTAGCTTTTGGTGGTTTTGTTTGTTTAGGGTTTTTTGTTGTTTTGTTTTGTGTTGTTTTGTTTTTTTCAGGGGTCATCTTTATTTCTTCTTCAGGTACTGTGTCTCCTGTAGTTGTAGGTGCTATGGGGCAGAGGTGGCAGGAGCAGCTTTTGGCAGCTACCCTCTTTCTGCGCTCATGCCAGTCAGCAGGAGGTTGGGTGCTTTAATATGAAGAAGTAACAGACCCTAAAGTTATAACCTGTTCACAATGAGCAGTTGCTTCTTCTCATCACAGAGGGTGGTCACCATGCCTTGGTCTAACAGAACTAAGGGAAAAAAGTTTCATTCAGTGTGTTTTGTCTGTTTGTTGGTTTTGGAGCTAGAAAAAAAAACCCAAACAATGAAAACCTCACAATAAAACTCCCATGGAAATGCTGTAGAGACTTTGTATGAGGGCTGAATCACATTGATTATGATTTTTCTATCTTTCCAATGTTTTGTGTGATTTAAAAAACGCCAAGTTTTTGCCATTAAAAATGTTTATTTTGAGGTAATATACTAAGGTTTTCTTCAATTTTATTCTCAAATTTGAGATTTCTAAAATCAAAAGGCTAAATAGAAGTTTTTCTATGAATTATAAAATCCAATAACTAAAAATGAAATATAATTGAAATGCGAGTTGAAATAAGATTCTATTTCAGAGTTTATTTTCTCAGAGACTGTGAGAGAATAAATTATGAAATTGGTTTCTAACCTGCCTGGAAATACTTGGATTAGTATGTCTGAATGTTTTCAGTTGGCTGGAGTTTTTTTGTTTCTTTTTCTCTAATAATTATTTTTTTTGTGTATCACCTCCAACAGGAAACAGTCCTCAGGATAGCCCTAGGAATTTTTCTCCCAGTGCCTCAGCCCACTTTTCTTTTGCACGAAGGTAAGAGGTTGTTGTAGTATGCAGCATGCATTTTGCATAGAGGAAATGTTGCTGGACCCAGATATTAAACGGTGATTGCAAATACATCTGTCAATTCTATCACATAGAATGACAAGTGTTGTCTCACTTATGAACACTCTCCTAAACCTCAGTTGCAGCAAAGTTATACTGGATGATTGATACAATGCAATCGTACCTTTTTGATTTTTTTTTTTTTTAATATATATTTTTTTAAATGACATGATTGTAATACATCCATTTCAGACACTCTCTCCTCACCCATTGAGACATGGGGAAATTTTAAGCTACAACTACAATTTTTCTTATTTTTTTTCTTGTCAATGTAAGAAGTGTATCTCTTAAAAGAGCACTATTATAGAGGTCCTGAGTTCAGGGCCTGATTTTACTGGCAGCAGGAATACCATCCCTATACCTTTAATACCGACCTTGACCTGTTTCACTATCTGTACCACTGAGACAGTCAGCTCTGTCATAAAAGTGTTGTGAGGATTAATTAATGCTAGTAGAATTTTTGAAGATCTGAAGTGAATTTGAAGTGATCTATGAAGTAAGTTATTATTAAATGAACCATAACCAAAGTTGATAGCATATCCTGGGAGACTGTCTGTTCATGCCAGTGTGGTTCCCTGTCACTTAACACCTTGTCAGCCTACCTCAAATAATAAGTTCATTACGTCTGCTAGGCAGAGTTTATCTGTTGAACTATATATGTTGAGCATATACACAAAAAATGAAATAGGAATGATGTGTCTTTCTTTGTCATTAAATAGTGCCAGACATGTAACTGTTGCATTTGCAATGAGATGGCACTTGCCACTGTGGTTTTACTTCCTTCAGTTCGGGAGTTCAGTAAAGTAGCATACAAGCTCTCAAGAGTAAGTGCAAGGAATTGGCTTATCTCTATTTAAAAGCTGCAAAGGAGAGAAAACTTTACTTGTGTATTAATTTTGTCTGAATCTAATTCATCTGTGACAGTAGATCTTGTCAATCTTACTAATAGCATATGATGTCACCTCTTTAATCAACACCTTGAAGTTGAGTGTTTCTTTTGCATCTACTTCCTCTTGATAGTATCTTTAAAAAAGGAAAGCTATCTCTTCATAGATTACTTTTGTTTGTGAGCATATTTTTAGAAAGATTCATTAAATCCAGAAATAGCTTATAATGGAGAAAGCAGATGTGAAAGACCGAGCATAACTTAGAAATACAGCAGGCAGGAAGTAGTTTTCCTTTCCCACCCATAATCAACAAAAAGTTTAAATCATTGTTTTTGCAAACTTAAAATTCGGGAGGAAAAACTGAATTTGTTTACCATTTGGATTTTGACCATTTTTAGAGCCCTGTAATGGGCTCTAAATAAATTCTTCAATTAAAAGAATGCTAACACAAGAAGTTTCTGTGATTTCAAAATATTTCATTGCTTCAGGTGGACTCAAGAAACTTCTTTAGAGCAATTTTCTGTGAAAACTGATTTTGTTCTATGTTTATAGTGAATATGCCTGATGACACTTAAGTTTAAAACAGCATTAATGTAAAATTTTTATATGAATTTGATATGTGTCTTGTGGTTGTCTTCATATAACCTGTGATAGGATGCATTTTGGTAGTAAAATGACTTGTGGTTAATGAGAGCAGTTCTCTCTCAGACTTGTGACTTTATACCTTTTCTGTTATGTTTTATACATTTACTGGCGATACAAAGGAAGGGAAGGACAGCATGTGTGTCAGAGCAGGCTGAAGGAGCAGAGGCAAGGTGGTATAGGTGTATGGATATTCCTTTTCCATCCACAGCCCCCCAGTCAGTGGGGATACCGAAAAGCTAGGGAAGTGTGAGGANACCATGCTGCCAGCCAGTGCACCAGGCTGTAGGCAGCCTTCCCCTGGCCCCTCAGCAATAAGCAGGAGTGTCCTCTGCCCACATCTGCTGGGGTGATCAGTGCCCAGGAATAGCCTGTGTCTCTGGTAGGTGCCACTTAGGCCTCTTCTGCTGGTACATGCAAGTTCAGCATCTACAAGCCCATGGGTAGGTGACAGATCCTGCTTTCCAGAGCTGCTGGGAAGTGGGTAGGACCGCACTGTAGGGCAAGGACAAGTGGTGTATGAGAGTCCAGGGGAAAATGCTGTAGGGACTTGCCTGCCCTTTTTCCCTTCTTCCCTCATGGATTCCTCCTGTTCTCCCATCTTTGCTTCCCAGATAACTTTCCTTGATATCCCATCCCCACCCTCTATGGCCCTTCTGTGTGAGAATTGCTGTGTCACGCAGGAACCCTGGTCAGGTATTCAGTGAGGAGGTACTTTCTGTCTCACAGCTGCAGAATATATGGGTCTCGCCCACGTTTAAATACCTTCCAAGTTCTTTTTCTTTCAAATGTCAACAGATTTAGCATGAGCAGCTGAGCCAAAACAAAAACTCCTTTTGGAACTGATCGTTCGTCTGGAGATAGCTCATGCATACCTGGGGGAAGGGGAGAAGGGAGTTAATGAATTAAAAAGAAAATTTTGGAGGAGGAGGAAGTTTTTTCCAGAGTTAAGTTTTTGAAACAGTCAGCAGTCCCTCTAACACATGTTCGCTTCATATTTTAACAGTAATTATGTACTGTAGTTTCTTTTCTCACACTGTATGTATTCAGAGTCCCAAAGACTTGGGTTGAAGCTTGTGGATCAATAAATGGGAGCAGGAAATAAGGCATTAGAATGGAGAGAAGCAAGAGGGATTTGAGACAGTTAGTCTGAAGGGTAGGGAAGCTGCATCAAGAGGTTTAAGGTTCCTGATTTGGCATGACTTCTGTTCTCCTTTGTGGAATTACACTTTTTGTGTAAATCAGACTTGAGAGATGATCTTTGTACTGGCTGCGAAACAGAGCTTCAATTCTCCTTTCTCCTTTCCCCCACTATCATATTGTTTGTTGATAAACACTTGTCCTGTTATTTATTTATGTATTACTTTGCTTTTTTTAACATATTTGATACAATTGTACTCCAGTCATGGGCACAGAAATGACAGGTAAGTGTTACCTCCTCAAAAATCCAAACACAGCTCCCATAGTTGTTTTTTGGTTTGTCACTTTGAGTGTTCAAGTTCCATATTGTCAGTGTGTAGCTAACCTCAAGCGCTGAAGAACAGAAATTGGTTTTATTTATGATTTTTTTATTATTCCGAGTGAGCATGATTTTTGCTGCAAAATTGTTTTTCCTGATTTACATATCTAACATTTAATAAGTTTGTTTTTATGCAATCATTCTTTGCAGCTATTTGACATTAGCCTGCTAGTTTGCTGGTGTCCTGTACTGATGTCACTTAAGACAGTGCTACCCTTGTATTTCAAGCAGACTGTGGTGGTTATTCTGTGGTTCAGAGCATTGTGTTTGCATTTATTCACACGTTTTTAATTTGCTTCTCATTAATTTTCTTCTGATGGACCTGGGACTTGTGAAGACTCCCTGTGGTCCATTTCTATGTGTATTAGTGAGACACCAATTCTGTGGAGCTGTTCGTTCACTTTCTGATTGTTTCATCTCAGATTTTTAACTAGAAAAACAAACTAAAAAAAATAAATCTGTAAGCCTAAGTCGTCCTTGCTGAATGCTTGTTTATTGTGGTCCCCTGTGAAAGTTTTCTTTATTAAAAACCCAGTTTGTATCATGCTTTTGGAATGCAGTTTTACACCGTAATAATTCCACAGATTTTTTTTATATTAGGATACTGCAGTGTTCATTTGACTAACCTAGGTTTCACAACAGGACTGATGGTCGCCGCTGGTCATTGGCTTCTCTCCCTTCTTCTGGCTATGGTACAAATACACCCAGCTCAACTGTTTCTGTAAGTACCCACTTAGCTGTGCTGATAGATTAGTATTACATGCCTTATCTTCTTGAATGTAGCTTTCTTCTCTTAGGAGAAGGCAATGTAGGTTTTGTTACTGTTGATAGACTTTGAATTAATACAGGATACAAAACTGCTTTACTTCGCTGAAATAAAACTTTAGGCAACATGTGCTTTGCTGAGAAATATTTTCTGGCAGTGAGTAGTGTTTAACTGCCCTCTTTTGATCTGTGGGGCAGTAGAAGGGGAGATATACTGCCATAACCATATGGTAGTTAGATATCAAGTCTTAAGTGAGGCTGCCTTGATAAGTAAAGGAAAGAGAAACCACTCTGACATGATTCAGCCGTTCTAGGTTAGACTGCCATCTTAAGATGGGGTGAATCATGCATTTGCCTGTCTTTTTTCTTTGGCGATAGTGAGATGTTAGTGAATGATAACAGGTTAGATATTTAGCATTTTAGATGGCTATAGTTAGAATAGAAGAATCCTTTGGGATATGTAATAGGATAAATGTCAGTCTAAATTGTTAATTTTTGCCTGCTAGAGCAATCCTTTTGATGTGATTTTGTATCAGCCCCGCTGCCATGCAAGTACTGTTTGACACGTGATGTGCGTGAGATCCTGCTTCAATACTTAGGAGTCAGGCAATGGGAGAAGTATGAATCTGTATTTTTGCACCTTATGCTCACATCTATGCTGGAGAGGAAGTACTGAATCCTGTTACAACATGGAACTGAACTCTCTGTTGTGATAGTCACACCTGAGAGACTGGGGAGATGGAGCTGTGGAGGAAGCCTGCCTTGGAAATAGCAAATAATTGGCATTTTGACAGTTACATTACATCTTCTGCAGTAAAGGGCTTGGTCCTTGTAGATCCAACTATGACTCCAAATTTTTTTTTGTTTTGTATCTTCAGCCTTTTTTTTTNTTTTTTTTTTTTTTTAACCTTAAGTGTTGCATCATTAAAAAAAGAACTTTTCCCCAGATGTGTTCTGTTTCCCTTGGGAAATAGTTGAGTTCCACATCCTATACACTGGTGAAATGTGACGGTTTTATGTTATGATCAACTCATTTTATTTTTGTCCACAAAGGCTTCTGGGAAGTCAGTTCTTGCTGACTTCAAACCAGATTGAGGGATTTCATGTGTCTTAAGAACTGTTCCTCAACAGCACTGATTTTTGACCTCTGCTTTCCTTCCTGTGTAGATCTTACTTTTGCCAAGCAAGATGCTTGGTTGCACATTAATTGCCGAAGCACTTCACATAGTGCATGTTTATACACCTCTTATTGTAACTAGATCAAATATGCTGTGCTCTTCACTTAAAATATATTGACGTAAAGGAGGTTATGTCAGTTAATAAGTAATTGCCATAGCAACCCCATCATTGTTGTAAGAAACAGGCTTGTGCTAGAAAGGAAATGAAAAGCTGTGTCAGAAACATATCAAAACACAGTTTTAATTTTCAGGGTGTACTCATAGGATTTTTTCTTTGACATCTTCAATTTTAAAATTGAATTCCAGTTCATATACTTCTTTCCCACTTAAGTTTACTAACTACTGTATTCATGCTGGAATGCGGAGCGGTATTACATCATTTTTGCATTTCTTATGAAAAAACACAGCGCTGTCATTTATGTACTTAGGTATCATAACCTCTGTAATGGATTGTTATCCCTTGATATTTCCTGACTAGACCACATCATGTGAATATTAAAATAGATGACTTCCCCAGCATTGAACAGTTTCTGACTTCTGGAAAGAAACCTGTTTTTCCAGTAAATAAGTTTGAATTTTGTTGAACAAACCAGCAGTAGAGAATTCATGCCATCTATATTTTATGGTTAGGTTTGTTTTATTTCCCCAAGAATCTTTACTGCTGATGAACCCTGCAAAAGCAGACATCCTCTGAATTCTAAATCTAGCGACTATTTCTTTACTTCTTTGTAAAGATCCTTTTCCTTTTTTTTTTTCTTTTTTACCCACTGGATGATATATATGAATCAGAAAATGAAAAGTGGAAGTGTGCCCATCTAATTGGTTTAGTGTACTTTTTGAGGATCTGAAACAGCCAGCACTATGCAACCTCCTCCTCCACATTCTTACAAATTCATAGAGCCAATGAGAGACCACTTCACACACCATAGCCTAAGTGTACATACAGAAGACTTTACAGTGCTGTATAAATTAATCCAGAGATGTATCAACTGGAGATCAGAAGCAGTTTTTACACATCACAATAGAGCACAACTTTGATCTTTACAAGCAACTGAAAGTCAAAGCAGGGGCAGAAGGGTCTGTGCTAATCATGATGATGCTCAGATGACTGTAGCTCACCATTTCTTGTTAGCCTGTTTTTTCTTTTTTAATATTGAAAGTGAAGAGACTGATGGAATTACCAATTTAATGGAAGCTCATGGGTTTAGAAGTGGTGCAAGTACCACATATGCCAGTTTTCACAGCAAAGTTGAGATTAAATGAAAATATCTCCTGCTAAGATTATTTGACTGAAAAGAAACTGTGTGTGTCATATTCTAGTAAAGTTGGGTCAGATCTGGGCAGTTATGAGATGCAGCTGAGGTGATTCTGTGACTTTGGTGTTACGTTAGCTGGTATTTTCTGCAAATTTCCCTTTCTGTGTTGGAAGAACAGTTTGCATTGACATGGTGCACTGTAGTTGTGCACATTAAAAATACGTTGAATCTTAGGTGGGTTTTGGAGCAGCTATTCTAGAAGAGCTAATTTTTTAAAGTTTTGCTATGAGAATTTGGATTTGTACAGAAACCAGTATCCAAACTGGAAGAAATTGCAGTCTGTGCCTGGATGGTCCTGATACAACTGAGAGTTGTTAGCAAAAGGAAGATTCTCACTTTAATCCTATTGGACCTAGACTCTGTGACACCTTATATGAGGAAAAGCGTGATATGAGTTATTGTCCTCCTGATCTTCCAAGAATCCCCTGAAGATGAAGAAGTAGGGATTGATTTTATAGAAATAGCCATCTGTGATGGTCTGTATTGGGAAATTTCCCTGTGCTATAGTATCTTTTATTTTATAGAGAGTGGCTGTAGGAAATATGCCTTGAGGTTAACTGCAACTAGCTGACATAGTGTGAGATCAGAAAGAACTTAGCTATGCTGTGTGCTGAATTATGCATGGTAATGTGCTAAGGCTGAATTTCATAAAGGAGTTACTCTGACTTGACAAGTTACTACCTATCATGTAAACTCTGGCAAGTTGTTGGTGTGCATGCTTCTTAGCCTGTGGCAAAGCAAGGTAATGCAGTCTTGCTAACTTTAACTTGTTCTGATGTGATGCAGCCTTCCCACGTAGACCAGTCCTGTGTGAGTTAACCTTTCCCAGCAGTGGGTTTTGTTCTTTTTTTGCTTTTAAGAGATGACTTCATGAGATCTAGTGCAATAAGTAATCTTTTCTTGAGTTCCTAGGAATTAGGATATATTCAGCCTTTACCACACAAGTTGCCAGGATATTATGAAGACTGTCTAGTTTCTGTGCTTACCTGCCTGAATATTACGTGCTGACATTAGCAATGTAGGGGAATGTTTGTACAGTACCAAAGTTTTGTGATTTCTCTCACTGGGGATGATACAGCAAAGAAGCACTTACTGTGTTGGCTTCCAATAAAAGAGCAGCCAGACAGGGGCCTTGGTGTCCTATATGAGAAGACAGATTAGAATAATAATGTGCACATGATTGGCGTATAGAAGAAACTAATGTTCTTGAAAAAAACAGCTGGAGACTGAGAGCTTCAGAAAGATGTACAAGTTGTTGGACTTCTTTCCCTCCGCAGGTAAAATAAGGGAATGTATGCATGGTACCAGCAGCTTTTAGCAGTCATACAAGGATATTTGTGAATGAGCTACCTTGAAGACTAGTTTTGGTACCAAAAACAATAAAGCATTTCTCTGTCTACACTTGTCAGTCCAGATTAGCAAGGCTAATGCATTGAATTATGTACACGTTCTTTACAAGGACATGAAATCCAGGCTCAGGGAAGTAGTTTCACAGTTCTACCTCCAAACATTTAGTGTGGCTCAGATAGCTAGCCGCACTGCATAAAAGACAGTAAAATATGGTAGTGTGATATCTGCACTGCTTTATGTAGTGTGGCTTTATACATGGAATTTTGCAAGGCACTTTTGCAATTTTGTGGTAGCACTTCCAATTTCATACCTGTCTGTATCTTCCAGTTTTGTACTAAGTGGATGGTTTGAGTGTAATCCCTTTCACTTTCGTCAGCCATAGAACCTGTCTTGATAAATTCTTAAGTTCTTTCACTTCATTTTGAATGTACAGGGTTTTACAAGGAAACAGCATATGATTTTTTTCAGCAAGAATTTAGATTATATTTCATTTTCTTTTAAAAAGCATGAATAATGTCTTAAATATGGAGAGTGAAGTACTTTCATTATGTAGATTTACAATTTGTTGTGGCAGTAAGTTGTACTCTGTGGTTATTATACTTACACTATCTTACTCAAATAATTTTCAGCAGACCCTGTTTTAACTATTCCTACATATTGGTGTGTGTTACTGACATTAGATATCGTCTTTGCCTTAAAGGAAATTTGAACTTTTGAAAAGCAATGTCCCTTCTGGTACTGAAGTAGCTTTTTTTAATACTTACTCTGTAT
This sequence comes from Ibidorhyncha struthersii, assembly GCA_013398815.1. Classification (NCBI taxonomy): domain Eukaryota; kingdom Metazoa; phylum Chordata; class Aves; order Charadriiformes; family Charadriidae; genus Ibidorhyncha; species Ibidorhyncha struthersii. The sequence continues at coordinate 217,129 of VZSZ01006528.1, read as the reverse complement.
TTACTTCATTAGGTTGAGACTAATAATTTATTTTCTTCTTTAAATTGGTGGTCAGGTGTGGGAAACAGTAACTATAATTTTTAAATTAAATGGCTTTATTTATGAGTGCTGAATATGGTCTTGAAGATGTTTTTTCACTCTGATAGAACTTTGTGTTCTGTTCTGCTCTTGTAGTCATCCTGCTCATCCCAGGAGAAGCTACACCAGTTACCATACCAACCGACACCTGATGAACTACATTTTTTGTCTAAACATTTCTGTACCACTGAGAGCATTGCCAGTGATAACAGGTGCAGGACCACTGCAATGCGCCCTCGGTCCCGAAGTCTCAGGTGAGTTTGTCCTATCTGGAAATAGGGGTTGGATCTACATTCACATATTCTGGAGCACCATGGTTTTGTACATTGGGGACATTCACTATTCTTGATATTGCTGAAGTATAATACAAGTAGTACGCATCTGAGGCTGAATTACAAATAGTTGTTTTAAATTCTTGCTTCTGCTTTTGGTCATGGCTTACTTTAGTGGTTAAAATTGTAAGCTAGGTCTTAATGGAGGCAACTAACCCACATGAACTGTCTTGATGAGCTAGTCATTATTGATCTGATTGTAGCACCAGTTCTCTTCCAGAGTTCAAACTGTTCACAGAATAAAGTCTTCATTTTCAAAACTATTTCCAAAAGTATTTCTACTGTAGAACTATCTGGAAAGAAATGTGATAAAAAAACAAATAGTTGGGTGGGGGGCTATGCACTCATATATTTTCTTTAACCAAAATGAACTTCAGTTTCTAGTTTCCCAAAGACTAGGCCTCTGCATTTTCTATGTAGTGGCCATTTGCGTAAGATGTGTTTTATCCAATATCAGTTCTAAACTGCCAGAATAGTTTAGATTTGGAAAATGCAGATGAATTTTATGGATAAGCTTTCAAGAACTGAAAGGGGGAAAAAAAAAAGGAAAAAAAAAATCTAATTGTCATATTGATCTTTTCAAAAGTTTAAAAATAGTATGCAAATCTCAAGGATTGAGTTTTTTAGTGCAATATATTTTAACTCTGCTTTTTGATTATTTTATTTTAAAATCTGTGTAGACTGTTGTGACAAATGTAGTTGCTACCTACAGGAAACTGCACAACCATTACTAAGAAAAAAATCCCTTTTCTTCATTAGAAGATTACAGATTAAAGCTGTATTGTATTTATTGCCACATCTTTAATTTCAATTTCTGTTATGCTTTTAACACTTAAAAATTAAAACCTTCCATCTGAACTCACAGAATGTGTACAAATGCTCCAGGGCAAAAACAAGAGCAAAGCATTTTCAGGAAAGGGATTATGCTGCAGAAGTGTTGTAATGAAATTACGTACCTACCCTGTCCTCAGTGGATGTGCCTGTTGATGTCTGTAACAGATTGTCCATATCAGTTAAAGGACCCACCATTGTGCTATCTTGGAACAAATTTCGGTGTTCAATTTTGCCCTTTGAGAAAGCCAAAAGCCAGTTCTTCTGCTCATGCAAGAAACCCCTATGAACACGGTATGATGAAGTCACTCCTAGAAGATAGTATCCCCGTTGTGGGGTCTTTTTACTGCTCCACATCTTTTAGACCAGACTGACTGGGCCAGTGTCACCAACCCAGGAAAATCAGATGGAGAGTTTTCAAAGGAGTTTATAATGGACAATGTGGCTCATGGTAGCAAAAAAAACAGTTTTGTAGGTTAGCTGAGGCAATGGATACCTTTTCGGATTGTTTTCCTACAAGTATCATGCTTTTCTTACACACACAGTACACCAGCGTTAATGGAACTCATGCATATGTATGGTACTATTTGTAGGACGTTGCTGCCTTTATCTACTGTTCAGATTGAAAATAGATTGTTCTGATTTTTGTTTTAATGATCTGTTTAAAAGAAAAAGAAAAAAACTCACTCTTCTCAACTTTTTCACTGGCAGCTAACAGAGTTCTTGGTCAGGTCCTGCTATTTTGATTGGAGGCAACCTTCAAAAGGGCAGGTATAGCCATAATCGACAGTTAAATATATCTCTCTTTCCCTTCTGAGAGAAAGGTGATGTTCACAAGTGTTGCAGAACTGCCTGTATCCTGAAGTGTAGTTACAAACTAAGAAAATAACATAGTTAGCAGTTAGATGTCAAGCACATGCAATAGTCTTTAGGGCCTGGTCAGAAATAGCAGAAGAGAACCAAGTGTACCACTGATGAGAGTACCTTTCCAGTGAAGCCTATGTGGACTTTTTGTTGCAAGTAAACTGTACAAAAAATATAATAATTGTAGTTCATGCTGAGACAAGTTTAAAGGGATAATTTGCTTTGCTTACAGCCCTGGACGTTCTCCTGCCTGCTGTGACAATGAAATAATTATGATGAACCATGTCTACAAAGAAAGGTTCCCAAAGGTAATGAATTATCTTTCAGATACCCAGTATCTAAATTGATAGGCTACATAGGTTTTGAGTAAGTGGTGGTTTTGTTATGGGAACTAATGATCCAACCCTGTAATGGCTTTCATAAAGTATCACCAAGCTCTTATTACAAAGATAAAATCACAATAAAGAAAATCCCTGCTGAGAACTGGACATTTGTTTGGCAAAGCTGCTGAACTGGCTTTGTGATGAATCATGCTGGTAATACATTCTGCTGATTGGAAGCCAATGGTATATTCAGTTGCAACAGGTGGTGTGTACTTGGGGCAAATGTATACTGAATTAATAAATCAAAAATAGCTTCTGTTGCCAAATCTTGTGCAGCATCTATTGATATACCCGCAAATTCCTTCCTTTACTAGCATTTATTCCTTTTCCCAGACACTCATTATATATGTATTTTGTGAAGATCAGTACACAGTTGTGAGGGTTTGACTACAAGATACTAAATGAGGACACATTGCTTTTGTGTCCAGAGGTCTGAGACACAAACCAACTTCCTAGGTGCAGGCGTGTAGCTCAGAGCGCTGCGCTCTCGGTTGCTGCTAGGATTTTGATGACCCCTGGAAAAAAAATGAAGTAAAGCTGATACTGTTCCAAGAAGTGCCTAAAAAATAGAAGAAATTTCTTCAGATTTCATTGGAGAAATATGAATAGAGATTTATCAGGATTTGCAGAGCAATTGAGCAGCAATCTGAAGTGTGGAACAACTCGCTCATTTCAGTGTTTGATACTTGAACTGAGAACTGTGGGATTACTTTTTAATAATAAAAGTATCTTTAAGGGTTTTTTTAAGCATCTGCAGTTTTGTAAGAACCAGACAGTTGGTTCTGTAAAACAGACACATCTAGCAACCTGCAGACATACCTGGCAGGACCGGTGAGTTTGTGGTGCTTTTAATCAGTCAATGTTCATTCAAACTGCCCAGTGAACCGCTTTCATGATACAATCTGCATGAAAGGAAGGAAGATATTCTGGTCTTTAGTATCTGCGTTTTTAGCAGAACAAAGTGAACCTCCTGTGAGTTCTCTTTTTTTTTTTTCTTTTTTTTTAATTATTTTGACTTGGACTTAAAGTTTTACAGTCATGGGTGTTCCTTTAGTTCTGTTTAGTGATCATCACAAGATTAATGCACAGTTAATCATCAGTGGCAGACAAAGGTGAGGATCTGTATAGTAGAACAGTAATGTGGTTGCTTTTCTGCACTGGTAATGTGGGGAAACATTGTCTGTCACTTTGTCATTCTGTTTGCTTGCTTTTTTGCTTCAATCACTTCAGTCATTCCAGCTAGGTAACTTTTTAGGCAGTGCAGAAATATTGCAGAATCAGAAATGAGCTTTGAGGCTATTAGTTTCATGTAAAGCTGGTATAATGTATTGTGTATGTATTTGTCTACAGGCAACAGCTCAGATGGAAGAGAGGCTTCAGGACATTATAACAAATCATTCTCCAGAGAATGTTCTGCCCCTGGCAGATGGAGTGCTCAGTTTTACCCACCATCAGATCACAGAACTGGCTCGAGATTGTTTGGATAAATCCCGCCAGGGCCTAATCACATCACGATACTTCCTTGAATTACAGCAGAAATTAGACAAATTGCTACAGGAGGTATGAGCCATGAGACTACCGTTATCTTTCCTTGAAAATTTGTTGAATCTGTTTGCCTAAGAGTTGTTGTCTTGAAGTAATCATGACTGTTCACTCAAATAATTGTCAAAGTGGTATTCATAACATTTTTAGTCTACTTAATGACCACTACAAAGACTGTAAGGCATCCTAGTACACTAGTCTGGAATAGAGGGATTTTAAAGATTTTAGAAACAGCAGCATTTTGTCATGCAGTGCAAGTTATAAATTGCCTACGAAAGTGTGTGCGTAAGCCCTAAATGAGGAGGCTTGCTATTCCATTTACTGTGGATAGATGAGGAAACATACACACTTTCCACTTTATCAACCCTGCTAATTGCCTGTGGTGTTGAGAAAGCAGACAGCAACCCTTAGCTTTCCATTAGCTAGAGGTTATTTAAGTATTTAAATATTTATAATATTGCTTTCATAATTAAACTGTTTATTAACAGAAATAATGTCATTTCTGAAAGTGCTGAAACGTCCATAGAATAATCAGCTAAATGAATTAAGAAGAACTTAGAACTTGACAAAATAAATGCGCCATAAGTCACTACAGTTTATGAATGTATCATTTTTAAAACAATAAGTACAGCATGTAATGTACTCATTTGTTTGTGTGGGATTAGATAGCACATTATGAACCAAAGTTAATGTGATAGACTGGCAGATTTGATATGACTTGAAATTTTCCAGCTGAGAGGGTAAGATATAATGCCTGTCTTAATTTATGTCTTGTCTCCTGCTTCCCTTTGAATGCAGGAGCAGTTGCTAGAGGTTTTGGTTGAATTTTTTGCGTTTTTGTTAACTTCTATTCAGTAAATAGGTTTCCTGCAATTACTGTATTTTGAACTTTTTCTCTTCATAAAGCAATGCAAAACTTAATAATCCAGAAATAAACTACTGATGTCTTGAAACCCTATTTTTTGCTCAGAGAAAATACATAGAGCTTGCTTACTAGTCAAAAGAAAGTTTGAACTAGTGACCTTCTTGTGAAATACTTACATTTTTATGATGCCAAAGTGCAGGCAAACTTGGCCAGTTGACTGGATATATCTGACTATGAATGATATATGCTAGTGATAGTATCAAAATACAAGGAAACATGTCTAAGCTAAGATTCACTGAATGACTGTTAACAAACACTGTTAATCACTGTTAACAATATATCCCTTAAAATGGCTACACATTAAGTAGAGTTTAGAGTACATGTTCAGGCATTCACTTAACACCCACTTAAAAAAAACCTCTGCATATAAAGCAATGTGTTATTAAAAAAAAAACCACTGAAACACACACTTTGTCATATTCTATGATAGTGGTTCTTTATTTTGTAAAAATTTACTGTTCTACAAAAATGTAGTACCTTAAGATATTCAGACTTAACTTTTGAGTCAACTGCATAATACCTGTTAGTAGCATGATATGACAGTAAGAAAACATTCTCTTTGAACAGCTTGGTTATGGGCACTCAGTTGTGCTTTGGATTCATGTGATTCATTTGTTGTCAATTCCCAGATGCAATGTTCAGTAGAAAGCTGCATGTCCTACTGCTACTTGGCACGTTGTGATTACTTTGCATAACGAGGGAAAGACTCCCTTGAGGTTTGAGCAGAGTGGTTTGACCAACGTATTTATAATTCTAAGGTCAAGGTCAGGTGGACCTGAATGCTTTCCTGCTTCATCCTTCTTAAATGTAACACATGTAGAGTCTTTTGTTCATATATGCACGTGAGTTTTCACAGAACTGTACAAAGGTGCTTTAAATTTTGCTGGTGATTAAAATAGGCAGGTGTTTTGTTTACAGAAGAGTTTTCTTTGGCTTTGTTGATAGTGTGCAGAACACAAATTCTTGTGTCCAGTTAAGGGTCTTCTGAAACCTTTTGCAGAATGCTAGATCATGTTTGTGCCTTTTTCTTTTTTCCTTCTTTAAAAATTAAACTTCATAGATTAATTCTCAGATATTTGGTGGTGTTTAAAATTGTAGTGCTTATATTAAGAGCAATATGTAGCTTCATCTTTTCTGCTATTCAGAACAAAGAAATGCTTTGATATTTGACTGAGAAGCTGTTAGTATATTTTAATCGGAAGGAGAATGATACAGTTTCTTTGCATTCATTAGCATCGTTAAATTATATCATTTTTTTGTGGAGGGGAACATTTGAAACAAATTCGAAATGCAGTTCAGATCATTGTACAAATGTTATCAAACCTTCTAGAAGTACTCTTTGTATGTATTCTTTTATAGCATTTCCCCCCTTCGTTATATCTTTGTAGAACTCAATTTTTCATTGTCTTCCTTTCTACATGCACCTTTTTATGGAAGCTCTCTGCAAGTATAGTTTTATGTATATTTACGTCATTTTAGTATGACATATGACCATAGAAAATCAGTATCAATTTAGCATCGATGTTGCTTATGTTTATTGACATTAATGAGGTCAGTTTTTATTTAATCCTAAAATTATTAACAAATTGAGACACAACTGTACATGTAGAGAGATACATGTTGTATTGGAGTGTAGTCAGTATCAGTATGTATCAGTGCAAAACTGATATTAATAATACTGTATAAGTTTTAAAAAATTAGGTATTCTGTCCATTTTAGGTACTTTTGTTGTTACAGTGTTAGAATTGTACAAATGGGATTACTTGAATGTGAAATTACAGCATTGCTCAAATCCTTGTTATTTGTGCTGTCATCTTGAAAATGATATGCTGTTTGTCTCAAGCACATGCTTCAAACACTCAAAGGCGTTCAAATATCATATACACTTTCCTGAGTAATGCGTTGAATGTGGTTTGTTTTCTTATCACTTTATTTTTATCTTTTAGGCTCAGGAGCGATCAGAAAGTGGAGAAATGGCATTTATTAAGCAACTTGTCCGAAAAATCCTGATAGTTATTGCTCGTCCTGCTCGCTTACTGGAATGCCTGGTAAGATCATGCTTACTATGAGTAGGTTTTTCACTTAGTTTTTAGTGTGGGATGATTTCCGGCTTAGTATTTAAGGCCCTTTACAATCATTTTTTTAAACATATCAAACAACGGGATAGGGCTTTGTTGTTTGTGGGATCCTTTCTGCTTCCGTTTCAGGAATATGGGATTGGTGGGGACCTCCTGCAGTTGTGTTTGGTTCCCTGCTATTGCAAATACTATATTATAGCATCCCTTTCATCGGCCGAGAAAGCTCCAGTTCAAAACCAATTGTATTTTTCTGTTGTTTTGTTAGACTTTGCTATTGCTTGGGAAGACTGTTCCGGAGTTGTCATTGCTCGGTGGTTTTCCCATTGTTCTTCTTAGAAGTTTCATAATTTTGTTTCACTCAACAACTGCCAGAGCTATAAGCAGTTTGCAGTCAGCTCTGCAGTACCTGATCTGATGGGAACAGCAGCAGGGGGATTAGGGTATGCGGATATACAGATAGTTGGACTCATACTGGGGACCAGAAGGAGCAGAAGAGTTAAATTAATTATGCATGCACATAGCACTGATGTTGCCAGACTGGGCTAGCTCGTGAGAGGCCATGTGGGCGGGTTTCTGCTTTGCCTGCCCATGCTGTGGGAGCTGGGATGGCTCAGGTGCGGGAAGTTGCTCCTACGCACAGAGCCAATGTGCTTCAGTTGTTCAGTGGAACTAATAAACCCTCACAGAACAGAGTGTGCTCAGGAGGCCGGCATAGACACCCAGATACCATGGAAGAGCCAGCCTGAGTCCAACAGGCCTGGCAGGCAGCCTGAGCTGACTTTGTTGAGCCACTGTGCTTGCCAGTAACAGGATCACAGTGTTGATGCTACATACAGCTATTTGAGTCTGGCAAGGCTTATGTGGAAGCCACTAACTGCTGCTAGACCCAAGTTATGCCTTAAAGTGTCATAACTGCATTNCAATGTATGCCTTAAAGTGGCATAACTGCATTTGCATGGCACTGAATCTGCGCTAGTAAGTCTTTCCAACCTGATTTTGGCTTTGTGCTGTGTCCCGTCATCTGTGGCACAGTTAATCCACAACCTGGCTCATTCAGCCATGGGCATTTCGAGAGCTGCCTCTGTTTTGTTTTGGAAACACCATGTGTCAGTGTTCCCAGTTGCAGTTTGTTCACAATTTGCAGTTCAGAAGGAATCTAAAATAAGGCATGTGCTCTGAATCAGCATGAAAAAGATGTTTAAAAAAAAAACAGGCAGGCTTTAGAGAAGAGGGTGCCGTAGCATGTCCAGCCTCTGCTATTGAATCCAAACTTGTGTTACTCCTTCACCCTGAAATGCTTATTCCATATCTAATGTGATCTTCCCTGCTCCATTCCCGGGGTTCAAATATCTTTCTCCACCTCTTCACCCAATGTCTCATATCTTGTTTTCCCTCTGATCTGCGTCCTTCTCTATCATCACACATCAAAAAATGCCCTTAAATACATCCTGTGGGCTTACAGACCAAGGCTTTTCTATCATGCTTTGCCCTTCCCTTCCATGCTTGCTGGCTCTCCCCCACCTACTTCTGCCCCTGGCATTATCATTGTCGTTTAGCTTTTTAATTCAAATTCTCTCCTGGTGACCTATTTGCCCATTAGTTCATTCTCCCTAAATCCTAAGTTTTATAGCTAGCTAGTCGAAATCTCCATTCACTTAGTTCCCAGTTTCTGCCCCTGGGTTTTTATCCTAGGCTACTTGCTCTGCCTTACCACACTTCAAGCAGAGAGCTGTTGCGTGTCCTGTAGCCCTCTTTCTGTTGGGCCTCCTGATGCAAGTGGAAGGACAGCATTGCGAGGCCAGGAGGTGACTGTGTCTCTTAGTTGACAGTTTCAGAGCAGCAATTGCAGAGGAAGCCAGCACAGCTTCCTTAGGGTGTTCTTACTTCAGATGGGATCTTCAGGTGATTTAAGCTGGAATGTAACAGCTCTGCACAGTATGTTTCTAGAGGCAGGTAGCTTGAACAAATTTAGGCATACTGTCACAAAACAATACATTTCTAATGCAAGGAGGTGTTAAACCTACTCCATAAATGTCAGTGGAATCATGTAATCTTACAGAAACAATCCTGTTGTTTTTCCATAGCATTCCTCTGGAAACTTTTGAATAAATGTTGACTGATATTTTAGAATGTCTGTCTGAAGTAGATACTAGGTATGGAAGTCTTCAGCCTCTGTGAGAAAGTTCATAGCATTGTAGGAAATAAATCTAGTACTTCTGTCACGAGACATTTCAGAGACCATGCAGTAATGCTGTCAGTTTTCTGATGGTGATCTTGGCTCAGGTGTCACATGGTATGTGAGTTCCTGTTTTGTTCACTTACTAATCATATGAATAAAGCTTTTTCAGTTTCATACGTGCCAAGGGCTACTGCCAAATATTGAAAGATTTTTATCCATTTGTACATGGAAAATGAAACACAGAATTGGAAGATTAGAAAAAAAAAATTTGTTGCTCCTAATTATTTGCATGTGTGTACGTATGTATGTGTGCATGTGTATATTTAGGCAGACATATATACACACACACATATGGTCACATGATTAAAAGTATCTTTTTTGAAATTACCTTGACCTAACTAGCTAGTGGAGGAGAAGTTGTACATCTGCCATGGCAGCAGGTAAGGAGATGACAATGTCTTCATGATAAAGGTGGATACGAAGTCTTGGCACACAATATCATGTCATTGTGTTCTTCAGTGCCAGGGAGTAACACATAAGAGATACAGTTGGGGACAGCATGTCAGATGAGGAGAGTAAGGCTAAAACAGAATGTAGTGCTTAATTACTCTATTCAAATTTTAGGCAGTTCAGCAGCATCCTGAGACTCTGAGTTAAATAGGGGAGTTTGAGTAGTTCACGGGCTTGTGATAAATCCTTTGGAGCAGGCTGGAGATGGTGAAAATTGTTTAATGACAAATAAAAAACTGAGATTGTTTCCACAAGACTGAAAATCCCAAAGACATTTCATTTGACACGCTACAACTCCTCCTGGTAGCCACAGCAGTTTGGATGCTTCCAAAATGGAACATGATACCGAATTTCTCAAGCTGTCTTCCAGGTTGGGACGTTGAGTTCCCAAGTCCTGGGTAGCCTGAGGAACTAGGACAGGAGCCTTGTGACCCAGCACACGGGCTAAAGCCCCATGGAGGTATGGCAGGCCACAAAACAACCAGTAGGGAAGCTAACTAGCTCAGCAGTCTGCCTGGCTTCCACAGATGATGTTTTTGACAGAACTGACTTACTCCAGCAGAAAGTCTGTTTTGTTACATTAATGTTTCATGACTCTGACTGGCTCTCACTCTATTAAGCATTGCATCTGATGTGATCTATGGTTGGCACAAATATCTTGAAGAATGTAATGGCTATGTGAGAGATGTTTTGGTATGAATTCCTATTAAACTTTTTAATAAACTTCCTTGTTCCTTTCAATGCTTTCCTATTTTTATCATCAATGAAGGCAGTTAAATAAATGTATTTCCAAGGGACTTGGGGGATAGGCAGAGTTTTGAGTTTATGTTCTTTTTGTTCCTCTTTGAGGCTTGCCTTTTAGGCATGGTGTAAATGATAGTAATATAGTTGGTTCCCAAAGGAGGATGTTTCATTTCTAGATTTGGAACAGTTGGATCAATGAAGTTCCAATGCTGTTTTCAGCAACTTATGATTCTGTCTTCTTTCTAAAGTTAGTGATTTATTTAATTGTATTTTCCATAAAGCATAGTGCATATATATTGATTAAAAATACTTCAAAATTTAATTTACGAGTGGAGAGCAATAAATTTACATAGTTTCTTTATTTCGGTAGTGGATTTTTATATGCAAGCAGCTGTAGGGAGATAGTCTTCTGTATGTGAAATCTTATCGCTGCTTGTTGTGGGTCATTTCACTCTGAATATTATGGGAAGTTTTGAGGGCAAAAGAACTTACTATTCTTATAAAGTAGTGCTCAAATAGTGATAGGAAATTTCATTGCTTACAGCATGTTACATTGTATAAGAGTTGTAATAGAGTAATAGACTACTAGTAATAGAATAAAGAGGTTTTGGGTTTAATAAGGGCAATGTCAAATATATTCAATAGAAGCAGCAAAGGAAGTTTTTATGTTAGGCTTTAAGACTTCAGTTTCTTAAGAGAGAATGATGATGATTATTTTTCTTCTAGGAATTTGATCCTGAAGAGTTTTACTATCTTTTGGAAGCGGCTGAAGGCCATGCTAAAGAGGGGCAGGGCATTAAAACGGACATCCCTCGATATATTATTAGCCAGCTGGGCTTAAATAAAGATCCTCTGGAAGGTAAGTGCATCTCCTGGTCCAGCTACAGGCTCCTAGATTATTCCTTCTCCATGTGTCTAATCATTCTGATAATCTGTGTGTTGCGTGTACCTGAAAAGGGTCAAAGTAAAGATGGTAGCAGAACAAACATTCGTTAACCCTCACAGTTCTCTTACAAGCTCAAAGGCATTAAAAGGACCATCTGAGGTTTTTCTGTTGCAAGTGTCACTTACAAATATACTGTGTTGATGGTACTTATCATCTTCTTCCAGCCTGGCAGTGCAACTTTCTTATTTCAGCTCTAGCTGAAATGTACTGGTATAATTTGATGGCAACTGTTATCAACTGTAAGTGAAACTGGGCTGAGCTGTTATTTGCCCTTCAGTGCCCCCTGACTCCCCTATCTTAGAGTCCCTGAGAACAGTACCTTCCATTCCTGTTAAAACTACAAGCATTTATTTTTCTGGGTAATTTATGTGTCCATGTTGAGGACTCTTGTAGGGAGAGCTTGGGTTCCAATGGAGGTATTGTCATTGCATATTTTTTTTGCCTGATTTTTCTTTTAAGGTCAGTGTTGGGAAAACTAAAGTTACTTCTGTCTCCTAACCAGACCATCTTCTCTTGCGTCCTGAGACAAAGTTCTACCACTGGTGACAAATGCAAATTGATTCATTGTGTTCTGTGCTAGTCCTGCAATTTGGAAGAAATTGGCAGAAGTGCCATCATGGAAAATGAGTCTAGCTAGTGCCTTTTAGGTTGTCTTCTGTGTTAAGACCCAGAACAAGGGGGGTCTCTAGTAAAGGACATGATAACACAAAAGAATAGCAAAAAACTATGATAATTTTTTTTTTTTTTAAACAGTTCTCATGATGCAAGATCACATTTCCTTAAATCAAAGCAGTAGTAGATTGTGTGTTAAAAGAAAATTCTTTTTTGTTCAACTTCAGCAGCTTGTGAAGTTCAGCACTGCCAGATATTGTCAGGAATTTGGTTAGATCTAATTCAGTTAGGTTGGATATTTTTATAGATGATATTCATGTTATGTTGTCACATTTAAAGAAAGTCAAGCCTATTACTAGTCCACTTTCTGTCTTCACAGAAGAACTTCCTTGTCCAAATTTAGTATTATTTTTATCTGAGATAAAGATTAAAGCAGCTTTGATGCTTTTTGTTTGGATTTGGAGTGCAGGAAGGATGTCGGACAAATTGGGAAAATGTACATAAATATTGTTTTCCACATGGTAATGGAAAAATCAAGAAGTAGCCTTATTTTCTGAAAGATAAAGACGTCTGCTGGATTTGGAGAGCTGTACTCATATTCATAAATTCTTCACTGATAAAGTATGCAAGG